>CAVNZL010000138.1:5302500-5625000 GCA_963693355.1 Pontia daplidice | reverse complement strand
AGATAACAGTGTAAATTCGAATCTCAGTAGGTCTCCTTCATTTTGAGAGGATCAAAGTTACGAGTGAGGATTATAAGGGTCTAAGATAAGCTTATTTTATAAATCCTAAATTTGTACCTAGCTCCTTTGTTGAGATGATCATTTTACGTTTTGTAAATACTACAGTGGCCTATTTTCTAAAAAAGAGACAAAAATTTATTTATGTCGGATATTTAAACTAGAATGTTTTATAGTTTCTGTATTTATAAAGCAACAAAGCATGATTATAATCATATCAGCCGTTTAAGTATGATGACGTATGTAATAATAAAAAGTTTTAAGATTTAAATAATTTTTCTCTAAGAAGTTTGTTTGTTTGAAAACATTTCAATGATGGAAAATTGTGCCCTGCATTTTTAAAAGATATTTGAGGTACATTATTTGTTTAGTTTTTTTTAATATTTTTCAGTTATTTATATAATACTAATCTGGGTTACGGATCAGATGTGTTGTAACTTTATTATTCTCACGTGGTTTAGCGGTAACTTTCATTTTCACGTTCCTTACATCAATTTCACTCATGAAAAATTAATTTCTTCATAATACATTTGGCGTTGACGAGGGTCTCGAAAGACATAAGTATTCGGATATAAACCTTTTGAAGGTTTCGCAATTTTGATATTACATCATCATTCATCAACGTGATAATAAAACAAAATGTCATCAATTTAATACGGGAAGGCTATGCTCAAAATTGTGAATACTCTAACATAACTGATAAAATTCAATTGAAATTTTTTTTTGTGTTATTAAACTAGGCTTAACCTTCATTCGTTCGAACTGTATTTCATATATGGGAAATAAACACTGCTCGCCCGGTAAAGTACAATAAGTAAAACACGAGCTCTTTCTGTATTAAAAACGGGCATATATTGACAATAGAAGTGATGTATGTCAACAATTTGAAAAATAAAAATGATCCAAGAAACAGATACGTTACGTAGAATCAATGATAGATTTTAGGCCAAGAACAAGGCTGAAGCCCTACTTAAAGTTTCCTCTTTAAAAAATCTTCTTAAAAATAAAAATTGTTGGTAAACGTGGTCACAATCGGTTAATGTAACGTTAAGGAAGTTGTACAAGTTTAAATGTAAAAGTTATTGAGAAGCAAGCCGCTGGAGTAAAGTGTTAAAATGTTTGTTTTCTTTAATATAAGTTTCTTTTAGATCGTAGTTTATAGTAAACTGAATTACGCTATACATCTTTTATTTTATTATGAGTTCATGATATATGGTAAGATTTATCTCTTTGATACGTTACTTTAAGAGTACTTTATTAGACACATTTCTACTACGACATTTCGATATCTGGATGTTAAAATAGGCGGAAAATATTATATAAAGGCGAATTTCCAAACACAGGGATATTATTGATTCTATTATGATATATAAAATTTATCTAAAAATAGTAGTTTCTTAGATTAACTATACGAACTACTCAGCTTTATAAAAATTAAATAATAATATAATTTATAAGCCGTTCTGTATTAGAACGTAAATTTTAAAGTTGTCTTTTGATGTGGAGGACTTCACTGACTAGTAAACCATAAGGGCAAGTGTCAATTCTCAAGTTTCGGAACACCAAATGATTCCATTAATTCTTTCTCCAATATTTTATACTGAAACAAAAAAAACTCTCATTCATATTGTTTTCTTATTATGTACGGTATAATATATGGTGTTTATTTTTTTTTAAACAACGAGCTTGGCCCCGTTGCTTAAAAAAAACCAAGGAATGTCGATTTTTTAATAATCCAATGCAGTTTTAGTTTTCATCAAAATTAAGCTCAGGCGCCCTTTAAGCACGTTTTGATATTTCTCACCATTTCGGATTTGGCCAACCACACCCAAATTCATCATGTATATTAAAAAAATAAAATGAAAAAACTTTCACCTATGATACGGCAAGGGTTGAAATTCTTACGAAGATTACAAATACTTGTTAGATAAAGATGAGTTTATAGATAAAAGCTCTCAAAAAAACCTGTAAATCTCCCTTCAATCAAGTATATGTTTATTTTACGGACATTATTTTTTAGGAAAGAAAGGGTTTAGGGAAACTCGATAAAGTAATGAGTAAGGGTTGCGGCTCACAAGATTCTGATGTCAAGGCACTTTGGGGAGATTCGTTTTCATTGCGTCAGCTTTAGCTCGGGATAAAATAATTTCACTCGGCTTTAGGTAAATGCCTTTTATCTTAGAAATGAATATACTTTATATATTATAAAAATCGCTTATTTAAATTGATAGTTTCGTGCCTGTTTAGTGGAATTTATCACTTTATGTAAAAGCTAATTCATTCAATCAGGCGTTACTTTGTGAAAGTCCATAGTATAAATGACTGGATGAACGCTGTTCGTAGAGGCAAGATCCTGGTCGGGGCGAAACGTCCATCGAGTGTTTGAGGGATTTTTCGCGGAATATTGCTGATAAATTGGTCTAATAGAATTGTATCATTCCGTGAAATTATGACTTTTTATTACGATATTTTTGTAATTACATCTCCGTTTAAGATTAACCCGTTTCTTTACGATGGTTTCTCTTACCATAGAAGATATGAAGATAAATAAAGACTGAGCTAGGTTAAAAATAATACAAAAGAAAGGAAATGTGTATTAACTTCTTTCGTACTAAAGCACCCGTATTTTTCTCACTAAAGTATAATCTATATAACGTTGGCCTGGCTTACGTCTTGGTAAGTTATGGTCACTGTGGGGGAAACCAGTCCTAGGATACTATAATATTTGTAAAAGTAAGCATTGCTCAGCGCAATACGGCTAATAATAATTTATCTATCAATCGTAATATTTATTTTTCACGTTTTCATAATAAAAGAGAAATGTTACTGCCAATGACAGAATTAACCGCATTTATCATGTTCAAAATGAAAATACTTGTAGTTGTTTGAAAAATGTTTCAATAACACAAGTTGAACGAGGGCGAAGTCTACAACAAATTGATTTTTGGATGAAATATTGTTTCCTCCAAGGCAGTTCATTTGAAATACAAAACAAACGCGTGTTTAGTTAATTTTGAGAGTTGCCACAATGTTTAGTTTTGATAACGTTTGACCTATTTGGCTTAACTCGTCCAAAGGGGTCACTAGGTTGCACCGATAAACATCTCTTTACACTTACGATGTTAAAATCGCTTAAGCTATGTGCTTCATCGGTGAATTTCTATGAGGTCAATAACGTACCCGATATTCGCTCCGAGCGGTTTTATGGGTATGATCCTCGATATTGCATCCACCAATGTTAGTAGTAGTCTTGATCCGACAACTACCATCTTTTAGCATCATTTTCCAATATCCGGCAATATCACCCGTGCAGGTAACTTTTCGATCAGTTACTCGTAAAGGCTATGGTGCATATGAAAATAGTAACAAGGTATTGTAATTTCTTAATAAGACAATTTGTTTTTATAATTCGTTATAAATTTGCTATTGCTTTTATTGGTTACTTTTCTATTTTAAGGCACTCCATTTTTACACAATACAGATGTTAGATTGACAAGTTTTTTTTAATAAAACTCTAGAAAGTTCTTAATAACTTGATAAATCATCTGTCAGAAAAATAATCCTGTCACATTTGTTAGTGCTAGAAAACTTAAAGGATTTTGTGATAATTGTGATTATAATTATGATTGTTAATCGGTTTAATGTGGTGCAAAAGGTATTCCACCAAAATGTTAGTTAATGGAACAATTTTCTGGAAGTGCGTGATATTTTTACCTTTCTTACATTTTCCAGATACAACAGGTCGTGAGAAATTTTTCCTGCTCCAAAAATCTTTTTAGCGAAGAGCTCTTTGTACACCGTGATAGTAGCGATAACAATCCACAGATACCATTTGCGTTTACAGAAGCTAACATGGCGGTAATTACCTTTTTCGATGCTATTAAACAATAATTGAAAAGCAGGGGAAAACGGGTAGGGGGCCTGCCTAACCGTGGTGAAATTAAGTGGCACCTCCGCTCATGGACCCTCACACTGCCAGAAGGCTCGCAAGTGCGTTGCCAGCCTTTCAGGTAACCGTACGTACATTTTTGTACGTTGTTTACATTATATCACACGTTAAAGAAAGCAAGTCTTTCTGTGAATTTATCGGCACCATTAATATTTGTCTAAATGATATTCTAGGTGCGGGTCAGTAAAATCTGATTACACGACAAAAAACTAATTTATTTGTATATCATAGCGTTCCACAAAGTTAATATATTCCGAATATTAAAATATAAAATATAATGAATTATTATAATAATTCATTATTAACTTAGTCATGAGTCCAACGAGATTAATAAAAATGATTCATTAAACTAGGGTCGTGTGAGTATAGTTTATATATTTCCAGAGCCACCTCTTGTCGCTGTCAGAAATAGTACTCTAGCTGCTACAACATAGTCACCATTGAGTATTCATACTCTTATAATCTAATATTTCAGATTTCGACGTTATCTAAATAATTCCATAGCAGCAGGAGCATCGTCAGTGACCTACCTACCTACCTAGTTAATCACACTTGCTACTTCCCATTCGGACAGGGCTGACTATAAATTGAACATAAGGCTGTTTATAAATGTTTACTTTCTATCCTAAAAAACGTACAAATAAAGAAATGAGACTGAGTAGTATATTTAACTTTTCAGAGATTATGTGCAATCGTCCAGAACTACCCCGAAGGCTGTCAGCGGTCAGCTGTCTCTGCGGCTTTAGATATTGCGCAAAGACAGATTGGCTGGATTCCCATATCAGCTATGCATAAAGTGGCTGAGGTCCTTAGTGTTCCACGGATGCGGGTGTATGAGTGGGCTACATTTTATACTATGTGTAAGAGGTAAAAAATTGAAGGTTACGAACGGTTAAAAATAAAGATATAAAACAGACTCGTTATTTAATGGTTTTTATGATTACATTTTATTATGATACTTCCCATAGCTATTATTTACTAGCCATAGCACATATTTACTGTGTACTTTAATAATGTGTCTAAGAGACGTTCATTAAGCTTTAGATGTCAATATATTTCTGGAAAAGATTGATAGAAAACTGAACATCATTAAAAATGAGTTCAATGAACCCCACAGGCGTTACAGAGGCAAATTCAACGTAAAAGTCTGTGTAACGACGCCGTGCATGCTCCGTGGTTCGGACATAATACTCCAAGCAGTGGAAGAGGCGACGTGCTGCTGCGCTGGAAGCCTATCAGCTGATCGTATGTTCGGCGTCGACGCTGTCCAGTGTCAGGGCGCATGCGTTAATGCCCCTGTTCTGGTTGTTGATGATGATTACTATGTAAGTGAGCTTGGATGCATGCCAATCAAAATCGAATCAAGGAGATTATCTCAGCCTATTGATGATCGGCCTCACCAAAACGTGTGTTTAATTTCTAACTGGGTTGCAATCTAAAGAATAGTTTTCGATTTGTGATTCTGTAATGGATTTGGGTTTTGGTTACCGATTTGTATATACATGATTATATTTTGCAAAAGCATTATAAAGGTGGAGTTATTGCTATTGATCGATGGCTTTTGCAATTGTATTTTTTTTAAAACTCTTCTTAAATTTTTTTTTTTTTTTTTTTTTTTTTTTTTTTTTTCTTTTTTTTTTTTTTTTTTTTCCCCCCCCTTTTTTTTTTTTTTTTTTTTTTTTTTTTTTTTTTTTTTTTTTTGGTTTAATGTATGCTTTCATTATTAATAATATTTTAGGAGGATGTTAATGTATGTGACGTGTACAACATTATTCAAACGCTGAGATGTGGAGGTATACCGCCCTGGGGACCCCAGTAAGTCTATATCCATAATAAATCTTATTATTACTTAAGTTCAATTAAGCTAAAAGGTGTTGCGGTATAACCTTTTGTATAAATGTATGCCTGAATATTCAGCTTTGTGGCCAGCGAGCTATGTTTTTTGCATAGAGACAGCAATTTTCGTGAAATCAGTTAGGATTCAATAAATTGCAGGATGGTTGTGGTTTGAGTTACAGTTGACACTAAAGTTTTGAGTAAAACCCTGATTGTAATTTTTTGAAAACAAACAATGTTTTTGCTTAAAATTTTTCAATATTTATCTTTACAAATATGTATGAAGGCTAAATTCACTAAGGATGTAGTAGAAGCAATATCAAGGTTGGCTACCTTTTATTGGTTTAACTTATTATATATTTAGCTGTTTAGCATCTAGATGTAATGTACTTAATACTTATATACTGTAAGGAATTGTAATGTATCTATATTCTTTTGTTTTATTAAAGAAATGGAAGGTTTGCTTCAGAGCCTATAACAGGGCAAACTACACTATGCGAATGTCCTCCACCACCAGGATTTGGTATACAACAGGGATTGATGTGCGCATCCCCTCCTTCACCTTCATCGTGTAAATAAACTAAACATTTCTTCATATTTGAGTTAAATAAATGTTCTTTTTGAAATTGTTGGTATGTTTGAACTTAATTGTATTTTATCAACTGTAATAAATGCAATTATAAGACCACACATCAATTACATATAAATAAAAATGTCTTGCTTTTAAACAAAATTTATATTTTAACCCATTCTATAGTTTTTTTGTGGCAAATTTTAAATATTACTACTTTCATTTTCATTTATAACATAGATTACTATGTTATAAATGAAAGTAGTATGGTCGAAATGGTCATGCTTATTAAGATAATCTGTATATGCGACTCTGTATTTGAGATGAAACCATCATACTGGTCAGACAACAGCGATATTATGTAGGTACGTAATGTACGTACGTATATTCTACGTAAAATGACTACTTTTGAAGAAATGGTACAGTTTATTTGAGTATTAATACACGGTGATTACCATTGTACCGTTGTAATGTTTTTTAGTTTCAATTCTTGTCATAGTATAACCATTAATTCTTACCGCCGGAAAGAAAAATCGATATTTTAACTATCCTGCGATTTTGTTTATTGGGCCAAGTAATATCACGTGACTTAAGTCAATCAGCGGTGACGTCACTACGCAAATCGTATTCCATTTTGTCCACTAACCGATACGGTCAGAATGACTTCATAGTACACCCTGAACCTTAGTCAGGTACCCTCCCCAACTTCAACTGTGACTTGGCCTGTCCGAAACTTGGTAGATACAGTAATAAATTCGAAAATAGTTAGCCTTCAGTAATGAACTAATACAGTAAATAACTAATACTGTATTTTTATGATGCAGACCTTTGAGTCAAGAAGTTTAGTATGTTTTAAATGGCAGATATAATTTTACTGTATTATATTACATTTTTCTATCAAAAAATATTTTATCATTTTTTTTATTAAAATCTCGGGCTCACTTATTGATCCGTTAAATAATTTACTTATTATTTTGAAATTATAAATTTAATCAATAAATATAAAAAGTAATTGATATATTTACCTCGCATTTCGATATCGTCTATTCAGAAATCAGCAAGTTATAATAGCGTGTCGATCATTAGTCTTTGATATAAATCCCAGTTTGACGTTTAGGTTAATCACAGGCATCGATTTCGAAACTAATCGAATAGATAAAGCATAATTTAACTTCTAGCGTTAATTGTTACTTAAATTTTCTGGCACAAGAACGAAACAATTAAACAGCCGAGATAATTTTATTATGTGTTTATATAATTCTCTTACTTATAAAAATGTGTAGATTATTGAAATTATTTTTTTTTCGTTTGTATTAAAATATTTTTAATGGCTTTCTCAAACCTCAACGATGTTTTTGTTGTTTTAACATGTTTGTGTTGTCAAAATGAAGTAACGAGAGATTTAATCATAACTCTCTTTAAATATATTTTTAACTATTCCTCGGGACTTCATGTCTCTAAGTCTCTCTAAAGACTGTGATAGTAACGTTGTAATTACATGTATGGTGATATATCGGGTGTCAGTTGGAGGATCAAGTGGGGTCAAGAGCAGTAAATCTTAAGTGTTCGTCTCAGATCGCCTTCCCTCGGGAGTGGGACTTTCTCGTAATTAAGTAGTTCCCGGCAATCAGGGCCGATATTATCTGCGCCACAAACTTTAATTACAGGTGTAACTATCTGCTACAGACAATGAGAATTGTTTGGTGATTGCCTTTGTCCTTTTGATATCTTTGTTATTTCCCTAATTGAATGAATTCAAATTCTCAAAAATATATATTTATCGTGTTCACGAACACTAAATTCATTCTAAAGTTGGTTGATATTGCTGGTATAGTTACCATAAGGTGTGTAATTAGTAAAGTGGTATAAGCTTTAAAATAATTAGTTTTAGTTTCCCTTTAAAAATAAATATGTTAGAAATTCTGCTCCGCTCCACCCTTGAATAAAGTTGTTTGCTAAACATTACTATACTATGTATATTATAAGGCTGCACGGATAACGCTACAATATAATAGCGTATATAGCATATAGTTCATAGCAAAATAAACATTAATTACATTATGGACACCCAATAATATATACTATAGTTAAATATATACTTTTTATATTATATAAAAACTAAGAGACCTTTAATGGCCTGAAGATCAGAGATCGCATTTATAAGGGAATACACGGGTCACTTACTTGTTTAATAAAAATAATAATTATTCTTAAAATATTAAAATATTAATATTAATTTAAATGATAAATCTTATGTTTCTTGTTTTTGTTTTGTTTTATTCAAGTTTTATTAAAAGGTCATTTAATTTGTATAGCTAATTTAATTTAATTCTGTTGCGATTTTGTTGATAATTTAATTTAATTTAATTCTGTTATGATTTTGTTGTTCTTATGTTGCTGTGTTTCTGTATTACTATTACTTTGATTATTTTTAGTTAGTTAAGTTTTTGCACTTAGTGAACTTATATTGATTTAGAAGTATGTAATTTTGTTATATTTATATTATGTTTAGTATGATTGTCATTCTCAGAGTTTTTACGTTTCTGTTTTTTTATTATGTTCTAAATAGCCTTGTTAATTTCACCTTAATTTTAATGTTAAGTCTGTCTAATCTCTAATATTATGCATTTTGTGACACCTGTAGGCAATGGTTTAAGCATGGCACCGAACAATTATGTATTAGGTTTAAAAAACATTGTACTTGCCGTTGGATGTCCTCGAATAAATAAATAAATAATAAAGAACAACGACATGAATATATATTTGTAACATTTATAGGCCATATTTATATTGTATAAGAAAAAAATTATTCGATCACATGATAATAATATAAATAAAATAAATAGTGCAAGTTCTGTCTTATTATTTATGTGTTTTGTTCTTAGTAAATATAGCAACTCATACATATATTTACGATGTTACCCTTATAAAAAGTTTGCTTTTGTGGTTGATAAACTATAAGTTATAAGTTTTATGTTAAATCCAGTGCATTTGTATTGCAATGAATAAATAGATAAGTTTGTGTCTCTATATTTGTGTGCATTGGTGAAATATATCTCCACCAAGACAGATTCAATACTCGCTTATTTTAAAATTCATGAGGACAAGGATGAATGATAAAGGTATCAAGCCGCTTAATAAAATTTAAAGTAGTTTTGTTTCGAAACATTTGCTCAGTGAATAAAACGTCCAAGTGTTGGAGAGACGAGATAATTCGGTGGTTAATGGTTGCACCGGAGCCGTACTCCATTATAGCTATAGGAATACTGCCGTCCCTTTAAAATAAATTTCGATACCACGATTACATTAAGTCACGCGTTTAAGGAAGAGTGTATACAAATAAAAGAGAACAGTTTCTTTCAATAAAGAAAGTTAACATTTTTTAATTTTTATTTTAGGGCACTAAAATGAAACTTATAAGAAGATAAGTATAATTATACTTAATACCAGCTCGAGGTTTCGGCAGATTTATATAAGTCAATACTTGGTGACAAAATTTAATAGTAGGAAATAAATATTAAACCAGGAGTGTAAATATGAAAGTCAGTATTGGTTGAATGTTAAGCAACAATTAACGTGAAATTAACTATGAGGTTTTATAGCAGTAAAATCAGAAATAATTCGAATTTACGCAACTGAATCCAATTGTAGTGCAAACAGTTCAATGGCGCTTTTATAATTTTATTTACATAATTAACATCACAATAAAGTAAATTTTACCAAGATAAATAATACTGATGTTTACGATTTTTGTTACCGACTAAATTTAGTTGTCACGTCTTAAGTATAATATATTCTTAAATTGGTTGTGTTTAATATGTCTTTTTATATTTACATGTAAATATTTTAACCATTTAATGGTATTGTAAGGTATAGTGAAAAGATTTAATGTAGTGTTAATAATTATTCGTTATAGCTGGGAAAGTTGTGGAAATTATTAACGTATACGCATAAGCACAACTTATACGAGGTTCAATTGCGTGTTCATCAAGATTCAGCCAAACGTGGTGTACCTAGTAGCATAGCTTTATATGTGGGCGGCGTATAATTTGAATGATTTATACATCAAAGTTTTAGGCAACAGCCGTTTTCTGTGACATTTTTTCCGGCGCCGTTGTTCATCGTTAATCTTGGAAACAAAAACAGCAAGTTTGGTGGCGGCGCGATGTTAAGTCCATAATTTAGATGAACAAGTGCGCACGACATGCCCCGGTGTCTCTTACCAAAACGTAGGCTATTTTAGATTTCCTACGCGTATCGAAGTAAGGAGGTGCCTTTTCTCTAAACTCAAGGAAATTTTGAAAATCCTTCGAGGTATAAATAAGTCACTAGAGCAACGTTTATTGATTTTAATATTTAAGCTTCTGGATTAACCTTCTTAGTAAGGCAATTTGCTTCCCTAACAATGAATTTTTGATCAGATGTAAGTAGGCGTTTACGTTTCCTAAAGACCGTTTATTTGTATGCTATTTTATATGAATAATTTATTCGTCTTTCAGGTTTGGATAAGATATATATAAATTATCAAATAATAATCCATCTTCGCAATTATTCTCATATATATATGTAGGGTGATCTAGATAGATCTATTATTATTCTTATATGGATAAGATTATCCTTATAAGAATATGCTACAGGTTATGTTATAGATATATATAATTATATATTAAAATATAATATTTATATATATATTTATCTGTTCATTAATAATACTTACCTGACTTAATGACAAACAAAACTAATAAAACGTTAGTAACTGGTACTATGTGGCATATTTAAAATATATATAATTTAAAGAAAAACACTTTTGAACGGATTTATGTTGTTTTTTTGCAAAATTTAAATATAATTACAATATTTAAAAATTTTCCCGACGTTTCGCGTGCTTTACCGCGTGCAACATATAAAATGTGCTGCAAAGCTGAATTCTGTTTCAGAAAATATTTCCATTCGATATTTGTGCGATACATAGAACACATGCAGGTGTCTTGCACAGAAATCAAAACAAAAAATTTTTCAGAGTTTCGTAGCCAGGACAGAAGGATGTTACATTATATGTGGGTTGAAACACCTTAGTTATTATATATTTAATGCACTGTTTTTTTCATAAAATATTTGTTGTTTTTCATTTATGAGTAATCTTCTAAATTGAATGAACTAATTTTGATTTGACAAAATCGATATTTTCTGAAAAGAATTTCCGTGCTATTGTAGGCTAATTTTTTCGTGGCCATTAAAGTGTAAATGCGGACTTTGGGAGAAAATTGATGAGGCCCGGTACGACCTATCGATCAAGATTTGTATCCCAATTCCCTTTATACTTAAGTAAGTCTTGTAAATTGAATAAAAACATCCATTATTGCGTGAAAGTTCAAGGCGTGAAACAAGGTGCTTTCGCAATGAGGAAATAAAAAATATATTTTGGAAAAAAAAAAAAATTTTTTTTTTTTTTTTTTTTGGGGGAAAAAATTTTGGAAAAAAGGAAAAAATTTTTTTTTTCTAGTTATCCGAAAAACAGAATTACAATGTCTTGGCTTATATTATTCCATCCACTTTATAAACTGTTTGGAACTATTTCCTTTAATTCTGCTCTTACTTTACTTTAATAAATAGCTAAGTATAGTGTTTTTATTTATTTATTCTGTCACAAACAGTTATTATACCACATAACATAGGAATCTTAGGTAACAAAATGAACATAGTAAATTAAAAAAGATAAAATAAACTTATAAAAATATAAGAAAATAGGAAGGAAGAAATAGGACCTATTTCATAATTTTACAGAGCCTGACAAATAAAGACTTCCGCATTTAAAGAATGTAATTATAAATTGTCAAATTCTTTAACATAAGTTTAAGTTGGGCACTTTGGTAAAGAAGCACGGGTTTTTATGAGTCATAATTATAGTCAGTTGTCGTCGTGCGATCCATTTACGAAATTCATCTAAAATCGAATAATCAAAATAGATTTTGTCTATGATCAAAAATAGAACATGCCTGACGTTAAATTAATTGCACAGCAAGTATTCCAAAGCGATTACGCTTTAATGGCTTTTTCAATATTCGGGTACTGTACGCAAAATAATATTGAAATGTGACGTTACCTTTGCCATTTTGATACAATTTGAGCAATTACTCGTTTCATTATCATTATATTTTTTTCATAGAACTAAAATAGCGTCAGGCCAAATGTTTATAATTGCATTTGAGCTAGTATATTTTTTGATAAATCTCGTAATAAAACCATTACTGGTAATTATCAATTGAAACGAGAAAGGCTTAATTTTTCATCGGACACCATAAAACACTTACTTATGATCGCTATGACCATAAATACGATTTCAGTGTAGAATAAGCTCCAATATATGGGTCTATAAAAAGCACGGAAACATAAAATTTCCAAGCAATATTTTAGCAATTTCCGATATGGGTCTTACAGCGTCATGAAGTAATACGAAACGCGGTTAGTTGGTATCGCTAAATTATGTGCCATCGACATAAATTCAAAGTGAATATATATTTATTGATGTATAACAATGAACGTCAAAAATAAATATCAAAATGTTGTAGAATTGGCAAAAAACTATCAGCCAGTGTTTTGAATCGTCAAGTTATTTAAAAAATGTTTTTAAGGGACTGCAACCATTACACCACACTCTTCGCATCATGTTGAAGAAATCATGTATAATAATAATATAAATAAATAATAAAACATACAGAAGGAATGACGATAGGAAAACAATCTTACATGATACTGATTTGAACAAAAACGCTAGCATAGTAACAGGGTAGGTTAAGATTGGAATGATGAGTACTTAAACACGTAAACTTTTAATATGTTTTCATTTCAAATTTACCTTTCAATACATTCTTTAAATTTGAAATTATTAAAAAAATATTCAAATAAAGCAAACACTCGAGACTGAACTCTATCTATATTGGATATTTTAAATAAAATGAGTATTTTTAAAAATTCGATCTGATTACACTTTCCAATTAGAGGAAATAATAAATCAGCTCACCCATTATATTATACATTTATTAACAAATTTCTTAATCTTTAATTTACTACTTATTTAAAATGGGTATTTGCATGGCACGCGTATATATCAGCGGTATATCTCGACCCGCGGTTGATTACGAATTAACCTGGTTCGGTGTAGTAAAAAATTAATCGAATTGCCAATTTCCAATTTGGGATGAGTGCGGCGCAAATATGCGCTCACATGGGTGAAACGTTTTCCTGGTTGTTTATTAATTCAATCAATAAAATATAGTTAATAAAAAGCTCGATATACAACAAATAAAAAATAAAATGCCTTTAGTTTGGGATACTGCTTCTGTAGACCCTCGGACTAGCATAAAAATTGGCGCGGCCGCAGAGTAAGGAAAATTTTTATAAAAGTAACCAAAATAATGTATATAAAACGCTTTTATCTTATTTAATTTTCTTCATTGTTGCATTGTTTCACTAAACTAATTATAAATCTTTTAAATAAACGAAACTTAAATAATATTATAGATACGATTGAAAATATTTTTATTCGATACTAGAAAGTATTGAGTTACGATATAATTCTGAAGTATACATTCCAATAAAACGAAAAGTGTTTTGGGGGCGCTGAAAATGTGTCCGCATTTGGACAAATTTGGGTCGAACGTAACCTCGACCGGAGTGAGTGAACGCCTTACAGCTTTTATATAAAATCTCGTGGAAACTGTTTCATAATAGCGGAAATATAACATCAACACTAGAATGAATATCTATTTACAGCGAATAGGTTCTGTATGAAACTTGAAATCGTCATAATGACATTATGGACGAAATGGAATCAACTAACTTCCATCCAAACTTGCCAATTAAGAGCCCCTAAAACATCGATATTTCTCCGGCCTTCAATTTGGTTACCAATTTAAATCTGTCGTCTTACACAGTATAACGAGGCGGCGAGCATAGACGACTTTTTGTTCTCAAGATTAACGACAAAGTATGGGTCACAAAAAAGTGGCAGCAAGTGCGGAAATTACCAAAACTTTGTGTCGAAGCCCGAAATTCGCTTGTTCTAAATGTCATCGTAAATGAAAGATGGCTCTTTTAAAATCAGAAAAGAAATGAAATTAGGAACAGACGTTTTTAGTATTACGAGTTTTGTAAAAGTTACAGAAGGTGACTTTTTTACAAAGGGCTAAATTGGTTTTAGATTTAGCGATTGGAATCGATGTGAAATCCATGATGTTCGTACGATTTTGACCCATTTAATCGATTGATGAAGCTTATGAGGAATTAAATACAATGAATAAATAATATAGCTATTATTGTATAATATATATATACGCAAAGCTCAAAATATATTACGTTCAAAACATTGTGCATACAACGCGTCCATCTACACAATTCCATTGTGAATTGTTGAAATATGGGCTGGTTTTTAATTAATTTTTAATTCCGCGTCCGTCATGAGTGTAGGCATCGCGTTACGTTTAGCTCAACCGAGATCGTGCCTACGTGATGTGCCTATTAATATTTTTTTTTTATAAAATGTTGCTCATATTCTTACTAAAAGGGCTATTAAGATACACTTATCCCAAAAACTGGTTTTTAGAGGTAGGTTTTTAATTTTATTTGCGTATTGGATTTTAAATACACAATAAGTGAAAGCCCTTTGTGACTTATTATCTTAATGATCGAGGAAAAATATTGACACTCCACTGTGGTCTTGTGGAAAGGAAATTCGTGCGAGTCGCCAAATTAGTCCCTGCTGATACGAAAAGTTACGTATACCTTATTTAGAAGAATTTTCGCAAGCGTTTCGCGCTAATGACGACCCCGACCCGACAATATATCTCACGTAGTTAAGCACAGAAATCGCAGCGACTATTGCGCCTGATTGAGTTTTCTTTTTCATTGTGCTTCCATTAACAAAATAGCTCTCTCCCCTCCCACGACGCCATGTGTTCGAGAAAAATTATACGATCCATTTTTCTTGTGTGCACCTACGCTTCGTTCCGTTACCTAAATTATTTTTAGATTATATTGGCCTGTGGTTTGTTTTATATATAAAATCGCCTGAAAAAGGATAAAGCTTATAGGAAGCGTTATATATGCTTGCTTCTTTTATTAAATATATTGTACGTTACAAATTTAAAGGCTCTTCAATCACAAATGTCTTAATTTATTTTATAGTTTTTCAAGACGGTCACCCTTTCCAGTACTTCGCTGTAAAGTTATAATATTTAAGTAAGTTAAGTAACACCTGTGCTAGACGTGAGAAAAAATATAATTTTAATACCTGGTTTCGTAAATTATTTAATTAATAATTAAACTTTTTTTTAAAATTGATGCGCCCGCAAAAAAAGAATTTGAAGAACTGGTTATTATAATATTTGAGGTTTCTTAACAAAACCACGTTCAGAGTACTATATTTAAGTAAACGAACGCGGGCCTGAGTGCTCCCCGAGAGCTACCATCTAATTAATAACATATCTAATTATGCCATCGCCGAGCAACCTCGAGCGAGAGAATTTCCCAAATTACTTATTACGAAACGCAATTACACTTAGGGTAATGCTTTGAGACGGGTTTTATACTTTTCTGAAATATTAAACCGAACAAAAATTGGGATTGAGGTTCATTTAGAATTATCCTCACCCTTAAGGTTACAATTTGTAGGTTGTAAAACATGAGTTATTCAAATAAATTGTTAAACGGTCAAAATGTTGTAATGTATGTGTGGATGTCAGGCTCCAACATAAGAAAGGAAACTATAATATCTAAACAAAAAAATAAGGGATCTACTTAAACTCTATAATCAATAACTTTTCACTAAACAATTGTTTGTGAAGCTAGTACATAATTAAACTTTTAAGTCATGAACACCGCCGTTCGGACGACGGTTATATAGACATTTCCTGAGCAGGCTACTACTACAGGCCGCATTTGATAAACATTGTCTGAAATTGTGGTAAAATGTCTATCCAGTCATATTTAAAGATAATGGCAGGACGGGTATCCCATAGGTATCGTACTGGCTGTCAGAGATAGTGTTCCACGCACCTACTCCAATCAGGGTAGTATAACTTATAAGGAACAATATGCCATGTCCAATAGCTGGGAGGTCCGTGCAACAATATGCATACATTCAAACGCGCATTGCCTTTTTTTTTTAAATGGATTCTTGTTGTTGACATGAAGCGTAGTGCCTACGCTACGACCTAAGCTCTGGTCGGGATTTCAATCAAGTGAAGAAAGTCACTCTCCTCCTAGACTCCTCTCTGAGAAGAAGCACCTCAGCTCTTCGTCACCTCTTTTGCCTGAGGAGCCTTGGCATCTCACTAAGGTGAGTGCGAAGTACGATGGGTTTTTAGTTGTTGTTGCATGCATGCATGCATGCAGCATGCAACACATGCAACAGCATGTGTTGTGCCCACCCATCAAAGACAAGCATCAACAAACAATCAGACAAACTGGATTCACATAAAATATCGATAAATTATCAGTTATGCCATACATACAAAATTCGGATTGTAAGATCTTTAAGCTAGGGCGCATTTGACAGTTTTGTTTGATAATCGCTTCAACAATTATCTCTTATTTGTAATCAATCACAAAAATATATGATATACTTTTTCTTAATTCAGCGTAAGCAAACAAGACTTTCAGTTTAATATTAAAACTTTTATTTGTTCCATTTTACTACAAGTGATAAAAGTCGTAGTAAAGCTTAATTTGGGTTCCACCGCCTCAACCATTAGAGGTTTTAAGAGCATCTACTGCCTCTTTCCCTGTCTAATTGCTATATAAACTGCGTTAAATGCACTTTCCTTAATAATTCTGCAAATATACTAATAATTTGAAGAAATAAACTAGAAATACTAAATGTCTATAAATTGCGTTATAGTGAAATCAAATTTAATTCAATTAATTACATTTATAATGCTCCTTGCATAACCTTAACTTTGATGATATCAGCAATATTGCACACATGCCTAATAAAAATTAAGAGTTAGTCGATATATTTACAATACTAAGTTTCGCAAATTTATACGCGTCTTGATAATTATTATTTAGATTTCCCGTATTTCTATTTTAATACTTCTTAAATCATACTAAGATCTTGACAAACGCTCTTTATTTTTATATTTCTTTTATATGTTTATAGTTATGCTCTTCGATGTTTCGTTTCAAGTAATCTTTTAAAAGAATAATGGCATCGGTACATTAAATCACTTCGAATATTTTAATTTCCGTTTTGAATATTTTCTCATAGATTTTGATAATAAATCCCACTGGCGTTGAAATTCGTTACAATAAATCAAACAGAGTTATTTTTGTTTTGATTAACTGGTTTGTGCTGCAATATTTACATTTAATTATAGATAAAGTTGATACAAAGAAAGGTTTGATTTTAATTAAGAGATATTGGAGTTTAGTCTTTTGTTGTTTTCGCCCAGTTGATTAGATTTTCGCGTAACAATGTGTAAAGAGACGGATTGCAGAATATTAAAATCTATATTGGTATATAAGTAATTGTTTCGACACTTTTATTGAGCTCATGTTGGTGGATTTTATTTTACAGAGGTAAAGGTTCATATAAAACGACAGGTATTTTTTCAAAGTTTTAGCAGCTATATAAAGTTTTTAAGAAAAATAAGTATAAGATTATTAGTATATAGCTTTTTTTAGTTCAAAAACTATTATTTATCCCATCTAATTTGATTTGATCAAGGTTATACTAGCTTTTTACCCGCGTTAATTAATATAAGTAAATTCAAAGATAATTACTAGTAACTCAAAGATTATGCTAAAACTTACAGTTTGCGTAGCTCTACACGAGCAAATATATAAGATAATTTTTAGAAACAGGTTATTTTACGAACTTCTAAATTCAACCAATCACAATGAAAAATATAAAGATAATGAATACTTCGGTTATGAACCAAATATAATTTAAATTGTTTAATAAAACTTACCCTACTATCTAGCAGGGACAAATACAAACTGAAAACTTTTTTATAAAATATTGCTAGCGTAAATATATATATTTAATTTAAAAAAGACTCTTAAATACACAAAAAATATCTGTTTGTGTTTCTTCATGTGCTCGACACCGATATTGATGGACACATAATTTTATGAACGGCTCGCTATCTCACTGGCCCGGCTCGACTTGTCGTCGGAAGCAGATCTCCTACTGTTGACCGGATCATATGCATGTGTTGGGTACATATATTGTTTTCGAGTGTTCTAGGTAAAGTTCATTATAAATAATTAAAATTGTCCGGGCCATTAGCCTTTTTCAAATAATTTAAAAAGTGTACACGCCATCTAAGTATCTCACTTTTATATTTGTACACTAACATATAATACATCTTTTTACGTTTTAAATATAATAAATACGATTGATACAATTTGTATATACATTACCATCACTCTTCCACGTAACTAAAAATATTTTGAATGTATTATGGAGTACCGATCTAGACAGAAATAAGATTGAGCTTTTCAGTATATTACCAATAATCAAATTTCGTAAAATATTATATTTGAAAAAAATACAAGTAAATATATATTGGAATAAAACGTTTAAATAATTTCTAGAAAGGACACTGGGTCGACAAAAACCAACGTTTTCGCAGCGTTTTCATTCTTTTATGAGATTTGCCTTCATTATATTAATACCTTGGTTATTATCGAACCTAAGGAAATATATTTAAAAGATATAAATTCTAAAATCATGAGTTTATAAGCGAATTTTTACGACTCGGCAACGCAAATTTTAAAATTTCGTGACCTAAAGGCACACATAGTTAAATAGATTATCATCTCAAATAAAAAGTGTAGGTCTTAATGAAACATTATCATATAAACATAATGTAATTTGATATATAACTTTGTCAGTTTCTAGAAATTTAATAATTTATATAAATGTAATTTAATTTTTTCAAGCCTTAATTTAAACGCTTGCTTTGTTGTTTAATTTAAGTCGGCAAGAGTAATCATTTCATAATGTAACAATGCAAACGGTATTCAACCTCTAAATAAAAGTATTTTAACAATCTGAAGCTCGGGAATGCAATGAAAAATGAAACGTATGAATTTAAATGGCCAGCATTTATGAAAGCTCAAAAAGCTCGAAACAAAAGCACATAACTGCAAGAGAACGCTTATCACACGATGAGAGGAATGAATATAAAATAGTTAAAAAGCATAAAATTCTGCAGATTAAGGTTTGAGATTAATCATTAAATTTGCTTGGATGTGTTTGAAGTTTCCCTCACCTATATACCTTAATGATATCAAGTTTGATCCCAGTGATCTTATTCTAAAGATCGATAAAATAGACGAAGCCCTACACTTATTTAAATGCTAAGGAAATTCATAAGGTTCCTTCGAGGTTTTGATATTTAATTGTACATATATGAAGGCATTCCACCTAATTTAATAAAGTGTACGTAGTACTGATTACGTAAGTTTTGTAGTATGGTATGCTCTCAAGCAAAATAAATATTTCACATTACCAATCAGATGTTTTCAAAATGAAATAAAAAATAGTTAGATACACTAATATTGGTAATATGAAACCAATATCTGAAAGTGTACAGAAACAATCATTACTTTGAATTTTAACGCTACGTTAACCTGGAGATTTGCCTCGGATTTTATGGATCGCGTCGAGGGAGAGATCTCTCGACTCGGCATTAAAATACATACTACGTGCAAGTGACAAGGATAAGATAGTATTGTGGATCAATGACCTTTAGTGACTTGTTCAATATTACTTAATTAAGTTATATAATGTTAGTAAATAAATAAATTTTAGTAAAAACATAAATTTTTAATTCCAAAATGTTAGCCAACACTTAAGAGTGAAAAATTACGAGATCTTGTCTTTAAAAAACCGTAATCTCATCAAGACTTAGTAAGAAGTCTATATTTTCAAATCGCAAGTTTGTCGAAAACGCAAATACTTCGTTAGGGACGATTTGCTTGAATAATTTCTCGTAAATACAACCTTTCACGCCATTTGCAATTCATGTAATGAATTTACGAACAAAAGCTTAAATCATTCAATTTAACTAAAATTTTTCCTTGACCAGTACGGTCATCTTTATCTGCGAATTCGGTATTCTCAAAATAATTACATTCACATCATTCATAGCATTGGAAGTTGGTGTTCTTTATATATATTTGGAAAATATATGTAGTATTGCAAAATTTAAATTTTTAAAACTCGGACATTTGATTTACTACGTGTACTTTTATAATCCTTCGCTTAGGAAAGAAATATAAGAAGTTTTATTTTGAATTTGACATATTCTTTCTTTGTTACCGAAGAAGCTAAATATTTTGGTATAGGAAGCAATAAAGGTAACCTTATTCAGATTTTTTTGCGTTTACATAATTTAATGTTTCTGCTTCAATTGCTAAAACTTTCCACATATATAATAACTATGCTGTGTTGTTTTCAGTGAATTTCTTTAACTTTTACTGCCAAAAAGGCAATTAACAGCACTTGAAACTTGTGGGTCTGATAAACACTACACTTGTATCTGTAACACTGAACTATCTCAAAAGACTTGGTTCTTTTGAGTCTTTGAACTATTTCCCTTGTGTCGAAGAGCTGGGAGATCTTAATATTTACGCGTTGATAAACCTCTCTACGTGAGCTTTGAAAATTTTTTGTTTGTGTGTTATTTCTGTTTGTGTGTTTAAGTAGTACGAAATAGCGGGCGCACAAAGAAGCATTGAATATACTTCTGCATACTTTATTATGGATTAACATTACTACGAAAAATATCTCATCATTTTATAAATAATTGTTTGAATTTTTAATTTTGTAAGTGTAGTACACACATCATACATAAACGAGAACAATACTTAGCTATCTTATAACAATCAAGAGAAAGAGACATAGAGAAACAGATATATCGTAATTTATTTTTCTTTATGTGTTTATTTTAGTCTCTTTTAAGTCGAGCTTCTCTATAAGAAACACTCTTTAACAGATATTACCAATGCCGGTTTTTTATTGATATCGTATTGCTGAGTGTTATTAATCAAAACTATCTATTTAATTTATTTAGATGTATGTTTTTAAACTTGCCCTTTACGGCGTTATAATTTTATTCTATACTACATTAAATATTACAAAGAAAACACATGTATTACATCTAATATTGTCTGATAAGTTCCACATTAAGCAAGTTTATTACTGCATTTTTCATGCAAAATAGAAGAGTCCAAATGAACTTCTTTTATCTCTTCATAATTCAGTTATTTCAAACAAAATATGCATATAACAGTCAATTGGACGTCCTGTGGGCACACACTGTCAGAGTACGTTATTGGGCTATTAGGTATCGAAACGATCTCGTCTTGAAGGACCATAAGTGGTATTCGAAGAGTTTATTCAGTTCTACTGTGGTACGGAAAGATACGCGTGGAGTCTTTATCTGCTGAATTGCACCAAACAATCGTCGTTGCTGTCAAATAATAAATATCCTTTACACTTTTCATCATTTTGAATGTTAACATTCTTTAGAGTTAACATTAATTACAGCAATTGCCAAAAACTTCCTTCTTATACTAAACTTAAAAATCAAGCCTATCTCAAATATGCTATATAAAGAACTGAAGTAAAATTATAATGATTTTAGAGTGACATCATAAGTGGAACGGACATTTGGTGGAGTCAAAATATAACATATAATTAACACTAATAAACAATTTGCATATGTTTTCCTTAATTAGATTCGCGTATATTCGAATGGTCATTTTACAAAATAAGCATAAAATAGAATTTTGGAATACCTTTACAGAATGTATGGAGATTAATTTACCTATTTACTCAAATTTAGGTCAATTAAGGGAAGGTCCGTTAAGCGTAATATTTTCATAATAAATATAACCCTTATTTCAATTGTTGAATGCAATGAGGTTTATAAGTTAACAAGTTGATTAAAGATATACAGAAGAAGATTCACACTTTGTCATGTTTTGTTAAATAATTTTCATTATTTTACCTATATTTCATATTTAAAGAATGTTTTGTTAGTCAGTTAAGTACTAAGCACCGAGCATACTCAAAGCTGGCTGTGTTTTAAGTATGCTTAATAACGCTTAAAGGTCGAGGAATTGCTTCTTGTATGATTTTATATCATCATATTTTTGACTGGCATATATGTTAAATAAAAATAATATTACAATGTGTATGTGAAAGAAAAAAAATCAATACAGTTAATTGTACAACTATCACAAAAATTTCCTTCTTAAGGAAAATTATATTCAATTTGGGTGTTAAAACGGAAAATATTTATTAGTATCTTCTGCATTTAAATCAAAGTACCGAAATTTAGGAATTACCGAGACTCACGCTGTCACTTGCGCGAATGTAACACACTCATTTAAACCCATAAACAAAATGCAAACATGATCTAATCCTGTATCATCGCAGATTCCAAGAGAAACTTGTAATTAAATATGGAATAAGAGTGAATTAAGTCCGGCCTGAATATTAATAATTCTCTTTCGAATTAGACCCTCATAATCCAACCCTTCAGTTTCAACCTTGGTTACCGTGTAATGATTGACGTTTTGGCCACTGGCTACTGCCCTTTTGTAATAGGATTATTATGTAAAGGCCAAGAATTATTAATTGAAAATGGAAGTGTGTGAGGGCGTAAACATAATACCTTTCATTTGAATTACACTTAATAAGGCAACTCACAATTATTCTTCTACGAGCCTTTTTTTATTAGTACAGTCATATATTATATTTTATTTTTAATTATTAAAAATGTGAGGTCGCTGAGACATTCAGTTATATATACTTATAAAAGTGGATAGTAGATTTAGACATTTAATTATATAATTTAGTGATAGTCACTTTCGGAAAATTCATAGAATAATTTGGTCTCCTAGATCTACTGTATGATGTCTTAAAGAGTTTTAGGGACGTTTAAAATGCTTATAGATATTAAAAAATAAGAATACCGAAATGGTAGCCAAAAAGTTCTTACGCTTGCAGTCGCTACGAATAAGCATACAAATGTGCAAGCACAGTTTACATTGAACAATGCTTGGCACAGGAGTGCTACTTTGAATACAAAGTTATTTTCTTCATAGTATTATGATAATTTTACTACTATTCGCCAAGTGTTTTGTTAATATTTTTATTTCTATGGAGGTGGGTGTATTCATATTTGAAAACTTGATCGCTTAATCGATAGCCCCAGTGATTTATACTATACTTTGAATACAAAGTTATTTTTCTTGTTGGTAAGTATTATGATAATTTTACTACTATTCGCCAAGTGTTTTGTTAATATTTTTATTTCTATGGTGGTGGGGGTATTCATACTTGAAAACTAGATCGTTTAATTGATAGCCCCAGTGATTTATACGATTATTGTAGAACTTGGATTTGATATATAATCTCAAAAGTAATGAAAAGCCATCGAGACGATAGGATAACTCCAAAAATTAAGGAAAAAATACGTATAGATAGCGTATGAATTGTGAGTATTGTTTGAGTTGTGTATCGTTAGAGGAGTTGTGGAGTTGATAAACACGAGTGTTCCAATTGAAAATCGGGAGTAGGTTAAAACTTAGTTTTACATTCTGAGCGCAGTGACATGTTATCGCACCTATACAACTGCATCTCCATTTTAAAGATAAATAGACTACTGATGAAAAGCCAACTTACGTATGCCAATAATATTTATTTATGAATTAATAATGAGAAATGGTGTGACAATGTTTTATTTCATATCAAAATATCGGTCGGAAATTTTGGTCTTGGACATAATAAATTTTTAACTTCCTTGTAGCACGTATTTCAGTTTGTGTATAGTTTTTACTTATAAACGTTTTTATATAACACAATTGTATTCCTAGTCACCGTCCAGGTTAACCATACAAAGGTCATATATTTTTACCTTCAAGTATGTGAGGTTGCTTATGTTTGGTTGAGTGAAAGCAAAACTTTTCTCCAGATTGTTATTACGTGCAGATGACGGCGTCGGGTCGTCAGCGCGTTGGCGCATAATGTGTAACAATATGTTTTCAGGTAACTACGGTTATGGGCCTCTTGTGGTTCCGCAGATAAGGCACGGTGGAGGCTTTGTAAGGTGCTCGTTGAATGTAATAATACTTGCCCCTACTTACAAACATTGTTTACGCGTTTTCACACCTTAAGAAAACAATTACTTAACATATATACACGTAATCGCGTAATTCTATTTGCACTGTGGTAAATTTTATCGTAACGAAGCTCGTTCATTTGAGAAAATTACTGAATTAATTTGCAGAGCGGTTTTTAAAGCGAGCTTTTTCTACATAATTGCGTTGTTGTGGTGCGTTCATCATTGCTCATAATGCGCTTGAATAATTAAGTAGTTTAACGCATTCGTTGTTAGATTTAATGTCGAAGATATTGAGCAAAAAGCGAGCGTTTACTTGGAATAAAATTATTTTTTTCCTTACACAATATTTTATAAACGCACCACGATAATTGTATTGCGGTAGTGTAAGACGCAAGTTTTAATAATGTAGGGTGGTTGGCAAGGCTGTTGCCATTTCTTTCCATTCATCGTTCCCCCTTTCCTGTTGGCGCAATTAAAACGGCTGCTTGTTCCGGCACTTAAAAAACTTTTAAAGTATGGACACAGATAATTTAAAATTGTTTTCGTGTATTGTTGCCATAAAGCTTTTATGGTACTTTTAACTGTACGATACTTTTAATACAACTTAATATACCGCATTTATCTAACGTGGTTGTTTATAAAGTGATCTGCATAATGATGCAACGAGAAGGTACGTCATTCGACCTATTAGCTGTTACAATATACTAACGTACAACTTTTCCCGTAAATATCAGCTAGTTATGCCTTTAAGGTGCGCACAATTAAATGTATGTCTTTTAATCAAAAATGTATCACACGTGTCAGACACAGAATGCAATCTTAAGCTCTTATTCACATACAGTTTTCCGCCACTTAGATTATTAGTAACCTTTAGGAATTGCATCACTGAACTGTAACATCGTAGGCTTCAAAACCTACGATGTTTGCTAGAGCTACAAAACGTCTGAATCATTTGCGTGTGGTTGACGCTATTCACGGTAGCTAAGTTCCGCTACGCGTGATTAATGGTCCCGCGTTCCCTCAACATTGTGTTTTTGTGATGCAAATAACTCGAGCCGTCGGAACAAGGAAAATTGAGTGGGAGGACCGAGCACCACCGTAGTTTCAATTGCTTCGCCGCTGAATACTGATGAACCGTTTCGGTTTAAAGCATTATCAGTGCTGTTAAGGCGTTTGACATGAGAGCTTGTTGAAATCAGTTAAATTGTTATTTGTTGTAATCTTCGTTTATGATTTATTTAATATGATATTAATTTGATTTGTAATTGTAAAATGTATATATAATAACGCATCACTCTGCGGTTTTCGCAAAGCTGTTCAACAAACTAAAATATTTCCCAGACTTGTGCTCAAATTTAATATTTTTTAAAATATGCGGTGTATAAATGGCATTTACGCATCACTGTAAAACCTGCCTACCGCACTTCTTTGTGTATGGGAGTGCTCCCAGGTGATTTTCAATCGACTGGAGGTTTAGTGGCCTAGTCTGTGGCTACACTATTAAGTTTTTTAAGGGACTAGCATGTATTTGTCTAAGTTGCCCTTTACGTAGATCACATCAGCTTTACGCAGTCTTCGAAAATCTTTTTATGAGGCAGTTAGGCATGAAATGCTTCTATTAGACTACGTCCTGCTTAGGATCGTTCAGATAATTTAATTAAAAATAATTTATTTGAGATGATTTAATTAAATGTCTTTACTTCAAGTTTTTCAATATCAAGAACCATGTTAGAAGTGGAGGTACATTTTCCACGTGTAATAGATAATTAATGTCTGCATTAGAACTTTATGTAATGAAGAAATTCAACGACACGATCTCATTGGAATACTTTAGACGCGTAACAGGCAGTTAATTTTGACACAAAAAGTTGGCCCATTCTGATGTTATAATTCACGGAACCGCCTCTCGCCAGCGACAGGGGTGAATTTCTTATGAAAATGGTACGCGTGTTTCTCAAAAGAACCTATACGTCTTCTTCAGATTCCAGTATTTATTAAAATCTTTTGGCTAGAACTTAATGATTTCTAAATTTCTTTTTTCAGATTTCATTCATTTTAGCTTCAGTCTGCAAATATTTGATCCTTCTGTCTGATAGACAAAAAAATAAATTAAAAATTATTAAATCATTATTATTAAAAAAATATATAGTAATATTGTTTTATCGAACATATTTAAACGGTGATTCTGTGGCTGTATTACATATACATTAATCATGTAGGATTGTTAAATAAATTCTGCTTTTATGCTCTTACCTCAGTTCTTCAACCGTCGCCAGTGGTATAATTCCGTAAGCTAATTAAATCTGTACATTCACTCGTTTTGTTTAGAGGGAACTGCTATCATGGAAATATATTTTAGCAAAACTGTAATATATTACGAAGGAGTGTTGTCAGTAATACACCCGTTAAATGCTCCTGAACAATCCTGAATCATGATGAAATTGTTAATATTGTCTTAATCCAACACAGCTGGGTCACGAACAGCCGAGCTAGGAGCATTTCATTACAATTATTGCCAAGTTAATTATGTTGTACGAAGTCTGAGGAATGTTCCTTTAAATAAATCCACATACATTGTCATTTAACTCTTAGAGTGAGGACTTCCGAATGAAATACTATAATTTAGCTTAAGTTTATAGCTAGTGTTATCTCTTTCATTTCTTCGGTTGATGGGTCTTAAATCTTGAGTAAGGGGATTAAGATTGTACATATTACACTTAATATGTACAATTTTAAATTAACAAATTCTAAGTAACAATACAATCATGCAATCAAAATTGTTCAGAAGTCGTATTTAAACTAATCTTATAAACACAACTTTTGTATTTTATATACAATTATTGTGAAGGGACTGAAGAGTATATTTCGAGTATTTAATTTTTCGAGGTAAATTTCGTTCATTATAAGTTGTTTGGACTTGATTTACATGTTTATGCAATTTTGTCGTCTTCAACGTAACTTATTGCTATTAAAAATCAATATATCTATTTTTTTAAATAAAATTTTACGTTATCTTAGTTACAAGTAAAAATTTAACCCTAAAGACTTCTAAAAACCTCGGTTATGAAAAGGGTCGCCCAACTAATACCCTTGTCATGTCATGATGAAATTAGTTCAGCTTGTGCAGCTGTGTCGAGCCTGTTTGTCCAAAATTTAATCCGAATAACAACAATATAACTAAATTATTATGTAAGGCATATTTACACCCACAACATTCGCCATCTTGTTTGTGTTTACTTTACTTGTGATCGAGAGCCGTACCGTAGCCGGTCAATTTGCTTCATATTATTATCATATTGTACGAGAATGCGTACGTATTAGAAAGATAAGTGACAAACTAAAAAAACAATCTTTAGATCTCTGTTTTAAATTTAACAGCACTTAATCTGTTTCGTGTCAGTAATGATGGAATTTATCAGCTCTGACTGAAATTTAAAATGTCATAATTTTCAAATTTTGACACCCAAATGGAGATATCGACGCCACATCGGACTGCCGAACAGAGGGTCCCAGTTTAATTCCGGGTATGGTCAACATTTGTGTAATGGGCTGTGTTTGTGCTGTTGGCTGTGATCTGCATATTATGTTATGTAGTCTTAAAAAATTATCTACATAATACGTATATGTTGGTTAGTTGTATAAGAAGCTATTTATATATTTCTTTTGGATACTACAGAAAGTATTGAAGATTAACGTTACGTTTTATTTGTTCAGTATTTAGTTAGGCGTGTAATGCGGTATTCCTTTTTTAAAAGAGTCTTAAAAATATTTAAAAGCAGCTAGGATTTGGTGGTATAAAGTATCAGCAAACTCTCTCCTCTTATCTCTATAATATTTTACGGCATACGGGCTTTGTAATTGCTCCACCCTCAAAACCCAAGTTCAGTTTCAATAGGGGAACATGTATTACATACATGCTTCTAAGTTTAAGTACCAATTGTGGTTCATAAATTTTATTCCCTTATTAATTAGTGGTACTATAAATTTTTAGTGGAACAATTTGCGAAATAACTTTGTATCAATCGTTATGTCACGCAGATCTACGTTCAGGGCTATCTTAAACTTCTTTAGAAGAACAATAATGCGAAAAATGTGTGTACGTTTGTGAACATTGCGATAGACAACAATAATTACAAAAGTTTTTGTTAAGTAACGTCTGTTCTTTTACCTTTTTGACATTCTCGCTATTACTTGTTTTGACTTTAAGCATTTGGCTTTGTAATCCGTAGCAGCCATGACCTAACAGTCAATGCAATTGAAGAATTCCATGCGAAATTTTCCGGGAAGTGCACTGCAATCAAATTCGGTGGTCTGGTCTATTTATGAGGTAAATTCCAAGTTTGTCCTTGAAACAGTACATAGGAATTTCTTCAGATACCTTTACAGATTAAATTTTTATTACTATCCGTACCTGTACACTAACTCATTCCTCCTGAGGGTATTGGGATATATAGACAGCACCGTTAAAGCTATGAATGTTGGCAGAACTGATTGCGACAACAAATACTCCCGTATAAGCATGCCATAAATAAATAAATAGGCCATTAATTAATGGCAGAAATTCGGTCCCGAAGTAGCATTCGTGACTAAGGTCCAGTTCCGCGTATGATCAGACATCTTAATTATTTTCTTAACTCTCTGAATATTCGTGACAGGCCTACGAATGCTAGTAGAAGTATAAGCGTTCTGCAGGTCTGTATTTAGTATGTGTTAGTATTGTTGTTTGCCATTTACTGTAATAAGAAATAAATAAAATTGAAAAATAAGGATTATGGAATAAATAGGATTAATAATTTCAACTTGGTTTTATATTTATTAAATATTTGTAAGTTTATTTGTTAAAATTGAAATGATTACGGTAAGGTTTAAATACGAGGGTGGATTGAAAAGTACTCGGCCTAACACAGATCCAATCAATTCTAAAAATCAAATCTACCCACATTATTTAGTTCAGTTCAGACTAGTTCATTGTATGAAGTTCGAAACGTGTGCGATAATTAGTTGTGATTTTATAAATTTATTAACAAAGTAATCGGACACAATTTCCGCGAATGGAGCAAATCGAGCAGCGTGCCGTCATTAAGTACCTCCATAAGAAGGGTCTATCATCAAAAGCCATCCATGATGACATGGTCAGTACATTAGGGGATTGTGCTCTGTCATATTCATCCGTCAAAAAATGGATAGCAGAATTTAAGCGTGGTAGAGAGAGTGTGAAAGATGAACCCCGCTCTGGAAGGCCTTCGACGTCAACTACTGACGAAAATATTAAAAAAGTTCTTGATTTAATAATGGGAGACCGCAGATTAAAAATTAGAGAGATAGCCGAGATTATAGGCATCTCTTATGAACGAACTCAAAACATCATTGTCAACGAGTTGGGTTTCCACAAGGTGTCTGCGAGGTGGGTTCCGCGACTGCTTTCAGTTGAACAAAAAAGGACGCGATTGACTGTTTCACGTGACTGTTTGGAGTTATTTGAAGCAGATCCAGATGATTTTTTGAATCGTTTTGTTACTATGGACGAAACATGGGTTCATTACTGTACACCGGAAACAAAACAACAATCAAAACAGTGGAGAAGACCTGGTTCACCACCCCCTAAAAAGATGTCGATTTTGTCGGCAAATAAGGTGATGGCTTTAGTATTCTGGGACTCGAAAGGTGTGATTATGATTGATTATCTTGAAAGGGGTCAGACTATAAACTCTGATTACTACTGCACCTTACTACGTCGTTTACGAGAGGAAATAAAAGAAAAACGTCGAGGAATGCTCAGAAGAAAAGTCCTGTTTCATCAAGATAACGCCCGTGTTCACACGTCAGTACAGTCAATGGCTGAAATTCACAACTGTGGCTTTGAACTGTTACCGCATCCGCCGTATTCACCTGATCTGGCACCATCAGACTTCTTTCTGTTCCCTAACCTAAAAAAGCACTTGGGAGGTCAAAGATTTTCGACAAACGACGAGGTCAAAGCAGCTGTAGACGCATATTTTGACTCTAAAGAAGAATCATTTTTTTTCAACGGTCTAAATGCTTGGAAGGGGAGGTGGCAAAAGTGTATTGAACTTGATGGTGATTATGTAGAAAAATAAAAATATAACTGATTTAGTATGTGTTTATTTTCTTGGTTAGGCCGAGTACTTTTCAATCCACCCTCGTATCTTATTCTTAAAGAACTTAATTTATTTAAATAATATTATATCTAATATAACTATAAATATGCTACATAATAACATATATGTATTTTCTGCTCTATTTTTTATACTTATTTATTTAAAAACAGAGCAGAAAATTATATATATATATAGTCGAAACTAATACTTTGTATGCATGACGTATAAGATTCTATGTTTGGCCAATTATTTAATGATATGAATAAATTTGTTTCACGTTTTATAAATGTTTAGAACTTATCAAAGAACTTACCAGCCGTATATAAAAAAAATAAGCTCGTTAGCTTCCTCAATAGTGCAATAAGTTCCTGATAGTTTTACAGAAAATGATGTTTTTAAAATTATAAACTAATCCAGTAACTTTGATAATACAATATTTAACTGATATTTATCAATGCTGGTATTAAATTAAAAATCTGAGTAGTTTAAGTGACTTCGTAAGATCCGAATGAATTTTCTTTGAAACTATTTGTATAGTGACACAGAGAAATGGTTCAACACAGCGTTCGCGGAGCACGCGTTAAATGGGATTTTTTTCCTCTCCTTTGTTACTGTTCTTTTAAAAATTCTTCAGATTCGTTCAAAAAAATATGTATATTTGTATTAATCATCACATACTATTATACTGTAAATATTATGTGATATTAAACATATATGCATATTCGCTCTAAATTTTATGGAACTATTTCTTTTAAACTCATGCTACTACTGATTACTGATACTGATGCATGACTACTACTAATTGATATTTTTGATTGAAGACGTTGTTCAGGCTGGTGTACGATCGCTACTGGATATCGTACCTGCAGGGGCAAGACGCGGCGATAATAACGCTCCGTTACAAAGTTTTTCCTGTCATTTCCATAAGCTTATGTTCTTACGGGGCACGGGAGTTATCAACAAATGTTTGGATGTTTGGATGAACCTGCAGAGCAAATGAGGATTGAATTCTTGACATAATAATGGAGTGTCGTCTGTATTAATGCATTGTGAATGGGCGGCCGGGCGGTTGGGCGCCAGTGCTTAACCCGAAGCCAATCCCGCATCTTTGCTGACGGTGCCCGTCGACAAATCTTCACAGAATGCAGTAATAAAATAGCAAAAAGATATATAAATAAAAATACATCTAATAATAAATCTAAAATATAATTGCAATACCTTATTTTCTTTATCTAACTTTAATATATATAATTTAGCTAACTTTCATTTAATTTAATATTAGATCCATGAATCAGGATAAACTTCTAAACTGTGGGTAGGGTTTAGTATAGTTTTAGATTTGTAAAAAATATATAAACTCCAATGGCTCATACTTTTTATTGTTTTAAGCGATAACTATAGATATATTTATCCTTCCGGTTGGACAACAAAAATATGGTTAGTAATACTTATAAGAAAATATTTATAAGGGAAGGCGCGTGACTAGAAAAATAAATATTAGTTACCGCTGATTGTTCGGTAGTCATCCGAAAATAATTTATCACACATACATATTATATGTATGTGTTCTGTCAAGTTTTATTACATTTAGTTTTATTATACATTCACAGTATATGGGAAACTATTATACAAATGCAATCTTTGAAAATGAATTAAGAAAATCTTACAAAGTTATATCAAAGGGATTAATTGCTTATTATAAATTATATTTTATATTTATATTTTGTTATAAATTATATTTTGCATAAAAAAATGGAGAAAATACTATGAGATGTAATATTTTAAACTTTACAAGGAACATATCTAACTTTATATTGAAGACTGCGGAAATTTAAATCTTTCGTCTCTCGAAAGCAATCGATGAAATTACAATGGATTGCACTTTTAAATCATAAGGACCTCCTATTGTTTAAAATTTTTTACTAAAGACAATCTGACTGATATAATGTTATCATATATAGATGTTACTTTGATCTTTCATATTGTTTAGAAAGTGAAAATACCAAATGATAAGTTAAAGCTTAGCCCTATTAATCATATTTGCCATAACTGGAGTTATATAATGGCAGTTGTTGGGCAATGGAGTTTATTTAGTAAATAAGACATTCAGAATAGTATATAAGTCCTTATTGTTTGGTATATCACTAACAAGGAATTATTTGACTATTTTATTACTAAAAAGGAATCGTTTGTTTGACTATTTTGTTTAAAAATTAAATAACCATCTAGTTACGACATGCTTAAAATGGGCAACACTTTGTTATTTCAATCCAGATTTTATGATAATAATCTCAAATTGCCTACATATATACCATAATAATTTGAATTAACAACATAAAAAGTCATCATAATATGTTATTCTTAAGTTCTAAGAATTATTCTACTGTTTGTTAGTTCGCCGTCTCTACCTCACTTGTAGGATTAATACAAAAGATTCCATTTCCTTAATTTTTTGTTTGTATTTCACTTCAAATAAATTATTCCATCATTCGCACATCCTCCTCAAAAACCGCCGCCAAACTGCTGTTAAAATAAATATAAATTATTTTTTTTGTTCATTATAATAAACCAAAATTAGTTTCTTCTATCTTTTTACGCAACATATACTTCATCAAACTAAAACAGCACAACTATTATCGTTGGCGTCTGAAGACTGATCATCTCAAGCCAAGTAATCTTAATAAAAAAACCTGAGAGCAATATTACTGAAGCAAACAAATTAAAATGTGACACGTATAAGAAAGCTTTATAAAATTAACTCTAGCGTGTGCGCCACGTTTACACATCAAACATTCTGTTAAGCGTATTAAAGGATCTAACGTACATCGTTCGATCACAGGAGCAGCGGTGGTCGTTGACAGGTAAACAATGGTTAGCTAACATTGAGCCGAACGGTCAGAATCGCCTCGTCAGCGACACTGTGAAACTGAACACGGCTTTGAGTTACGCCCATTGATTGAAGTGCTGACCGAGCATTTTTGCAGTCAACAATAACAATTACTGAACAACAAGGATTTTAGATTAAATCAAGTTTGCATTTCAAATTTCAAGCAAATATAACAATGTTGTTTGATTATTAATATTTATGTGTATTGTATGTTGATATTACTTGTATCTAGTCTTAATTGTAAAAAATGTTAACCATGTACGGTCAGTGGATTCGGCAGTCTGTTTAGGCCAGAGTGGCGTTTGCTTAATGTGTTTTGGGCTTGTCGGAAAATGGACAATGTTTAATTATACTTAACTGTGGAGATCAAATTCTTTAAAGTCAAAGTCAAAGGATGTAAAAAGAGTTAGAACAATCCAGTTTTTATCAAGTGTTTTTTTATGTTCGTTGCTCTGTTTGAAAGGACGCTGACACTGATGAACCAAATGAAATAAATTCTGCACACTATCAATTTTTAATTTATAGCAACTTTAACAACAAAAGCAGTGTCTCTCATAGCGTCTATCATGCTAAATCAAAATAACTTTCTATAGTTTTCCATTTCTATGTGTACCAAAGATCTATAAAGCCACTATTCTCTAACGCTAATAATTTATGTATATTAGCCCCAGCAGAAGATACTATAAATTTCATACACAACAAATTTAAAAATGTGTGTGCAATCAAGATCTGGCTTAAATTATTTTCTTTACCAAGTGTGCAAATTTCAATCTATGTCGTATCAATTGTTCTAAAATATCAGTTCCAAGTTACTTACTGCTAGAAAGGCGTGCGATTTAATACATCGAAACACAATGAACATTCATATCCCCTTTCTCTTTTAAATAAGTATTTCAGGTCAAAAACCTTTATAATTATATCAAACTATTCTTGCTTTAATACAAGTAGGCTGATATTAATGTATATACGGATAAATTGAGCAACACACATTCACGTCGAATACAAAATTAGTCAACTGAGAGAAACAGTTTGCACTATAGGGAATGCTGCATTGTGACAGCAATATTAGTGCATCTGCTTTGATATTCCACCTGTATCGGCATGTGGTACAAACGTTAATATAACGAAAGCTGGAAGCTTACCAATTAACTTCGATAACTATTAACGTTTCTTACCACGTAATTGAAAGAACGTGACAACAGAGCTAGGGATATTAAAAGAACCACACCGACATCGGGCTCCTTTTAAAAGGCGTCATTAGGTTTGCCTAAAAACTAAGACTTTTTTATTGAATTGAGTAAAGAAGAATAAATATCATATTTTCAATAATTCCTAAAAACTGTTACTAAATATAGGTGTGTTGAATAGTTAAGTTTAGAGAAATACAGTATATAAGTTTAGATATGGGTAACTAAATATATTTTATTCTTCCATTTAAATCTATATATATATAATTCTTCTGTGAGTGTGTATGTCACTGAACTTCTCTCAAACGACTAGACTGATTTTGATGAAATTTTTTGTGTGTGTTCAAGGGGATCTGGGAATGGTTTGGATTCACAATATTATATAAAATTCTCGTGTCACGGGGTTCGAACTGGAACTCCTCCGAAACGGCTTGACCGATTCTCATAAAACTTTGTGAGCGTATTGAGTAGGTCTGAGAATCGGCCAACATCTACTTTTCATCCCCCTAAATGTTAAGGGTAGTCCACCCTTATTTTATTTTTTATTTTTTAGACAAAATTTTTAGTTTCTTTTTTTTTTACGATACAACATACAAAAATACATACAATCCTAAATTTTCACCCTTCTACGATCAACACTTGAAATCGCATGGCAAAACAACGTTTGCCGGATCAGCTAGTATTATATATATTTTTATATGCAATTTATTTGGCAAGGCAGTATCATTAATTTAAAAACGTATACGTGGGTAGCCAGGACATTTTGAAAGTTACAACAAAGCAAGCGAAGTAATTTCCATGGTAAGGCAATCCAATAAACACGTAATGTGTATTTATAAGTGGTTCTCGAGGGAAAATAATTTCTTCTAAGTGCTCACGTCTACTTTAGTGCTCTTTTGATTAAAGATATGTATGTGACTAACTTGAAACGTCCACTTAAGTTATCAAACGTTCCTTATAAAATAAAATAACCAAACAAACCAATAAATAATAAATCAATCGTTTTAAACCAAGGTAACATGAATGTTATGATTATAAAAAAAACGAGATTTTTGATGTTGACGATATTTATTTGGCCTCTTGGGAAAGAGGATACAAGTGTACTAGCAATAATTAAAGTTTAATGATGAAAATGTTTCACATTATCATTAAACGCTTAGAGATACACAATCCTGGTATCAAGAATTAACCTTTTTATAGATCTCAGTACGTGTTATACGAGGACCTTGTGTTCAAGACACTACACAAATTGTGGTTAGCATTAGCGTCTTAAGTAATATAATAGATATAAAAAATTTTGTATCTATGAATTTTGTATCAAAAAATATTCTCTATTAAATTAGCTGTGCTTAACATCAAATACTCCAGATCTTCGATTTTGAAACTTTCGATAATTTGTGGAGACACTACCAAAGATTTTGATGAACAGCAACAATTTTAAAATAAAGCTTTAAACTCAATTTTATTTAAAAATATATATTAAGCCATGCAATGCTTTATTAGTCACTGATATATTCACTGTCTAAGATTTTTACAGAGAAGGTACAGGCTGTGTGTCGAAAAGTATTCTACCTTTGTTTCTACTGATATATATCGCTTGCAATGGTCAAGCATTTTGCTTATTTTTTTTATTACTTTATATAAGATCTCTTGTTTCGGTTATAAATATAAGAGAAATAAAAAAATATAAGAAAAATAGTATATCAAATAATAAATGATTACAAAATTGAAGCTGTCAATAAAATTATGAGAGCACTTTGAATAATGTCAATAATGGTTTCCGAGTGTGACAATAGAGTTCCGTCCAACGCGTTGCATTGTCAGACTTCAATGGATGCCCTCTCAGTGGAAAATCGCTGTTACAATAATTTGCTTTTTATACTTAACGAGAGATTCCGTTATAAAATTCAATATTCTGTAACTTTAGTTGTAAATATTTGATTTTAGCTTACTTTGTCTATGCACTACCTATATGATTTAGTATTATGTATAAATATATGTCTTAGAAATGTGCACATAGTACTATATAAGGCCTGTTTCTACTATATCCTATATATATTTTATTTTCTGTTTAATGATTACAATTTATTTATTTACAAGCGAATTTTATTCAAATAGCCCCTATTTAAAGATGGATCTCGTGAGTATAGTTATTGTAGTGTAGGTAGGAGAGTGGCAGAAGCGTTCAAAATATGGATTGCAGGCATTTAATGGATTCCTCGTACGCTTTAGTTGAATGAGACTCAAGCAAGATACCGACATCCTTCCTTTGCATATTGAAAGCACTAACTAGACAATGCTTCAAATTAACGTATATTTCATTATAGGATGTAGATAGCATTAATGAAATATACGTTAGGTTCTATACACAACAACACATTAATTACTTTAAATAATGATATTTATAGCTTCTATAATACCAAACTAAATGAATGAAGATGTAGTAAATCTTTAAGTTGACAAGAATTAAAAGTTTATAAGATGTTAATTCATTTAGTAAACTATGCTTCTATATGTCTTACATTTCTTAACATATTTCTGTAGTTATAAGACTACGAAGTATCAAGACTATTAATGCGATATCAATGATGATAAACAGAATGAATGCGAGAAATAATATATGTCAGACTTTTAAAGTTCAATGTTCAGATATAAAGAATAAGCGAATTATCCTTACCTGTTAAATTGAAAAAGTTTACTCGGACAATAGTAAGGGTAGATTTACGTGCAACGGGTGCTGAGTAATATCAAAAAAGTTCATCGAAAATCTTATTTCTACAGTCAGAGAAAATTTCAATAATTTGAAACGAATTGAAAAGTAACAGTTTGGTCGGAAATTAATATTGCGATGGAATATTTAAATTTAGGTTCTAAATTGAATGGAAAAATATGTTTGTTCTATTTCGTTTTTTTAGCCTTTGTTTTCTATATTTTTTTGTTTAACTAATGTTAATGTTGTAAGGCCATTTGTATCATATGCAAAGTTTAAGACTTAATACATTGTTATAAAGGCCGGTATGAAGAAATAATGTATATGACGGTAGCCGTATTGATGATGCCTGGATCTTGAGAGACAGATGGTGGAATGTGTACCCAACGTATCGTTTTTAATCTGCTGAATTTTTTGTGTTGTCCTCCCCACCTAGTGATCCTAGTGAGACTTTATAAACAGTCCACGGCTTCGCACGGACATGCGTAAGTTGTTCGCAGCAAGGCTGCGTTTGGTCTCTCCCGACTCTACAATTTCCTGAACGAAAGGAGATTTAACAAGATGACTCTCAACAAGATAGGCATGACCTACGCCAGTGTAGCCTTCGCGCATTGTGGGTATATATATACGGGTACATATCCTACGGGTACAGACAAACTAGACGCAGTTCAAGTATTTAGAATTTTATTTTATTAAATTAAGAATTGCGACCGGAGCAACACACTATATTCGACAGGGCTAAAAACCACCCGAATCCTCTGGGTGCGCCAAAGCATTAGCTACCATACGCATTCCAATTACGCAGGGGGCCTCGCCAAATCAGACAGACAACAGATCCGGATGCTCCCATCACCGTCGCGAACGACAAACCCAAAGCCAAAACAAGTCAGATAGCTGACCTATGCGACTGGTTATGTTCCAACTTTGACAAATAATTTATTAGTTTGTCTTTTCATGTATGATTAATTAATTTAAATATATCTCTGTGTTGACATATTATGTTAACTTTCCTATAATAGAGACGCATAATACAGGTACCTTTTATAAATACATATCCTCTCTTTGTCTCCCAAGAAACAGTTAATCTACGGACGGTCGCTTCTTACGTGCTTTAATAAATCGTCAAGTAAATTATTAAATTAGTCGTCGGACTGCGCTTTGTTTTAAACCAACGCGAGTAATAGTTATTTTAATTATAATACATGTATTATTACTAGAAGTTAAAATATTCAAACGAAATTTATAAACACACACAAGACAAGAGCGTCAGAATGCACTTGATACGATGCAGCCATCAAATCCAGTGAGTGCTATACAAATGTTTGCTTACGTCAGCTAGATTACGAGCTACGAGCAACGAGCGAGGGGTGCTCGTAGTGGATCTACGTGGCGTGTCCGAACCATTGAATTGGAAACATTTTACTCGATTAGACGGAAGGCATACGCTTTGGTGGTGACAGTATTCTCTCCTTCGGCTACTGGATATCTGATTTATGTACTTCATGTGTAAACTGGAACATTAGGTATTGAGGCATACCTACTGTTTGGGCAGTTAGGCATACATGATTAAATATAAACAAGATATTAAGTGATTATTAAAAGAAGTTTTTAGGTATGAAAATCTTTAAAGCAGATTGTAGTATCTGCTTTATAATTATAAAACTTTAACAGCTCCGCAACAAAGTTGTTTTATAGCTTAACAACACACGATATAAATCGTTTAAAACTTTGGCCAGAATCAGAATGCAGGAGGTTAGGGATAAAAACTGCAAATGGTCTTTTTACAAACTTGGGCGGAAAGAAAATTACGACGGTTAGTGTTTTTTTTTTAAATGAGCCGGTAAAGTATTGTGAATTCTAGTATAAATTTACAAGAAGAAAACACAATAGTGTAATAACCGTTTATCTAGTGTTTGATCCTAATAAAGACATGTCGTGTTGAATGCTTATCAATACGACATGTCCTTTATAGCCGTAAGTTGAAACGGAATGTCACAGATGATTATTGCCTTTTATTCTTCTTAAGAGATTTATTTATTCTGTCTGTCTGCATTATGTACAAATTAAAGTATCACTCCTGTTTACCTACTAGGATTTTCTCCAGTCATGTTTATTTAAAAGCATACATATTTTATGTGAACAAAATACATTCAGTAACGTTCTATTTAACACTATTTTTAATAAGGAACATTAAATTAGGGAGCAAAAATATATGCAAAAAATCTGGAACCACGAGAGTTTTTTATCCTATGATAAATTACATAAAGATTCAGCAATTATTGTAGAGACCATTGTAACTTGAAGGATTCTTGTTTTTAAGCAGCTCTTCAAAAGGTTCAGGTTTACATTTTGAAACGCTGCAACTGCAACAACATTTAACAAGCATATAAGTACCTACAAGTAAGCAACTTTTAAGTAGCCATAATATCTCGGTAGTCACGACACCACAGATCTGATCTAAGCCATTGCTTACAACTATTTATGAACAAAAATTATTTTATAGTCACGGCACATAAACAACGTGCGCAATGTGAAGAGATATATAACAATAAAAACCGCAATTGAAGCCAGATGCCGCGGTATTTAATAAAAAATGAAAGCTCCAGCGACCCGTAATCTATCACGCTCATAGTCATAAGCTGACTTTAATGTTGGGTCACTTCAAGCCTCTTTGTTGACGTTAATGACTAAAGCCTCAAACATTATACAAAAAATTTCGGAGTCATTCAGCTGTAACGATAAAACATTGTAATACGTACGTAAAGTGTATGTTGTGCACAAAGTTATAAGATAAATAATAAAAACGATGTTATCTGTGTTGAAAGATTATAGTGAATATAATTAATTAAAACAATTTGTTTCCGTTATTCACTCTATTTACTGCCCAAGTTTCTCTCGTAGATTATGAAAATTAACATATTTTGTTGAGAACAATTTTATCGTAGCATTGATATAATTTTTACAACTAAGTTGCTATAAATGGTTTTTATATAAAAAGGTAAAGAATTGTGACGTAAATTTTACAGCTAACGTATCTTATAAACCCAACCCTTGAATGCGGTCAACGGTCGCGGAACAGCGGGGCATTTTATCCTTTGTTTTAAGCGCCTACAGTTGTCTAACAGTCAACTAGATACAATGGCAAAGATGTCACCATTATTAACCCCTACCTTACCTTAAGACTTGTATATTTACCGACTGTCGAAATGAGCACAGGTTTAAAAACTGTTATTGTTTGTGCATTTCGTAAAAGACAATAAGCACATCAACAGCTCTATGTTTTTGCATTCCTATTTCATTATTACAATTGCGTTGGTTTTGTAGTTTACAATTAACCTGATATAGCTTTATCTAGGTTGAGATATATTTAAAATTTCATTAATGAATGTTCGAATATCTTATATATAAAATTCTCGTGTCACAGTTTTCGTTCCCATACTCCTTAGAATCGGCTTGACCGACTCTCATAAACTTGTGTGCATATTGGTGAGGTCTGAGAATCGGACACTTTATTTTTCATCCCCCTAAATGTTAAGGGTAGTGCACCCTTAAATTTTTCATTTTATTTTTTAGACAAAATTTTTAGTTTCTATTTTTTTATGATACAACATACAAAAATACATACAACCCTAAATTTTTACCCCCCTACGAACATATAACAATAATAACATGTAAAGTATACTCATATATATCTTAAAGTCGACCATTACTAAACTGTCGTAAATGTGGGAGACTTGGAATATACTGTTCGCGCTTTTCCTAAAGCTAATGAGAATCGCTCTCCTGAGGCTTCCAGAAAATGAGTTTTCTTAAATGAAAATTTATTAAGTGTTATCGAACGAGATATCGTTTCATTTCAAACGGACTTATAATGTTTCAATAAACGACACAGCAAGTTGCTCGCGTAAAATTAATTAGAAAAATCTCGCTGGTGTAAGCAAAGTAATTTTTAATTAATATTCAAGAATGTGACCGGAATCCAAAGAAATGCTGAGATGGGATGGAAACAAGTGAAGAAAAATAATCAAGAAAGTTTTAAATATAGTGAAAAATGTATTTTCTTTTACAAAGCGCATAACATAGAGAACATGATATATGGCACGGATTCCGTGTGGCTCAGTCTGTGCTGGAATCTACCTATCGGTTTTCGCGACTCGAGAAGCATCGAACTTATGGTTAGGATTTGTTTTATGTTCGAAATGCGTACAATATTTTACTTTTGTATTAAATTTATTTAATACTAAGAGTTTTTCATTTATTTTATTTTCATATTTTTCTGTTCTGACAGAGGATTAATTTCTAAAGTGAGATAGAGAGCTCTGAAGATAAAAAGTTACACATTATCAGTCAGAGTAGACATACAAATGTGTCATAAGCAGTAAATGAACGTTAGACGATTACGGTAACGAGAAACATGCCTCCGACAGGAGCTTTCCAGAAATTACATTCGCCGTTGACAAGCCTCAAATTAATTAAAGTCAAACAACGTTACCATTCTCCAAAATTATCTCCTTGTAGATTAAAATAATAATTTCATTAGTATGGTAGTAGCATTAGTATTTTAGTGGTTCTTTATGTTTTTGCCCAAGTTAAATACTTCTCGTCACTGTGTTGTGCGAAAAAGAAAGTATTTACGGATGTATTTAGAGGTATATCTTCTAATAAATAAGCCGGTATTACGGTAGAATATTTAATCAGTTTTTGACATCTTTCGCTACACGTCTGGACCCAAACATACTAATGTATGTAATAAAATATCTAATTCATTTTATTCCAAAAGATCAAAATGGTTTTAATTAATTCAAAATCCGCTATAACATTTATCCCTAAATGAAAACTAATTATAACATTTAGTTTTCTAGAATCGTATCATGAAATCCATTATAAGCCTTTTATTGTTTGTAAGAATCGCCATAAGAGAAGAGTATTTCGAAGTATTATTCATTTCTTCATTTACTTTCAGATTGATTTGAAACCGACTAAGACTTTATGCACTTTATGCAATTCAAAATGTGATTTTGCTCTCCATAAAAAATTTTATTAACAGATTATTTTATCAGTTGTTAAATAGTCCTACCTAGGCTTAGGATGGTTTTAAGAAAATGCTTCTAAAACAGCTTCTATTCTTGATTTTTTTCTGTGGTATAAAAGTGATTTATTATTAATATTCTCCAGGCTATGAAATTGAAATATTTGAAACGATTTACATTGATTAGTCGTTAGTGTAGTCTTCATATAAGGACCTAATAATTCTTTTTATTCCTAAGGAAGCATAGAAGTTGAACGAGTTCAGATGGAAAAGTTTTGGTATCCGACAAGCCGACCTAAGTGCACTTTGTCACTTAAATTGAAAAATATTACGCTGACTGTAGAAAAAGCAATACCCAGGAAGCAAGAAATGTTTCAGCGTTTTTTAACTCTTGAAAAAATGTTTTGTTGTAAAATATTTTTTCATGAGTAACAATAGAAATTAAAGACTTGAGAACAACCAGCTAAACAGCTGAAAGTAAACATATTATAAATATTAAATCCGGTGACAAATTTATTACAAAAAATATTATAGGAGATAGCAAGATAAAAGAGTTATATAAACAGCATATTGTCGTTTTCATATAATTACACCAAAATGTTAATTACTATTATTAACATTAATACTGTATTAATAGGATCCAAACTGTTATCAAAAGCTATATTTAATCTCGTAATCCTACATTTTGCAGAAAATATCAATATTTTCATTTTTGTGCAGTCCAATCGTGTGCAATAAATTGTTCTGATATGTCACCTATTGAACGGGTGACGAAAAATGGGAATTATCTGGATACATGACGTGATCTTTCATTGAGACCATATTTTACCATTTTTACGTTTTTAGCTTTTCCAAATTAAATCCATGAAATAAACGAAACGTCTTTTCCATATATAGCATTGAATATTTTTATTCAACCTTCATAGTTATAGAACACGGGAAATTCAATTTTACTTTGAATATTATTTTATAAGTCAAATCACTGTCTATAAAAACATCTATATACTTCTATTATAAAGAGAAACAATATGGTTTTGTATGTAAGTTGTAATATTTTTACACAACATTACTGGACTGATTTCAAAAATCCTCTTACATTAACTATAGTACATTTTTAATATTTTATTTTTATTAACGTGTATATTACGCACGTATATGTAAAAATTTGATTGTTTAAGTCATTTTCTATACTTAATAAATTCCGGTATTCTATATGACTTAACCTCGTTTCTAATGATAACACATTCATTCGTCAAATATAGTTAATATGTTCAATATAGCTAAACGCACAGTTTCAGCCATTTGGTTCAGCTATAGTTTAGAGAGGTGACCGCAACTGCAACGTTTCCCCTCGCCCTAATAGGATACTGGCGTGAAGTTTCGCCTTATAAACTTTTATGTTATTCACATTGCTACTACAGTTTGTATTTATTTTTTGTAAATTCTTCGTGCAACTATTTTGAAATTCTGCATGTTTTAGCTATTAGTGCCACATGGTTTACTTTAGTAATTGCAACGGCGTCTCTTACCATGTGAATATCTATACTTACGAGTATAATAAAACTGTGGAGGTCGAATTTCGGTGTGTTGATAATAAAATGCTAAAAACCGTGTCAGAAGAAAGAGGATTAGAATACCTTATTTAACGATATTTTATTTGTTTTATTTCTCTGTATTATTATCCGTTTGTGTGCTTGTTCGTTCTTATCTTCGAAAATCTTAAACCAAAAAATACAAAGTAATTATTTAACTTACAAAATCGGAGTCTAGCATATCGGTGTCTCAGACTCGGCATTGTCTTTAGCTTTTAACAAAATTGATTCCATTGTTATTATTAGATATAATAACAATGGTTATAATATTATTAGTTTTCTAGGGTTTTCACAAGCGTTAAATACTTGTTTTGTTCATTTTCTTACCAAAAGATTTGTAATGGCGAGTTTAAGTGACTGATTTCACTGATTGATTTCGAGACAAGTCATCGCTGACCCGTAAAATACAGCGCTCACTCCAATATTCGCGGAAGAATATTTTGAGGTCTGTCGGCGCTCCCAAGACACCCGTACCCTTCCGCGCCGTAAATTGGGAAGTTAGCGTTTGGTCAGTCACTGTCGCTGACTTGTAGGATGACGTGTCTGTCTTCAATCCATTTTCTCACGCAAATTCGTTTATTTTTATTTAAATCATCTAACATTCCTGCTATTTCATTCAATATCAAATCTCTCAATCTCAAATCATCTGACTTGTGAACTAAACCCGCCATAATGCACGAGGTCAAACTTGTTTAGAATATATCAATGCTTTTCCTAGTATTCATAAAATATTAATCTAAGAAAATGATAGTATACCTTATCGTCCTTTCAATTTTTATCTTATTTAATCTTATGTGTTCAGAATTTATTTATTTAAAACACCACAGGAACGAGCAAATAACAGGCTAGGAAGATTACAATTTTTAGCTGATATAGCTATGTCCAATGGATCGTAATACCGCGAAAGCGACGTTTAGCGTTTAATAATAATCAAATATTAAAACTGACACATCAAAGCGGTGGTTTTGTGCTTAGATTACAAGGAGAGTCGAGAGCTTTCTGCAACAGCCCAGGGCTATTGTCCCTTGTACGTTGCGACGCTTAACCCTAGCACAAAGGTTCTCCACTAAATAGGCTTTCTTCCCCAGGTATGCCTTGTTTTTACTGCATCTTAAAATACAAAATTCATATTTGCCGGCAGCATGTGGCTTATTAAAAACTCAACTGACTTCGCCGGTCCTTTTTGTGTATGTATAATTAAGTTACTTATTTGTACGAAACTCACCCCTGAATATGTTCCTAGTATTTTAGTTTGTCTAACAATACACACGGTTTATGCAATTGTTATTAATTTAATTTGAACTGTGAATTTGTACACCACATAAACCTGTGTTTGTGTTTTCTAAATGTTAACGATACGTTACTTAAAATATCTCATTCATTTGTCCTTAAAGCATTACTTTCATAAAAATCATTTACAAATTAGATTTTGTAGCAAGTAACATTTGGCGCAATTCCTATATATGATAATCAGCTATTGATTAACGCAGGACTGTAGAACGAATGAAATAATTAATTATTTATATAATATATAATTATTTATATAATCTGTCATTGATCTTTACGTATACGACAAATGCTGTTCGTTTAATCACTGATATAAAAATTTACATGCAAAATAGTTCTTTTCCGTCTTTCGTATTTTGCATCCACTCTATGCTTCAGGTGCTTTTATAAGCCGTTACTTTACGAATATTTCATTTAAATTGACAAATGTCACGTAAAAATTGTGAAATGATATAGAAACTTACAGGATTTACATTTGTTTAATGTTTCTATTTTGTCTGTTCAAAAGATATATTATTTCTTAAACAATAAGACAGCGATGCGGGACACATGACCTGGTTATTAACAGGGTTGTTTAATTCATTGGCTGTCTATAAATTGGTTACTATTATTATAATTACAAAGCATATCCATAAACTGACATGTTTCAGAATAATCTGACGTAATTAGTTCAGCCGTTAAATCGACAATTACGTGTAATAATGTTGTGTACAGCTTATTCGTTCGGAAACTACAAAATTGCCCCAATAAACGCTCATTTATTTTAAATTGTATGTTTTTATTATTTCACAATTCACTGGTTACGTTTTATTAATTTTAATTTTAATGTATTATGTAAAGCTTCATAAACTTTTATTTACGTGCCCAATGTTATAATTTATTTAATACAGTTATATATATTTAGTTAATACATATACATTACCTCGACTCTCTAAAAGGTTATGAGATTAAAAAACCACAATTATATAATCTCAAATAAATTTATTAAATTTAGCCTTTTATTCATTAATAACTTTTGTAATCCACTAATCGACTTTAGGGTAATTCTTAAACAAACAGTGAGCTCTCGTGACATAAATAAATGTGAGTGACAGTCATCCAATCCGATCAAAGCCAATTTTCTCAAAGAAGGATTTTCTATCCGTCGAGTAAATATGCACTCACGACTTTGCAAACTACTATGAAAAGGTAGTGAAGAAAATTGAATTGGATTCGAAGAAAATGGAATTGTCTTGTTCTATTTTCAAATTCGTTACGTTTATTTCGTTTTCAGTTGATTTATTAATTAGTAAATTCCTATCAGTTAAATTAAGTTATTAAGTTGTTGTATAAAAAAAATAGTTTACTATTGAATAATTTACCTAATCGAATATTATTTCGGTGGGTGTTAATACAAAAAAGTTTTAATTAAAACAAACTAGTGTTAATTATACTCAAATACTTCTATTACCTACGCTAAATGTTAGTAGCTATTTTAATTTATGAATTCAATGTGTTTTGTAACTTTCAAATTAACAGATGCAGTTTTTTTGGGCTTTAGCAACAACGTTTATTTAGAACCGTATTGTAACGTAGGTGCGCTACCCAAAAAGTGTATATAGCAATAACTTTAAGGCAATAAAAAACTCGTATGTCGGGAGGCGAGTTTTTTTAGGCCCAAACAGCTAACGACATGAAAAGTTTAGATGGATTTTTCATTGCTCCAGTAAAAATACAACGGCTTTTAGCCAAATATTGCCAGTTTTGGATATCTTTTATAGGTTAGAAAAATAGAGATGATGCAATATTGAGAAGAGAATTAAAATCTATATACGAATATGTATAATTTTTCATAACACACTATTTGTAATTGATACAGTAAATCCCTATATATAGACCGCACCTTAAATATAGTGTATTATTTAAGGTGCGGTCTTACTTGCTGCGATGGAGCACAAGTTATATCTACTATTGTAATGTAATTGCTGGCACGGCTGTATTTCTATGAAAAGTGGAGTGGGCTAGTTTATAGTAGTATAGTAATAGTAGACGTGCGAGTCACATTGATGTGCCGGTACTATCATTCCGTAATGTTCATGCTGATATGACCCTGTTTTCTGAGATAGAGTCCAAAGTAAGTGGATTTAGAGATACGTACCCTCTTTTCCCAGGCGGTAAATAATATGTGACAACTCGCGTCACTGTAAATGAAAATATTTATGATTTTATATTGAATAGTTTTTAAAATCAACATAAGTATAAGATGTTTAACTATTTACTTAAAATATTTTTAAATTAACCACATGGGATATGTTACGTGTGTGCACGTGAAACCAAACGAAGCAAAATATAAAATGAAATCAATTTATTTCCCTTGGTACCTACATGTTACGGACTAATGTAGTTTGTTGGCTCGAGCAAGGGTTGAATCTACAATGAGTTAGGCAGTCCATGCCCAGAGTTCTATATGGGAAAAAATGCACAATGAGTATCGCTTTTCAATAAAAGTTTTTGAATTCAATTTTGTACTAGGCGACGGTAAAAGGTCCGCGTCGAAGGCACATTTATAACGATTTGCATACGATTTTTAAGTTCTAACAACCTTTCTATGGCATTAACAATAACAATAACATTGTTTGAAACCCCTAAATGCGTGACACATGCCTGCATCTTTTTTCAAATTTTAAGGCCAAATTTTTCAGATGAAATTGTTATTTCATCGAGAATCGAAACCAATATCATAATCGACTCCAGTACATATCACCATAGTGATATGGAGAAGAATATTGAAGATATGCTGAATATCATGAGGCAGGTAAGCAAAGCTTTGAACAACAATCTTAACGAAAAATCTGTTGTAAGCTTTAGCCGCGTAGCCCGTTCTATAATAGACTAATGTAACTCCAAGAGTATGTGATGCTTGTCGCTATGATTTGAACAAATAATATCAAACAGAACAGCTAAACGCCAAAAATATCAATCGCGCTGACCCAAAGGAGACTTTTTACGTGATGTAGCACCTACGCAAGAATAAAGGCAAAAAAATAATGGAACAAATTTCACAGGGTCCAAATGGGCGTACCTAAAAGGAAATCAGAAACTTTTGAAAAGTTATTCTTATTAAAGTCTTTACTCAATTTAATCACTAGAAAGTCTGACAGTTACATAGCAGCGCCCGTTATAAAAATTTTAAACGCTACGTGTAAAAAACTGTATTGCCAAAGTATAGTTATGTAGTTTTTTAATTTTTTATTTTATTAAATTAAGGTTTTCCAACGGTATATACATTATCACAACTAAAACATTCTTTACTACAGTTACATACTGATGCATAAACCACTTAAAGGAGTACACAACACTCTTATATTATTACACACGCGTAAACGAAACCAAGAAAAATATATTTAGTAAATATTTAGAGTAAAAACAAATCAAAGACTACTGTAACAGATAAGGATGAATTAACAGAATACAAAATAAATCAAAACTAAATATCATAATTAAATCTTTTTCACAAATGTTATATTAAAAAAAAACAAACTAAACAAAATAATTATAGGTACTTCTTACAAATCTTACTTACGAAATCAACAATCACATAATAATCAAATTTATATAAGTAAAAATAGAAAAAATCTAATGTAAGTCGTTGTGATCCAAGTGTTTCATCAATTTTTGCCTAAACGTTTTGTATGAGTCTGAAAATATATCGAAGTTATTATCAGATTTGCAAAGAGAATTATATGCATTACACATTCTAGAGACTGGCGAGTGCAGACCAAGGTTGGTTTTAGACAGTGCAGGACGAAATATGTTAATGATAGGATATCTAGGAGTCTTCACGGGCACAGCAATATTAATTTTTGATAGTAATGAATAGTCTTCCAACAGTGAGTGGATTATTTTATGTAAAGATAAAATATCATGACAATATCTGCGTTGATGAAGTGATGTAATGTTAAAAAATGTTCGTAATAATATTCTAGATTTGGTTCTGACGCATATAGAATCATATCAGGTTTCCCAAGCCAATGATAGCCAATAATAAAGATGTACCTCTAAGTATAGTTGGACCCGAGTAACATAACTCCTACCTAAATAATCTTACCCAACTACTACAAAGCAGTTAATAATGTTGTAAATTCACTCTCAGGAAAACATGATAGGTTTGAATGTCAATGTTTGGTGATATAAATGATGTAACCAGCAGCAGATTAAACCTTTTCCACGTAACGACATCTCACACGTATATTATTTGTATTAGTAAATATAATTATATTTAGTAATACAAATAATTATTATATTTCAAACTCTTTATTCCCAGTTTCAGTTTTTGTATTAACGTTAGTAATTTAATCTCTTTTTTTGACCACTGATTCCTTTATTTTATATTTACATTCTCCTAATTTTATATACTGCATATTTTTGCATACTTTGAAATGTATTCTGTGTGAACCGATAATATCTAACATATCATAACTAATAGGTGTGCTATTTCTATGATTATTAGCTTTAGTCGAATCTAAAAATGTGATTTTAAAATTTATAATTTTAACGGGTCATGGTGCGTTTTCACATTATCTCTATAGGTTTCACTGTTCTCCTGCCCTTGTGACCAACAGACTGAATAAACAATAATGCACATTATTCTGGAATGTCCAGGGTACAACTTAGAGAGGTCTATCATCGAGGAGGAACTCTGTCGAACGCTAGATATAAACATTATCATTATATATTAATATATAAATCTCCTGTCACGATATTTGTCCGTGATGGACTCCTAAACTACTTAGCTTGATTTTAAACTGTGAGTAGTCTGGTCTAATTTAAGAGATAGGATACCTTAGATCTTTAATTATAGTCACTATTTTATTTTATTTCAAATTATTTGGCTATAATTAAGTGACAGTCCTTACCTGTTAACTCCAAAAGATTCTAACAGATCTCGATACTTTTCGATTGGATTTAATAGACGTTTAATAGTAATCAATAGACGGCAATGCTATAGTAAACCGACAAACGTGTCATATAAGCTACAATTCAATATAATGATTACCACGTGTTATTGAGGCTAAACAATAAATTAAATTTAGTTTGTAGTAAACGGAATACCGTGAAATTTCTACTTTTTTAATTTTTGGTGTTAGCATAGCCAACCATGTGTTACTTAGACCGAAGTGTAAATCAATGTCAAACAGACCAAGTTGCGGGCACCAGCTAGTTAAGGATATAATGTTGAACGACCGTGAAAAGGAAATGTTTTAAAAATTTTGCGTTAGTGTGGCCACCAAAGCCATTAGAGGAAACATAAGTGATCAGTATTCTACTCTCGATTTAATAAAGTGGCTGTGTTTCTTAGACTAATATTAATTATTAAGCTAAATAACGTCACTTGGGATATGTAGCTGGGGGTAACTCGATTAATTCATAATTAAAAAAAAAATATTAATGTGTGCAACATCTATTTTTAAATAAATTAATACAGTATCAATAAAATTAACTCTTCAAATATTATTACAAAAACCATGTATACCTTCTAGTTAGTTATATATTAGAATATACCTCTACATATAAAGAAGGTGTAACCTTATAAGTTGAATATTTATCACAAGAAATGAAACTCAAACTAAATCAAAGCTTTATATTAAAATTACAAAGGTACAAAGACAAACGTAATATAATTAGCTGAATTAGAACTTTGAACTACGAGCATAAGTAGTTTTATGAAGTAGTTTTTAGGGGCTCCGTTCTGGCTCCCAATTAGTTGTCGTACTGAGAATACTATTCTGTAAACTTTATTAATTAGCCTGTGAGTTATTGTATGTAATAACATTTTACAGAATAAATATACTATGATTCGTATATTATCACTGGTAAATGATCGCTTTTAAATGAATAATTAAAATCATAGTTTTATTGGAACCAAACTACATGTATTGGCAATTCACACGTCGTCTGAAGCGAAGATGGCCATGAAGACTTGGAGCGAAAAAAAAAGCGTTTTTCGAGACGGACAACGATCGATTATAGTCATAATAAGTCATCATCTTTCTTTACGCAGAGACATATAGAGATCTACGGATTTGAATGAAATGGAGCCGTGATTTGGAATCTTCTCTTACACATTCCACATTCTTGAACAAGTGAGGAGGACCGGCGGAGGACTTCCCAACCGAATACGACATCCAAATTCTTTAAAAAAAGAGAACATAATGCTTCCTTAGGGGCCGGCAACGCACACACTAAGCTGGATTCATGCTCTTGTTTTATAAAAAGAAAGAACCTCTATTCGAATTATCTGAAAACTCAATTATACGCCATAATTGAGAATTGTTCTTTTTATATGTTAAAGTAAAGAAGAGCAGCTGAGTAAGAATGAAGACAATGAAGAAGGTAATATTTTTGTTAATGAGTAGAAACTTAATTGAATTGAATTAAACAGAAAGTGACAGAAGCGTGTGAAACAGCGTGCATACAAGCGAACGTTTTCCAAATTATTAAAGATAACTCTTTTTCAAAACCAATATTAGGTTTAGCAAACGCTTGGAAATGAAAAAAAAAACTATCATTATTAATTTTTTTTCAAAGAAAAAATAACGAACTGTCACCTTCGTGTTACAATCTTACTGCACAAGGGACAACCTCATTAAAACAAATGACTACAAGACACGATCTTTTTGAAATCATAATGCTTAAGACAAAGATCTTAGTCATAACCTCATATAAAATAGCCTCACCACCACCTCACAAACGAGTTGGATGCTCCGACTGCAGGCTTTGGGGCTGAAAACTTATGAATAAAAAATGAATTCCTTGGTTTTAAAATTAGCATTACAAAGAGAGGTAATTCTCGTACCTTTGCGGTTGAAAAAGAAACGTATAACGCGGTCTTTGTCGTTTATTATACTTTGGTAAAAATCAGCGCTTTTCGCTGACGAGAGCGTAATCATTATGCAGGATTTATTGCTTTAACGATTAATATTTTAATGTTTTGAATATGATTATTCTTAAAAAATATGATCAACTACAAAAGGTTGAATTGCGAAGCGAATGGAAATTGTTTATATTTAATCACTGTTACAATAAGCAATATTAAAAAGACCGCATTTTAATAACTAGACAAATTGCATGTAGTGAATTTACAATCATAAAAAATAATTATCCACCATTTGTAACAATACAATGAGAAATGCTGTATAACTATATTTCTGTGTTTGTACGTGTCTTGTTAAATTAAGTGACATTTAAGTCCACTAGAGACTGATAGGACCATTAAAATTTAATCAGAATTGAGTTTTTTATATGGAAATAACTTTCTAAATACCGTTACGTAAACGTTTATTACTGCAAAGGAAAACGAGAGATTTATACACAAGCCTGTCTATTTAGGCATAATTTGAAGGGATTTCCATGAATACAATTCTTTCAACTCTGTAGAAAAAAATGTGGTCATTAATATTTAATATACATCTACGTGTACAAATTTACAATTCTTCCAAATTAAAAACGTTTTTTCATTTAATTTTTTTGTGTTTTTGAAGTCGGTAAGAACTGACTAATTAAAGTAAATAATTGTAAAATACAAATTTAGTAAAATAAAAGTTAAATTTCAAGTATGAGGAGTTAATATATACAGCTATATTAGGCTTTAGCCTAATATATTAATATTAGGCATGAATAAAAATGACCTGTCCATCATCAAATGATATACAAATTCATCAAAATTGTATACCTCGCATACAAAAACCGTTGAGAGTGGTATTTTCTCATTACAGCTCAAGTAAAGTCATACATCATCACGAAAAATATGGCTAGCAGGGTAACAATATATGCTATTAATTTATCATAAATACCCATGAAATAATAAAATGAGTATAACAGAATTATTAACGGAAGGCTCAAAATGTCTTACGATGTCATTTATTACCTATAACTATTGCGGTATATTAAGAAGTAAAAAAATATTGTGCAGAGTGATCCTTCATGGCTCCACATCCCATCTTATTACACATATTATCTCCTCGAAGTTTGAATATTTGCTCATACTTAAATCATATAATATATGATAGTAGATCACGATTAACCTTAACTCACAAGTAGCAATTACAAAGACAAGGAACTGTCTGTAAAATGAAAATATAATTTTCCGATTACTTTTAAGATCGACCAAGTCAGATTACTGAACAACGTTATCATAGTACTCGTAACGTTGCAGTTTTATTGCTTGCATACAGGCTGTTGTTAATCGCTATCATTGTAGACTTACTAGCGTACAAGCCTTCGTTTGGGTGTAAGGTATATATTTGGTCACCAACAAAAAAATAGAAAGGATGAAATGTATAGTTACCAACTTTCTACAAATTACTATAAATAAAGAAGAAAAGAAAATAAGTCTGTTTAATTATTATGGAACGTGATTTACCTACACCAAAACTATTTAGATATGTTCGGTACGTCACTATATAACTCCTACACAATACAAACAAATGTAAACAAATGGTGCTCTGTTACTTGTTTCTTATCAAATATACGGTGCCACAATAGAAGTACTATTAGTAATGCCACAGCACTACTTGTAACACTATACATGGTATTTGTCCATGTGGTGTTATGAACACTATACCATCTTCATTTATTTATAGGAGACAATTTAGCTTTGAATATAATATATTTGAATAGACGCCTTTGGGCGTCCTTCCATTAGCTAAGACTTAATTAAGCTAGGTGGCTACTATAGCTAAATTTGGACGTTACTAATCCCCTCATCAACATTCTCCTCACGAGTTTTCGTTTATATAAGAGTACGCCAAATGTCAATACAAGTCTGCCATCGAATTTCGCAATTTCGAAAATCATATTCCATCGGAAATTATTCGCCTTGCAGGTTAAGTGCTTGCAAATTGCTTTGTAATGCGATTGATATTTTAAAACGATTAATTTCCTTAAATTATTATGCAAATAATATTTTTCGATGGCACGGTTTGGGTTTTAACTGTGCATTTTTTGAGATATGAGAAATAATCCCAATTTATTTTCTAGTATGTACTTCAATATTCTATATATCTATTGTTTTATTAAATGACTGATTAGCAACTGTGTTTGGGTTAATTTAAGGAGTAAGGGTAAGTTAAGTAATTAAGTAAAGATTTAATTGACTTTTATTACCAATAAGTCCAATTATATTTTGCTAATAGTATTTAATGGCATGAAATTTCACTTTCAGACTTTAGTTATTCGTTATAATTTAATATAAGAACTTAAGTGATCTGTTATAAGTATTGGTTTATGTTATATGATACTTAAAAACAGACAGACATTTAACCATATTATATGTATTTAATATATTTATTTTCTCTCCGCGGCACTGGTAAATACTTAATCTCATCCATAATGACACCTCGTTCGTGCAATCAATATTTTTTATCTACTTCAACCGAAGGTTTCGCTATGCTAAAAAATTTATAATTCAAGAAAAATACTGAATATACAAAGCCTTCATTCATAGCCTTAGATTTTACAATTGATCATAAAGTTTACAATAAGAAACAATCACACTTCGAATAAACCTCATTGGTTATAATAAGACCTCTGCGCAAAGTTACCATACAGCCACTAATGTTCCACTATCATTAATAGCAAATTATACTTCACAGGGACAATTAAAGTTTATTAGTTTCAATTCAAGATCTAAGTGCTAGATCTGATTCTGCGCTGAATGTTATAGATTATAACTGCACTTTGTAATCTTTAGAACTCAAACAAGCTTTTGATTAATTGAGTCGAAGATGAACTGTTTCAATTCCAATTCAGAATCCCATATTGATAGATATTTAATTGGATATTTAGACTAAAAATTTACAGACGTACCTTATAATTCTACAGTATAAGTAAATTTTAGTTTCCAAAGTTCGAGCGATTTCAATTTTTTGACATACAATAAAAAGTGTGTGATTATTGTACCTGTTTCTTTGTTTTTAGTTCACATAGATATATTAGTCCGCGTTCGACACACGTTGTATAAGGGGATATAATTTCTTATATCAAATTTTATAAATAATCTCTCAGCCGGTCCCAAACCTGAAGATAGTGAATTATTGGGCAGATAGTACATATAATTGGGCTCAGCAACGATAGCGCGTGGGTTTGAACGATGAACATATATTATCAGTTTTGGCGGATAAAAGCTATGAAGCACACCTGAGACTTATTTTACGCCCCGCGTGCCAATATCCCTATTTCGATTGGTTACCTGAAGCTTTGGGAGTAATTCCAAAGAAAAATTACAAGTCATACCAATTGGAAAGGTTTTTCTATATACGATAAAAAAAGGATATAGGAATTAAGATATCTATATCTAATAAAGACAAAATTTGAACACTATATAAAATGATATATAATTTTATTGAGCTGCAGGTACGAAAATACATCTCTAAGCAGTAAATCGGTTAGTTGTAACATACAATAATATCGACTCTAATTACAAAAACTCAAAAAATATTTCTAAAAGCATTTGTCACGCTCTTTTAAACATGTTTTCTTAAAATTTTCTGTTCTTTATAAAAAAACTACCTCACGAAATCCTTAGTTAACCATTTTACGAATTAATAATTAATTTAAAAAAAATTAGTATAAAGGTCTTATAATATGTGAATCACTGAAACGTATTTAATATCTGAACGTTTAATGAAAAAAGTACTGAATGATCTATTTTATACGTGAGAACATTACTATCTTTGTTAAGACAGCGGCCAACGTAGTTTAGATATAAACTCACACTATATTTCAAAATGGTTGAAGTTTTTTGCTATTTGATCAGCGCGCTCTTAGGATATTTGTATTCCATCACTTTGCACATATCATGTATGCACCACGGCTTCAGTGATCGTTTGTTCAGTATGTACGCCGCATAACTCTTTGATAGCCTCCCCTTACTCAGCACATGTCGTAATAGTTTTTGTATCCATCCATACATGTATCACTGGAAGTATGAATTCCTGAATGAATAAAAAGAATACACGTTTCTCCAAACATTATAAATATCTAACCGAGGTACAGTTTCAAGTCAAATACCTAATGTCATACTGCGCCGGCAAACGTTGTTTTGCCATAAATGTGATTTCTAGCAATCATTTTTTCAAATTATCACTTAAGTGTGCGTTGAAAGCGTTTTAAACAATAAAAGTATGCTTTATTTAGGTTAATAAATTAATCTTTATATGACACATTTGTCGGTATACCATAGCAGTGCCATCTATTGATTACTTACAATCCAGCCGAAAATACGCTCTTAGAATCTTTTGAGTGAAAAGATAAAGTGACTGTAATTAATTATAGAAAATAATTTGCAATACAATAAAATTGGACTATAATTAAAGATCTAAGCTATCCTATCTCTTAAGTTGGACCAGACTGCTTCGGCCTTTTGGTGTGGATAATGAGATTTTATATATTCAGATATTAAAATTAAATTAATATTTAATGTTGAGAAAAGTATATCTAAATATCATTGATGTATATTGGAGTACAAAAAGTTTATTCTTCAATCATGCTTATAAACTTGTTACTCACAATTATTACAAATATTTTGCTGCTTGGTATAAAATACAATTGTCTTGATTATATAAGGAAGAGTCACGATAAAAAAAATTGGAGGTCTACAGCTAGGCGTGGCAACAACGCCTCTTTGCAAACTAAGTTTGGTACTTTAAATTCTTCTTGGCGTTTAAAGGAACGTTAAATTACGTATATTAGAAAGACAGCGCACATGACCAGGATCTTAATGTTGTCACATTATTAACGTTCAAAGGAACTCTTTATTTTCATATAAAAGAATACAATGAATATCAAGGTAAAATTTTATTTAGGCCTTTCCGTGAAATGTTTGCATGGCTTCTTTCAGAGAACATATATGAAACATAATATGGAACTCGTTGACGCACACTGAATGAAAACGTTACCCAGAAAGCTGTTGGGGTTTAAGCGTAAATATTTTAAAGGTGACCCAGTGGTCACAATCAGGTTTTATTTATGTTAGCCTTATATGAAAAAACACAAATGAAACTATTAAGTTTTTTTTCATTTTACGCTATTGCCTTTTCGGGTGGGTATATTTATATACTCAGCTGCACTGCTGCACATTATGACTTGGTGGTATAAAACTAGATTGACTGACGTCGTATTGTAAAGTAGGTTACAAGATGTCCAAACTCTTTGAGTGACTATGATATACCAATTCTTAGTAAAATTTACTATTTGCTATAATAAAAAACAAATTTTACATATATCACATAAGTTTAAACAACAGTAAATAATTACTCGTAGTAAAACTATAGCTCTATTATATCTAATAAAATGGTATCCGTTTAGTTCCCGCGAGTATCTGAACGGATAATTAAATAGAATTTCCCTCTAGAGGATGTACTTGTAGATAATATTGTACCTTCAACTTATACAAAATGATAATTAAGACCAACCCTAATTACTTCTCCCATTTCGTTGAAAGAATTTATGTTTTATGAAGATTCCTTTACATTCATTTTGCGTTGCTCAACTGTCTCGACTAATTAGTATTGTGTTCATTGAGAAGAAAATTTTTCTTTTGTTTTTGTCACTGGCTTTTCATATTACACGCTAATTTGTTATAAATGGAATGTCTGAATGAGAACAAGAAATAATTAAAATTAAATAGAGTTCGCCATATTTCTATAGAATTATAGTACAATACAATTTAACTGAGTTGTAATATGCGCATAACATTACAGTATTTTTTATATACCAATTTAGTCCGTAAAGTGGAACTAGTGCTCATTTACGAGTTGTAATCACAATCAATTACTTCGGTCAAGTGAAGTATGACGTACATACAGACAAAACCCATTCCGTTCACAAAAACCACACAGTTGGACGGAAGAATATATTATGATAAATAAATGGCAGATGTACAAATAACAAGCGGTGATAATAGTAAGTAATATTTAATTGCAGTTGATAACGTATGGATTAAATAAAAATGATTACTGAAATTAATTATATATATTTATATATTAATTAAGGTTTAAATTGTCTGTATTGTTTACACACTGTCGATGTATGCGAAAAGAAGAGTTCACTCGACATTCGTGTGTTTAGTGATAATCGTTGATTTTTGATCGATTGAATCGTAATCATTGACTAGGTATCTAGTACATGCGGTGCAAATGTACTCGCTATTCACCAGCTGATTCTACCGTGTTCATGTATGAATGACATCACAATAAATTAACCTAAAATCAGCACGTTTTATATATATTGGATTATTTTTTGACTACCTAAAACAGTCTCACTACTGCTATTGCGTTTTTATACGTTATACTATATTAGTTATAGTTGCCTTATTAGGCAGCGTTTAAAATCGTTAGAAAAGGTGTTCTTTAAATACATAAATAATATTTTCAAGAAATTGAGCCTGTATTCGAAGACTTAAAATCATCTTAAACATTCAAAATGTCAAAAAATTAATACATTGTTTAAGGTTACAGATTTTATTCTCTAAAAACACATAATAAATTCAATATAACTTTAGCAATTTTATAGCGTAAGCTAGATATTATTTGTTTGAATGTACAGCAAATATTTGATTTAATTATTAAAATATCCACCTAGTAAACAAATGGATAGTTATTCGATGCTTACGGTGCTCCAACTGTGACGTATTTGCCGAGTAAATTGAATTACCCTTTTAGATTATATAATTTTAAGTGTAAATGTTGATTGTAATAATTATATATGATAAATTTATATAGTGGATTAAACCTATACTCATATTATCAAAGTGAAGGGTTTGGTTGAAAGTGCTTATCTCAAAACTTGGTTCGTATTGAATTATTTTTTCGTTGTAAGTATAATGAATTTATCAAGGAAGGCTATTCAATGTAGAAGTTATTTACGTATTATAGAGGAAGGCTATTCACTGTAGCAGCGTGCGTACGATATTGTACCCACGCCTGTTCTATTAATAAGCACGAGTGAAACCTTAGGAAAGAGTTAGTGTATAAAATTTTAGAATCTACCATGTAGATACCAGTTGTTAAAGGTTTTGGAGTAAAAGTTACTGAAACATTAATTAATAATATCACTTTCATTTTGTAGAAATAGAAGCTATTTAATATTACCCCAACAAAAATATTTTCGGTCATTTTAATATTTCAGTCGTGCTTGACTTAAATTATATTCACAGATAAGCCACAGCTTAATTAAACTTTTCTATTTGTAAATTTATCACTTTTGTCATCTTTCAACGATGGATGTAGCCAAATAGCAGCTTTGAAGTAAGATTTTTTTTTAAATTTATATTTATTGTAAAAAAACTAACTAATTTTAGGTAATAAAATTTATTTAAATTACATATTCATACAATTCATGCAAAATGTATTCCAAGTAGATTAATATTAAATAATTCTCTTACAAAGCAAACGAGGGCTGCCTTTTAACTTGTGTTGTTTGAAAGTGTAGACATCTAATAGGCTTTGCAAAGTATTCTTTGCGATATTTAATACACTTTTAGATGCGTTCAAACCAGTTTTTATTTATGTATATATTCCACTCTGAAGAGGAAGTCGGTAAGCAAATGTGGTAGAGAGAGATAAACTATCTTACGTCGAATAATCCTTGTTCAGTGGTCTCTATTTCACTTTATGTCAGTTATTTTCGAGTTGCTGTATGGCTTTGTTGTTCTCTTTCGTCGTGGAGGTCGCCGCAGCCTAAGATATGGTGCTGCATAACTAATTACAGAAATTACCACCTCGAAACACTGAAGTTGCGATAATTAACTAAAATTTAATTAATTTTTTTTGTAATCGCGGGAGATTGGCAAACAAACGACTTAAAAGACCGACCTCGCATAAGCGAAATTCTTTGGCTGTCTTGTCATCTTTTATAATTTCATCCAGTAAATATGTATAAAGTAACTCATTAGAAAATCTTTAGGGATGTTGAGATAAAAGTTGAAAATTATGTTTTTAAGTTAATAAGAAATTTTATGTTAAAATAAAATGGATGAATTTAATGAAACATTCTCCATTGAAGGGCAACGCAAGGACACTAAAAGCTTCCCTGTGTAAGAAAGGCGCCCGAAGCCTTATTCTTCCTTAGGCTATGGAAATCTTTCGTTTTGATCGGAGTATAAAATACTTTATAAAACTATATACAAAGGCTGATCTGTAGTCATATTTCTAAAATGTTATTATATCTAAGAATGTTAAACAATACATTGAACTAAAGTATTTTTTTATTAAGTGTTTGAATGAATTGAACCCAATAAATACCAAATGGAATGGTGGACTTATTTGATAAGTTCTATGAACACTACCGAAGAACGTTTTAGAGTTTGGTTATGTTAATCCAAGGCCTTGCTATGATAGTACGCAGTTTGTTGTTGAACAACGTTGCAATTTAAATAATCGATTAATGTAGTAGTAGTTGTAATCATGCTGTGTTGATGATATAAACAAAGATATGGCCTATCAAAAAAATGTTTTGATTGATTAATTTTGCGGTTTAAATCGTTTTGCCAGCAATGTTATGGATGCCGTTCGAATAAATAATCAATAAGGAGACTTTTCATCAAAATTCTAATTTTCTAATTTCTTAATACTTTCAGACATATCTCTTTCTCTAATATGTAATTTCGGTTTTTTAAATATTATTTTCTTTATATGCTTTTCAAAGGCGCCTGAAGCGGTTTTTATTCGATGAAAATTATGTCAAAATTACCTGTGTTTTATTTTTATTTGCTATCTCCTCCGGAGGCCATTGTTTTTTGGCTTGATACTTATATCGGCAAATATAAACCATTAATTGACTAAGTAAAGATTTCCCCACTTGAGAAAGCGCGAAAATTGTATAGAAAAGAGATAATGTAAATATATAAAAAATGGCAAAAAATCACCAAAAAACTAAAATAATAAATTTTATTTTTCTATTAACGTCTGTACATGTTATACATATTAAATGCTAAATCCAAAAAGGGTCATGCAGTTTTTTTAAAACTTCACAATTTCCAAAATACCCTCAAAGACTCAAAGTACGCTACGCCCACACTAACGAAGGAAGGTAATTGGCATGAATATAGTCCTTATGTAAATAAACTGCTGTCAATGTAACAAAAACAATTAAAGAATCGCTTCTTGAGAATTTGTCTCGACAACTCAGGTGCAAACAAACATTCCAATAAAGCGGTTGGTTTTGTTTTTATGTATAACAACATCAATATTCAAAGCTTGTAGAAAAATCTCGGGACGAGGCTTAGCCGTTCAGTTTCAGCCGTGTGTTTATGCAGCGGACACGCTTCACTGTTTTCCTCGACGACAAAATGCACTCACGTAGACTCCGCGTGCACTCAGCCAAGAATTGGAATGCACTAATATTATTGATCACAGGATCGATAGTCGCAACCCGGGCTGAGTCCCGCCTACGGGTTAGGAATCTTTTAGACGCTACCTGAGTAACATACGTAAATTTGAAAACAGATTTTAAGCAGATATCATTTGAATATTTGGCAAAGCGGGTATCGCCTTTTAATGTATATGGGGTTATTATGTTTTAAAGGTTTTATTTGTATTTTATAAATGTATAAATTATTCATTTTAGATTCTTATTATATTGATACTTATTTTTTAAATCCACTTGCATTTATGCAAATTATGTGTAAGATTTAAAAATGCATCTTCACGATATTGAAACTTCGGATAGTATAGTTCAAACCAACAAGAAATAACAGCAAAGCTATTGGATAATTAATATAATATATTTATTGAAATATATTTTATCAAATTGTTATGTTTTCATACAGATTTTCATATAGAAATAACTGCAGAATAATGTTATATCTTCAGTATTTATAAGAATCATCAAATTCTATTGCTAATATTTGTTCAATCTTCCAACCATCATTTTGGATTCGCCAAACCCCTCATTATTACGTATTTTGATATGCTAGGTATATTGATTGATCTTCCTTAATTTATTTATCGGATTGATGTATAAAACCTAGAAATTCATTTTTCTTATTTTTCGATTTGACACCATCAGACAACACAACGCCTGGGTTCTCGAAATTTGCCGTTCTGATGGAAGTACGAGTATGTTAAATAAGATACTTAAAGCGTGGTATCGGCATTACTCTGCCTCTTATATACATTAATAGCAGAACTAAATTCTTATTAATATAATTCCAACTACAACGGATATTAATAGAATCTTAATTAACTGCCGGGTTTTATCAATTATTCGGCTCAATCAGAGTTTCATAAACGGATCTGAACGGTAAAAGGTATTAAATCAGACTATACTAAACTGTGTTCAAAGGCATTGAGTATTTGGAAGCGAATCAATGAATACGTGTACTTATTCCAAAACAGTAGAGGTGTTCAACGTTGAGCCATCATGAGAGCCGTATAGCGTTGAGCGTAATCCCCTATTTCTTAATCCTCCATTATTTTAAGCACACCACAATTTAATTCAAACACTAATATTTAAATACTAGCTGTTTACTGAGGTTTAAAGAGATAGAGAATACTCATCGTTACTTGCTATATAGTCATTGCCTTTTTGTATGCATTGTTAGGCATCAAAAGTTGTTTTTCAATTCGAACGAGTACATCGTTAGATTTACGCGTTCAACCAAAGAATCAAAGATTTCAGCATTATAATATCGTTTTATATTAGAAATAACTTATCTGTAAGCTATTTAAAGCTGCTTGGTGAAATCTCAAAAAATACATTCCATTTGCAACAATACTGTTCAAGGTTTATGAATTTAAAAAGTAGCCATTGTATTCGTAACATCACAACAGAACAGATCCGACAGCCGAGAAGGTTCCACAATAGCTCATTCCGCTCCCCTAATGCTGCAATTAGAACGAGAAATACTAGTGAAAGGATTTGTCTGTCGCTAATGAAGACTGCAACTTAATTGTATTTAGGTTTCCTTACTAAAGAATTCGCTTTTCCCGCTTCTTTTAATGCTAATTGAAGCTTAGGTATTTTATCTAATTAGGACTATCGCTAATTGATAATATTAATTAAATGCGCCTAATTGATTGACGTGGCAAATCATTTGTTCTAGGAATTTCTACACAATCAATTGTTTTAATAAACTTGTTTGTTCTCAGAGTTTTAAATATATACTTATATTAATTAGTATTGGAAATCATCAAAGAATGACCGCAAGAGTAAAAAAAAAATAAAAAGACGAAATCAGGTCTTAATATATGATATATAAGAGCAATCTCGACACGAGGCTAAAATTTAATCGGTTCTTGTAGCACACCACGTAGTAAAATTAAACATGTTTTTGAGTCCATTAGTTCAAGCGCAACGCTACAAATAAGTGAACATCGCTTTCACTATCAAAAATACATTTATTTTATTAAAATATTTTTATTTATAAAAATCATAAAAAATTTATGTGAACACTTTTGTTATTTATTTGCATACAAATTCAACATTCGAAAAAGTAGAAGCCCTAAAAATATAATAATATATTAAAGAAAAATGAATAAAAAATAAACTGGAAGATCCCTGATCACAAACTTTACAATTTATATTAATCATGCTGAAGCCACAAGTCCATAAAGTACAAATTTATAACTTCAGCATTCCAAAAATGAATTGCAAATCATGTGGAAAAACATCGCATTAATGATATTAGTTACGCTGAAACAGTGCGAGTTGTTACAGAAAACTCAAAGGAATGTAGCCAGTTAACCGGTCTTCAATATCTCTGGGGATTACAGAGACACGTTCCGTTCAGTCGGCAATAGAGCTTCTACTCTCAAAGACAATCTAAATGTATTTTTCTCGTCTATACTCTATAGCTGACATATAATTTCGATTCGATACTAACGGTTATACAATACACAACTGAATTGGGATTTCAACATTGGATTTCACCGAATACGCTCTTTTAAGGATGTCTCACAAACAATGTATTTATTTGGAGTGGCCTTTTCAAACAGCTCATCCAGTTCGGTCGGGATCAGAATTTCTTTCTATTTTGATGTAAAATTTTATGTGATACGTTTTTCAATAGATATGAACGAATGATTATATGTTGTTAATAGCGTGTATGAATGATGTTAATCTGGTAAGTGGATTTTTAAACAGATTTTTTAGACTACTTTATTAGTTATACTTTATCACTGATTGCGAACATAATTTGTTAAATTCATTTGTTTCAACTAAATGTTGTGTCAAATAAAAATAAAATTAAATATTTTAGTTATTGAAAACACTCTTGTTTGATCTAGTATGTAATTTTTTATGCACTTATAATTTTTATTTAATTGAGTCAGTCGCTACTTTGCAGTAGTCCATGGTTAAAAATATTAGCATTGATGGAGGCTGATAATATCCTGAGGATTCTACGGTATCGAGGCGAAACGCGCATCGAGTGTTTGAGCGCTTTTCGCAGAATATTTCTATTATACTGGTATAAATGTTCTGTATTTTTACATAAGTTACATGAAAATTAATAAATACATTTTTTTTGGTACAAGTTGAGTATCCTTTCTACGAGACAAAAACGAGCATTAGGTTATAACGTGGTTTTTGCAAAATAGTAGATGTAATCACCAGAAAATATGTAACCAGTTCTTCAATAAATCACCTTAAATAATCGAGATATATAAAAGTGTATAATCACAAAATAATAAATAGAACGAATTATAATCGATTTACCTGGTAATCTACCATTCTGAGCATGATTGTATTATTTAAGGAATAAAACAATTATTCTAAAAATAAATGTTCTTCACATATTTTATTTGTGGTGCATCTCTAATTTTATATATACGAACTTTAATTCTTAAATTAGTACATAGGAATACTTTTTATTTTCATTAGAAAGAACATATTTTGTGATTGAAGAACTTTATTGATGACAAATATAAACTTTTTTGTTAAAAAATATTCCCCTTATAAATCCCTCAAACACACTGAATTCTCATTCCTTTGCCGGGTAAAAGATATAAATTCCGATAGCCGTTAGTGTCTTTAATATGCGCAAAGTGTTTTGTTCCCGCTTTGAAAAATGCATTTATTCTGTAGTGAGACAACGTGGCAGATTTATTTTCAAGTTCTATATTTCAAACTCCTTCAGTATTACAAAGTTGGTTTGGTATACACGTTTTTACGACAAAAATGGATTAAGATTCGCTATACACCATTATATCTGGTGTGTTCGTATGATTTATAGGCTAACTTTGCCGAAGTTTTGCATGTCATCTACTAGCTCTTTGAAAACTTTTCTAAAGAAACTTTAAACTTTTTACGTTAGACGGATGATGGTGACTAACCTAGTTTAATATTATACGCTAGATTACTTTTCAGTTTTCATTTTGATGTGGTTATTGAGTAATTTAAAGTAATTTTTAATTATTAATGTAATGTAAATTACATCAAAATTATACTCGAATTTATTATATGATTGTCGAAATCCAGCTAATTACTATAAATATGATATTTGTATGTTTTCAAGCTTGTTATTATAAATTAGTTGTGGAACTTTGCACCTATTAATATCAATACAAATTGAGGTTGAACAAAAAAGTTTGAGGTTCCAAACTTACAATCATTACCTTATTAAAATTTATATACTTAGATATAACAAATTAAATACTGTGCCACTTCTCAGTTATATAAATTTTGTAAGAAAACTAATGATATTTGTCTGCTCAGTGATTAATGGTAAAGCGAGTTGCGATTGTTCAAGCGAGATGAACTCTGAAGAAGCCTCCACAGCCCGTGAAATTAACTTTCGATGTCGAACTCCCATCAGTTTATTCTCAAACTTATAGGGCAAAGCTTATGAACATTTCATGTTTCAGCATTATTAGATCTAGCGCGGGCTACTACATGACGTGCGTTTACATTACATTTAATACTGTTAATGAGATAACGTTTGACAGGAAAGATGTAAATGTAATGAGAAGAGGTGTCTCATCTCGTAAATTATTCGTGGAACTTTGTTATTTTTAAAGCCAAAACATACTTGCGAACTCAATTCCTGCATCAATACAGATATTCGTAAATAATTATTTAAATATTAATAGAAAACTTAAAATCGTTTCACTGCCATTGCTTCCTTTAATCATTCGTTAGTTAATGTAAGTGTTGTATGAAATGTATATGCTAAACCTACTTTATTATGGGATTAAAATCCATTTAAATAAACTTAAAATTAAGTCAAACTGTGGCCAAATTGATAAACTCATAATGTATCGACTAGCGTTCGTATGATGAGCGTGTACTATGTCAATGTTACTTTTAATGGCGCCTTTGTAGTGGCCAATTACTGCTTGCTATATGGCAATTACAACTACGTCGATGCTTTTACGCTCTATTTGAAATGTTATTTTCCTGGCAATTAATAAACATTTTGATTTCATACGGATGCAAATAGAATAGACACATTTGAATAATATTTGTTATTTCAGTCATATTTTTCTAAATTTTATGTATATCGTCGATCGTTATGTATTTTATGTTATTGACCAAAAATGACATAATATAGATATTCTGTTCCAATTACAAATAATTATAGGCAGGAGGCCGATTGTATGTAATTATGCTTATGTATTAAATAAGTTTTATTTTGCTTTTGTGGTAAACAACCAGTAATCATCCAAATTTTTATTTATTCATCATTTTTTACTTTCTTACTCGTGTAAGAGAATAGAATAAAAGTTAAAAAAGGATTCGCATCATACAAATAACCTAACATATAATAATCTGTAACATAAACGGTTCCTTTCACTCAATACACAAAGATAATAGAGCAAAAATAAAAACATAATTTTACGCTATTCAGTAAGGCGATGTGATTTTAGGATCAATATGTAAATGCATTTGTGAGAGGTCGGTTGAAGACGTGAGTGCATTTTGTCGTAGTCGTGACCTACTGATTCAAACTATGTTCCGTGCCTTTGCGATTTGAATAAGGAAATGCCAGCGTTTTTTAAGCCGCTTCATACTTTGTTCATACCAGAAAAGTGTTACAAAAATGTGAGCAAATTATGGTTGAACAATTAAATTGTCAGTTCTACAATTTGAATTGTTTTCTCCTGCTCGTTTTAGTTTTATACCATAATATTATTATGTTCAGGTTATTAAACACTATGTACTTTTACTATCGTTTGTCCGCATCTATCCGGTGTTTTTAGGTATATAATAATGACTAACATCATTTTCCAAAATGTCTAATTCTAAGTTAAAGGTAACAAACGTTTTTTAAATATTTTTATACATAAAAATAGAAAAACGAATTCTCTTAGCTTGTTTAAAACTTTTTGTCAATCATACATTACATAATATATATCACCTCAATATAATAAAAAAAACAGTTTTGGTAAAAAGTCCTCGTATTCCTTTAATAAAACACAAAACGTGTCACCTACTGTAAATAATATAAACAATGAACGTTAATCCGTTTTTGGTATTTATATACGTATGATGTATAATGCAAGTTAATTTCGATTCTTTTATAAACACTAATTGAGTAACACAAGCAGTGTTTTCTTATTCAGTATCCTTTTATTTTAATCTAAGTTAAATCTGGCAATAAAAGTTTGTAAATAGCAATTGAATGGGGAATGAAATTGGAATTAATATGAAATATTAAATTGAATTTTAAGCATACAATTTCTATTTTAATAAAATAATAAAATCCAAGATATTTGAAAAGCAAAAAATTTAATTTCGACTCAGTCGGAGTCAAGTCAATCAAGACCTAAAGCTCTTGCTTCTAGATATATTTATTACAAAGTATATATATATAATTTGATCTGTTGTGTGAACACACAAGCTATAACTATCTTAATTTGGGGCTAACCGATCGTCCGTGAAATGTATTAATATTTATAATAAACTTTAAAAGATCCTAGACTATCGAAAGATTCTTATTTATGTAATCAATTATTATAAATCTCTAATGGCAAACATATACACATTCTCGCGATGTTTTCAAGGAAAGAATGCTCATGACCTTTTAAGAAAAAATAAATTTTAGCTGAAACAATCCATTGAACAATTCAGTGTTCGTTTAGGTGGCTTCAACTTTCCTGTTTACAACAAAGAAATGAAATTGATTGAACGTTTGCATGTTTTGAGGTATTCAAACGTTGACGTGCTTCCATGTTGTAAGTCAACTTAATTTCGCAAGTAATTACTTGTGGAAACCACAATTGGCCAAACCGTGTAAAATGAATTGTTTACTTTCTGTTTGTTAGAAAATGTTCTGATTTTTTAAGACACTCTACGAAGCCTATATAAATGTTTTAATTTCTTTACATTATGAACTTGATATTTTACAATTAAAATTGTCTAATGCAATATTAATATCTTTCACAAAACTGAAATAACATAACTGTAATTGTAAAACATAGACTTATAGACTTACCTGATTTATGAACCACAGTGAGTTAAAAGTTATTTAAACTTTGACATTAGCTTTTGCATACTATAAACACATAAGCTACTATAATACTTGGCAAATTGCACTAAGTACACTGTCAAAATTTGTTGGTATGCGGTACGAACGCAGCCTGCTCACACAAGTTAAATACGACTTAGCCAAAGTTCTCTTGACAAAGAGAACCAGACTAAGGAGCCAGTATGGTTGAGAAACAAGCCACTTTGTATTATTAATGATTCAATTAACATTTCGGACGTTAAGTGAGCTTGAAATTGTCAAAGACGACCAATTGCTTAAAAATCTAAGCGGCTCAAAATGCAAACCTAGAAGCTTATTCATTGGACTTTAAAAATATATAACTTGAGTTGTCAGTTGGTATTATGATTTTCCCACGATTATTTTCAAGAAAAGATTAGGAAATCTCGTTTTGTTGTGTATAAGTATTTCGGTTCCTTTTGGAAACCGAAGGAGGATGTATTATTTTTCTGGCGACATCTCCTCATCGCTCCCCCACCTACTGATCAATTATTGTCCCCCCGTCGCAGATATTTACTTTTAATTCGATTGTTTATCAATATAATATAATTTATGAATATAACGAATTTTAAATTTTCACAGAAATTTTAGTAGTTTACTTTTATCGACTCAAACGTTCTTTACTAACTTAACAAACATCAAAGTACACAAATTTTTTACTAATTATGTAAAAAATTAACCAACAACCTTTCATAAAGATCATAACCGTACTTTTAATTTAAAATTGTTTTAGTGTATATAATTTTTAATATTTGTAATAAAAAGTTTGACTTATATTTAAGCAATAGGCGAACTTTATCGAGCTTTCGTGAAATCATTACTACAGTGATCAAATCCTTGATTCACCTAATAAGACGGCGACAATCTCAATAATCGTTATATAAATTAAATTGAAATGTTTGTTTATAATAACAGTTTAAATAACAGTTTTTTACTATACGTACATAATACGATTTGCAGTTTTTGTCAGTCTGATTGTATCTTTGTTCCGTTATATATAATATTTTATATATAACATACTATTCCACATTTTATTTTAGAAAAATAAAGTAATGTCCAAGTACTGTCCATGTATATCATGTACACGTCACCACTGGGGCGTCGCAAGTACAACTTTTGTCAACAACAATATAACTTATTTTGGAATCAATAAAAATTAAATTAAATTACGATAATTTCGATTACGACATATTACATCGTGTTAAAAAAAATAAAGAATTATTAGGCGGAACGAAGTTCGACAGGTTACGAAGTTAGTTTTTTATATATGTGAATGTCAAGTAAGCAAGTATTTTTCATTGATGTCAAATATGCAATAAATAATACGACTTACTCTGATACTCCAATAAGTATAGTGGTATAACTTTGCAAGATTCTAAAGCGGCAAACTAGAACAGAAAAGCGTGTATAAATTGAATTACTGTTGATTTTGTTTACTGTGTCAAAGGTACGGTCGCAGTAAATTGTGATGGTAGTCGGTCCCTCGCAATCGACTGAGTCACCAGGGTGGAATTAAACGATTTATCGTAGTCACGGAGCGCGATTTCAGGGGAACCCTGTCACACTCCGCTATAATGGTGCTACATGGATCGTAGTAAATACTTCTAACTCTTTGTATGACTTACATTTATTTGATAATGCACGATCCCTACATGGGAAATAGGGATCAATTTACTTTAGCTAGTAATTGTTCTGACACATTAATATATGGATATTAAATGTAATATAATGAATTTTCGTTACGAATGAACTTGCCAATGACGGACAGCCATAAATGCGCACGCATAGCATAAACCAAAACCTAATGATCGATGTTTTTTTCAGCAATTGTTGTTGGTTTATATAATTTATAAAAGTAAGACATTTTCCGTCGTTCTATTAAACTTCTTGTTCAAGCGGACAAAGTCACATGTGCCCGGTTTCTATATACAATTGATGCTACAGTGTAAAAATAGGACTACAAAATATAACTAAGGCTTCATTTATATACATAATCTACACATGCGCATATATTGCATCTGGTATGTTGAACTTAAGCCTTGAAGCGTGAGCCTCAGAGGGTGGAAGTATCGTCGGAAGGAAGACTCAATAAAATACTCTTAAAAGTATTCACATTGAGGAAGGAAAATTTATACAGCTATGTATTTAGGTAGCAAGCTTTCAGCAATCATATTTCAATGCGGCTCATTTTGTGTGGGCCTCCGGGGGGACAATATATCAACCCCAATTTATTTTCTTCTGAAGTATTTTCATAACACATGTGAATACGTCTTTTGCTTAAAATGAAAATTATGTTTATATCTTTATTGGTAGAAACGATAATACGATTTCTACGTTTGTGCCATGAACCTACGTATCATAACAGAAACACTGTTTGAATGTTAGAAAATAGAATCAAATATTTTCTCGGGTAAGTTGGTAAACAAAAGTATATAATGTTAACAAGGGTCACTGATCACACAAGGGAAAACGAAAGGAGGTTGATAAAACTTGAAAAAAAAAATATTTGAAAAAATTAAAATAATAGTTTCGAGTTAAACAAAGAGAACCTAATACCGAAATAAGAACAAAGCACTGTAAGACTTTCTATTTATTTGCAATTCATATTGTCCGTTTGCGTTTACAGTGTTAGTGTCGCCTGGGTGTAAGATCTTAAGATAAGACCTAAATAAATAGACTTGTCTGCAATCATGACTTACTTCGTTTTGTTTAGCCTTTTAGTAATACTAATAAAAGCTCTTACCAAACAGTCAGTTTATACAAATGAAATAGATGCAAATTATTTCAGTTCTTTTAAAAATATCCTATCACAAAAGACAATATGTGCATTGTGTTTTGTGATAGTGTGGAGAAATCAAATTACTTAAATTATTTTGTTAAAAATCTACAAGCTCTGTTTCATTTAAGCCAATTGACTTAATAAAGGTTCGTTAGTTAAAATGTTTTTTTGTTGTCAGTTTACTCTTTGATACATGCTATTTGTATCTTTGTGTTGCGAGTTATATTTTACAAAGACTGCATAAAATAAAATTTGCATTGTATGGTGACAATCACTATCGATATGCGTAAGCTACGAATCGACGTTCGAAATAACTACGCATTCCGGGACTGTCTCGTCTATGTCTCAAAACAAACTTAATATATTTAGTATAAGTACAACTTGCGGTTATATCAATATTTACTAGCGCTCAGCGTATGACTGCTGCTTGAATATCAGCGATCGTATTCGTAAGTCGGAACACGTCGCCCGCTGCGGGAAGACGCGCTACAAATCTCATGAGACGCTAGGAATCTGTTCACAGTATGCTTTCATGTACACCTTAGGTTTATTTAAACGCTTCGAGCAAACATTGCTTGCTAGTAACTAGTTATAAATATAAGCAAATGCAGAGAGCAAATTTAACAGAATATTTATGTATTTTAATACAAGAAATTCCACTAACAATGTTTATAACACTGTTTACTGACCGTTTTAAATGTAATTTCATCTGAATCGAAACTTAGTTAGAGTTGCAAATTGATATGGAAACAAACTAAATCTAATTTATCCATTCACAGTACACTTTACAGACTTATCTAAAAATACGAAAGTTATTCTGAAATATTAGACAGCGTAATTGTAATGTATAGTAAGATTAGCATATATAGTAAGGATAGTTATCGACAATGTATAATAAGGATATAGATATCGTAAGTACTATTATACATTTAAACTTAATTTTTTTAAAGGGAACTATTACCTAGTAGTTCCCTTTAAAAAATTTAAGCATAAAGTAGTAGCAATATCTGTAGTCATTTAAATACCAATTAAACCGTGTACCACTTGCAATTTCTTTACACTTCCAAATATTATTACATACAAAATATTGCATGATTATTTATTAACATTAATTAAAATCGTATCGTATCGAGCGAGAAGAAATCCTTTCAAACCGCGAGCCTTTCATTCAACTTCCACAATATCCGCCTTTTAATAAAATGATAAAGCGTTCTCAAAGTTAAGATTACACGTCTTTTACTTATCACTGGACCGGTCTTAGTCTATTCCTCTAATAAAATCTGCCATCTGTAGTGTTGCCCCAATAGATTGACTTCATACATCCTAACCATGCAATGTCATATCCAAACTAAACTGATTTATTCATTCGGATGAAGATATATGCGTAATAATTAAGTTGAATTAAATGAAAAATTTGCTTAACATGCATACATTGCAAGTAAAATAAAAGCTTGGATTTTAATAAAATTTGGAATAGTGTGGGCTAATTAGATCTATTTTTTTCTATTTTTGCTTCATGTTTATCATTTGAAACTTTTCCTTATGTATTCGTATCTGGATCCTGATCCAGTACAATTTCTATACGCACCCTTATTTTCTCTGCTCCATAGATCCCACATGATTCATCCCTCTCGGTAATCCTACACTTCATCACCAGATTGAATACGATTCAATTAAAGAAATACTATTTGGAATGCAAAGGTGTCGAAAGAAAAACCGTTATCTACGTTTTGTTAATGTCCATACAATATGACACTATACTACAATACTAAAGACATACGGATAATAGTGGGATTTTTCGTACATATTAGAATTTAATATAAAGAGGAGTATATATAAGATATTATCCAAATTTCCATCAAGTAGAATAGAGCAAACTTTATAATAATTAGGACTGATTCAAATTTACTAAGTCCAGAGATAGTAATTGTTGAATTTGTAAAGTATTTTCTTTTAAGTAATCTTTTAAGATTTATATTGAGTGATAAATAGACTTTTACACAGCCCCCTTGCTACACAAATTATGCTAGGCGTTACTAGAATTTAAGACAAATACTATTTTATATTTATGGTATTCATACACCTTATCATATTAGACAATGTTTTTTTATGTTTACTATGTTACTCTTTTCTGTCAATAAAATTGTTTTCTTAAAAAGTAATTATAAAAAAGGTTGATATTGCAAAACTTACACATGTAAAACAAAAAGTCTATGAAACTTTCAATATTCAAATAAAACATTTCTAAAAGACCAACCAATTTATATTGATATACGTTTATTGAGCACAGAAATCCTGTATCTCAAAACTGGGATGTTAATATCTATTAGTTATTTCTCCCCATAAAACCTCAAGGGATTGCGGCGTGATTTATTGAATATGCATAGAATAAGAGGGTAATATTTTCTTCACCATAATTCAGGTCGATTGAGATTAGAGACCGCCCCTGTTAAGGGGGGGATATATCAATCTATGCATTTATATGTAGAATACATTTTTCCTTTATGGTCATATTCATTTCATATTGAAATCTATTGATAACAAGAGGTTACCAATTACTTTGTAGATCCTTATTATAAGATTCCAGAATGACAACGCACTTGCGAGCCCTCTGACATAGTGCATCACTTACCATCAATTGTGCCTCCTGCCCATTTGCCAAATTTCTTATAAAGAATATAAAAGTTTATATCATACTAGCTGATCCGGCAAACGTTGTTTTGCCATACATGTGATTTCAATTTTCAATTAATAAATAAAAAATATAGGTTGATCGTAGAAGGGTGAAAATGTAGGATTGTATGTATTTTTGTATGTTGTATCATAAAAAAATAAAAACTAAAAATTTTGTCTAAAAAATAAAATTTAGGGGTGGACTACCCTTAATATTTAGGGGGATGAAAAATAGATGTTGGCCGATTCTCAGACCTACTCAATACGCTCACAAAGTTTCATGAGAATCGGTCAAGCCGTTTTGGAGGAGTTCAAGTTCGAACCCCGTGACACGAGAATTTTGTACAATATTGTGAATCTAAACCATTCCCAGGTCCCCTTGAACACACACAAAAAATTTCATCAAAATCGGTTCAGTCGTTTGAGAGAAGATCAGTGACATACACACTCACAGAAGAATTGTATATATATAGATTGTGAACACACTAAGGATAACGTTTGAAAATCTAAACCAAGCCCAACCCTAAATAAAGTGTAATGTTACTTTATGAAATAAAATTTATCGTAAAGTACATACCGTTCCTACATTTTATTATTAATACAATAAATGCATTTTGTTCATTCAAACCTTTTTTTTTTAATTCTAAGCTGAACATTTTAATCATTATTTCTGTATTTTCTGTTATCCATTATGAATTGTTTACAAAATGTTCGGTGCTCCTTCATAAAATAGTATTCGATGAAAAGTGGTTATCTAGTACTACTACTTACTATAAAGTAGTAAGATAATATAAAAATGAATATGAATTGGTTTTTGATTAAAATTAAAATTAAATTTGAACGTTTTCTGAAATGAAAAATGAAGTTTGACATACAAAAAAAAATTATAAATATTTTACAGTGTATTCGTATATGTAAGTACATAAAGTACGTTATACCTAGAGCCTGTAAATTCTATTTCTAACTTTATAAAACTGCTAACTACGACAAAACTGAAGATATTACTTATTTTAGAGATAGGAGATAAGTGTTGCCCAACAGACGATTAACGTGACTTTCAAATCTTCGCAATCGCAATTTATACATTAAAGTTTTGCTGGTACAGTGAAGATGAACCTTGAAGACCGGCACGTCTTAGATCCAAAACTTAATAATCAGGCACGGACTACTGATCATTTAGTTTAATATTCAGCTCGTTTTCTAGGGTTTTATTACTTCCAAAAAAGATGAATGTAAGATAAATATGCCACCCCCATTATAGGATAACGGGACTTCCAAAACATAAAGCAAAAGCTAAATTTAAAATCAAGTTGGCCGGTTTTCTTTAGTTATTTTTCTTATACTGAAACTCGTTGACTAGTTAAATTAAAATTTTACCCAAGGCGTTAGCTGATAAGCGCTGAAAGGGGTAAAAACGGCAACTCAATATGCATACTAATAAGTTGCAATCTTCTTTTGCACAACGTTTCTAGAAAATCCTTTTTCAAAGAAAATCGATAAACAATTGCTGGATAAACAAAAATAGTTTTAAAGCCTTTATCAATTGATTCTAATCTGAACTGAATATTACTATTTGTCTTTGGCATTGTCATCGACTACGTAAACACCAAATTACAGGAAGAAAAATTGTGTGGGTGTTTGCATTTTAATTTAATAACGAATGTTGAAGATACTATTGAAAACTTAAGGAGAGGAACAACTTTTAAAGTTAAGGGAACTTGTTACAGATGTATTAATTCCTACAGATTTTTATGAAAACTTTGTGACCCGCAGTAATCACGGTACAGGTAAATAAAATTGCCAAAGGTTAAGAACTTATGTTCTAAACCTTTGGCAATTTTTATTTATTTTATTAAAAGTTATAAAACTTTAAGATGCACTATTTTTTCTGCATGTTAATACTCTGAAATATGGCAATAAAAAGAAGTAGCTTTAACGAAATGGTCCCCCATCTCAGTAGTTCAAAAGGTCACAATAAGGTCAAGGGTCGTAAAATAAAACCATTTATTTTGCAGTCTCATTTAATTTATTATTCTTGTTATGTCTAATGTTGAATCGTAGGTACATGAAACACTTAATAAATTAGACTGGAAGAAAAGAAAACCAATAATAATACAATATTAGCAATGATAGCTCTAGATATTCAAAAATATATCAGAAGATCTGTTTGATATGCTATAAACGTATGAATAAGCAAACATCCACAAATGGAATAATATTCGATCCGATTCTCGTTCCGGACCGGAGAAACTAGTCTAAACCTAAATTTCAAGAGATATGTTTGACCACGAAATCTAGCACGCATGTAAAATCTAGTCTAGTAAATCATTTGAATATTGTCATAATTTTATAATAAGTACGCTAAACAGATAAAAAACTTAAGCGTATGTTATAAGCGTCTAAAAATTATAAATCGTAACAAATTTCGTAGAATATTTAGAATTCTATAATCTAGATTTTCCAATACCATTTACTATGCACTACGATTGATAATATCTGTATGTAGATGTACTAGAAACATTTCGTATAATTCATTGACATTTAACATTAAAGCGGCTTGTAAAAAAATCTAGTCTATTTTAATATTTACATGATATTATCTACAAAAATCTATGACAACGAAATAACATGTGTTTCAAAGACAATTCGCAACTGCAACATAAATAAGAATTCAAGATTAAATATTCATTTGAGATGGTTCATGAATTACTAGAAATGTTATTGTCATATTTTTCTTCACTGAAAAACAAAGCGGATATCTCCGGAAAGAATTACATAATTTCTAATTATAACAATAAGTAATTATTTTTGATAATAATTACTTATCTATTTACTATAGAGAACAACTACTGTACAACTATGGCACGTTATATTAGGTACATAATATAATAGTTCTAAATTTAATTAGCTATTACCTTTTAAATGAAATGCTTACATTACGAAGGTATTTCATAACTACTGAGCGATATTTTATATCGGAAACTCAGTATTTAAGCATTAGTGTTATGGAATGTTATAATTAAAGCCCATGGAATAACTTTATTCTAATAACACATTATTATTTTGAATACTTAGCTATTATATATTAAGTTATGAGTATTCATAATTTATTTCGTGGGTGCATTCTGATCATACAAGAGTCAATAAAACCGTTATTTTATTTAAATAGTAAAAATAAGGTCATACAAATAATATGATTGCATATTATTTTTGTTCTATGTCATAAAAAAGAAAGATATTGCTTGTTAGATAATCAATGTTATATTGATAACATGCATCTTGAATGAAAATCTTAAAACATACAATAATAAACATTTAACACCCCAACTGATTAAAAAGAACTTACAAACATAGTTGGAAGGCATAAATTATAAGCCAGAACCAGGGTCGTTGCTGATGACAGAATTTTATTCCCATCTATTTTTGTAGATCTACATCAAAAAAAAATATTCTAATAGACCAATTTACTAGGCGTACACCTCCTGGAATAACGTTTTAAACTTAGAGTGATTGTATAAAGGAGTCACTAAGCTGCCTCGATAAGCTGTAGGAAAGCTGTTCATAAGCTGCAGGAAATATCATTTTGCAAACACGAGGCTTGGTCAGTAGCGTCTAGGATCAGTAACATTCTGAGGATGCTTCGGGGTCGCGGCGAAATGTGCGTGGGCATTCTTTTTTTGCTCGTAAATAGGACTATTAGAAGTTCCGCTAAGTAACGGCCTGATTAATAAAAATATTATTATTTAATTAACCATTCTATCATGACTTCCATAGATAAACTGAATAAATTTTTTTACATACAGAACGATTCACAACAGATATGTATTACAAGGCTACAGGTACTAGTAGTATTCAACTGTTTGATAATACTTTTAATATCACTGGCTGCAGCATAATATGCAATGTTATACACAATATCGTATCGTACTCTTAGGTCGTATTGGGTTCGTGATATCTAAATGTCGGCCGTTTGCTTTAACGCTGGCAATACAACCAAGTAGTCCTGTGTACAGAGAGGTTGGCAGACCTAGTGGTAGTGACGGAGATCCACCTACAGAAAATTTATTTACGAATAAAATTTTTTTGTTCAATATCTTTATTCTATATTCGAAGTTAATTTTAGTTATTGTATCTCAACAAATAATGCAATTTTAGATACTAAAATAATTTTTGCTATTTTTTATCCCAACAATAAACTAACTCTAAATTAACAATAAATAAATTTAAAAATCAAATAGTCACGTTTACAGCCAGTCTTAATTTTTAAGTTAAAGAAACTTACCGATCCATAATTTGGGGTTAGCCTTCGAAGGTACCAGTAAAGACTGAGAATACCCTCTGACTGGTTGTAAGTCATCTACTTGCAGCATAGCCAATCGCTTACGTCTCCTTATTACAGCAGTATGCCACAATCCATCATCTACTCTACCCTTGGATTCTACACTTTGGAACCCATCTTCATGTCCTATATTATCCTGTACATCCGTATCGGTATAAATCAATTGCAATTTTCCACCACTTAAGCCCAGTCCAATAAAATCTCGTGGCCGTATACCTATTTTGCGTCGCCACAGAAGCAGACCAGAGTCATTAAAGGTTCGGAACTTTATCTCGTATCTAATACCACGAGGGCCACGATTCCTGAAATATATTTAAGATTGCTTATAGGGCCGAGACGATTTAAATAAAATAAGAAGAGTTTAAGAAATATAAAAGCTGTAAATTAAAGCGAATACCCAATAAAATAATTGCAACGAGTTCGGATTAATTCCACTGCTAATAAAATCTTCTCACTCTTAATTAACTAAAATTTTTTTATTTTTTTTATTTAAAGTTACTAAAGAGTTTTTAACAAATTTTTAATTCATTTTATTCGTTTGGATTTTGTAATTGTAAGTTTTATGATAAATACGACTTAAACTAGCTAAATATCTCTATTATTAAAACCACCACACCAATGCAAATATTCCAAAGTAAATAATGCTATGCAATACAAAATACTCGTCTATGCGACAGCAGTTTTGAATTTATGCTTTTATGCAAAATATACGTAACTTTTGCTTAACTTTTGTATTACCATGCCGTGAATTTTGCACATTCGAAAGCAAAGCTTGAATTAATAACGAGAGATATTAGGATATCCAAACTTGTTTAATTATTACTGTGAAATATGTGCCTACCACGTAATAGTGGCCAAATTAAGCTGTAATTTCCATGTATAAAACATCAGCATTAACAGTCAAATAACATGATTTGATTTATGCGTATATGATCTATTTTTTCAATACCGTGCGATTATGAAATTATACTGACATCTATCAGGGAAAGTGGCAAATTATTTAATAATATAGTTGAAATTACCAAAATTGTATAAGAAACATTAATCTAACTCGAACCACCTTTGCAGATTACAATAGTTGGAGCATGACTAGAATTTCACATATTCAGAAACTTAACCAAGTCACGTACAAGCACTTTAGTGTGATCTGATAAATCAACTCAATTTTCAAAGACTAATGAAGTGAACTAGGCACATTAATTACTAACAAGCATCTAATCTTGTTTGATTTTAATATAATAGTAATAATATACGATGAAATTTAATATATTTACGCATAAGTGCCAAACAAAAGCTGAAACCTTCAACACGCTTACGTTACAAAATTAATTACCTAATCTAATTATTGTGAAGTTATAAGTAACATTATCATTATGTATCCTGTAAACGCTATCTTACGTCATAATTTCCTTCACCAAACAGCGCATTAGTTTGTAAGCTAGAAAATAAAAATTATGTTAGTTACAGTTAGGGGTTAAATAATACTTTGAATAATTCAAAGAATATGTTTGAACGGTTGATGAAATCAAGGATTATATATTCAGAAAATATATCGGTCTATAATCCATGTGCGTATATGAAGCTCATAATAACCATCATTAATATCTGGGAAAGTATTTAACAGTAGAGCCCGTGTTACACCCAGAATATCAAGCTCTCCGCGTAACACTTTCTTTACTCAACCACAGTGAAATTGTCTTATAATGCCTTTTAATTAGGTTTACTGTATAATATATAAACTGTGACATGTAAACTCAACTCAACCACTTTCCCGAAAATCTTATTCAATCAACCGATTAAACACGTTTTAAAAACCGTTTACTAAATCTGTTTTAACGATTAATTAGCCTCAATCAGTATAGCTTAGCGTTGCAAAAGACCTCATAATTACCTGCGTCCGCTCCGGCTCCTATAAGAGAAGTAATTATTTCCGTCGAACCTAACAGGTGCTCCGTCGTTCAGCATCTCCACTTTTAATTGCACCTCACAGTTCCTGCCTTCATAGCCTTCGCGACACACACATTTATACTCGTTCAATAGTGGTATGCATGAGCCGTTATTCTTACAGGGTGTTAAACCTGGGAAAATTAATTTTCAACACACGAGCTTTTAATATTAGTATAGCGCGAATTTAGGTTTGGCGTTTTAAATGACACTGAGCATAGAAATCCAATCGAATTCAAATTCTCGATTTAAGTTCACAATAGTTTTTTTTAATATAAGAGGAGCGTGTTGTTCCAATCATCGAATACTTATTGATAGTTATCGGTCTGTAATCCTTGTGCTACAAAATAAACACACGTCTTTACTGGAGTCGCTTTGCGCAATAAAAAAAATATTTTTGGTACCGATAATATTTCAACAAAATGAAAATAAACACAAAAAAATATACCTACGGTGTCGTAAACTTTCTCATTCGGGCTGCGATCGAATACAATTAAATGAATTTGGTTTAAATTTCTAGGAAGGTTTTTTTTGTAAATCTATTTTGTTAAAGTTATAATTTACGGTAAAAACATCAGACTCGCTTCACCTGCGAAGCATCCGCATTTTAATTTAGCATTAAGGTACTTACCATTTCCACAAGGTGGGCCAGTGTACTTTGTGACCCCATTCGTGGCGCAAGGAAGCCTTTCCTCTTCGGGGACTACAACACACTTTGCTGTATCCGAATTATATACAGATAATGGTTCACCATTCACAAAGACCTGTTGCACGGCTCCTATAAAACTGCTGGTCACCCCTGACATTTTGTGGGGACGGATGTAAGAACTGAAAAAGAGGTATTATGTAAGTCACCCTTCAATATTATGATTTATACTACCTACTCTAGATTTACAGAGCTTTTCTTGGTATAAAAGTAGATGTATTTATTAATTCCGATTTTATATTTTACTTGATATTTTAACACAAATATTCATTATATTCAGGAATTTCCTGGCCGTTTGCCCCCTATTTTATAAAAAAAAGACAATGATGCCTCAATAACTCTTAAGCACATATAATGTTTTCACCGTACAATAAAAAAATATAATATTTTATAAAATGCTACACAATTAAGTCCAATAATATTTTATGATAATTTTATTTTGATATCGATCAATTTAACAGTTCTCGCTTAAATGGAAATGGTAAAAAATTAAAACATTAACTTAGCTTAACTGAAGGCAGTTTGTTAGAGAAAAATCCGTAAAAATAACATTTTGGATTTCTACTAAAAAACGCTTTTTATGAATCAATTTTTAGTTTCCTTTTTAAAAGTACGTACATTAAAATAGCATCAGAGAAACTGCCTATTCTACTCTATAATTATAATAAGCTAAACTATATGGAAAAATTAAAATACGGTTTAAAAAAAATAGTAGTAAATAAGAAAATCCTTATAGTTTCAAAATAAAATCACAACGTTCTATCACGAATTTCTTTAAGGAGAGAACATATACTTTGAAGGCGAACGGCATCCGTTATGCGTCATTAAACTATACATACGGTAGAGATCCAATAAAGAGTGGCAGCGTCAGCTCCAAGTGTGTTAGGGGTGGCGGGGAGTGCCCCCGCTGAACGGGGTGGTGGTCGAGCTGTAGGCTTCCATGTCGGCCCGCGCGTCCCGCACGCACGCGGTGCCAACGACCCTTGCTAACTGACACTGATGACCTGGTGACGTTAGAGGACTTCATATAAAAGAACCATGGATGAGTTTTAGTTTTTATTACAAAACTGTTTAGTGGCCACCATCTATTTTTAATATGATTGTAAATAGATCTTAAGTAAGACCATAGGGCATTTTAATTATCATAGAATTGATATATATTAGGTAATTTTTCAAATCTGAACTATGTAAGTTCCATTTATCAATAATAATTTAAAATAAATAAATACGATATAATTGTATTATGATCGTGATGTGAATACACGAGTTAAGTAGAGTAAGCCCCGGAAAATCCCCTTAACTAAATTCACTTCAGGAATTCAAAGCTATACTTACGTGATATTAGCGATCCCACTCCCTAAATTGTATCTAAACTGAAGGTATCCATTAACTAAGTTAATAGCTATAAAATCTCCCTTCGCTTTATTAGACTGGCCGGTGTAAAACAACATTCCAGAGAATCGGTTCGTTAAAAACCAAATTTCGATTCGGAACGATTTTCCAAGCCCTTCAAGGGGCATTAACTCGATGTAGCTTGTGCCATTGAATTGAGGAGCCCACGTCTCTTGAATTACATTTACATCTGTAAGAAGAAACAATTAGTGACGGAAAACAATGAAGGCAGCTAATGAAAATAAGAATAATGTCTACCATTGTTACAGGTATTTCCATTTGATCCAATGTCCCCAAATAAACAACGACAAACGTGTCCTCCGTCCGGTCCAATGTCACACAATAGACTCTCATCATATCCACAAGGATTTGATTCGCAAGGGTCTAATTTCTCTTCGCAATTGGATCCTTGAAATCCGATTGAGCAGCTACATGTGTAATCAGTCAGTGAGCCCTCGACAAGTCGGCACGTAGCCCCATTTTTACACGGCATACTCATACATGGATTAGATTGACACTCTTGGACGTTTTCTATAGCGACTACTAATGAGTCAGGACGACCTAATTTCTTTGTTACTTGATGACGTATTATTCTCAAGTATTTTACGCAGCCAATAAAGCCGCTTCGTGTCCCGATATTATCATAAACTCTAGAATAAAATGTGTAATGTAATATATGTTATATCTAAAGATATGATTCTGAAATGTATGAATTAATTAACAATGACTATCAAAGTGTCAAATACACCAGGAAGATAATTTTTCATTTACTGACCTCGAATAATTAGTAGGCACGCTGCCAATATAAGCGTCATCAGCGAGGTCCAAAGCTTTTAAGTTGCCTCTTGACTGTCCCGCTACATCTTCCATATTATCTACAGATAGAATCCCATCTCGATGATATCTTTTGGCCGACACTTTATGATACTCATTTAAGGTAATTTTTTCTAACGATGTAAGAACAATAGCTCCGTTTCCGAGGTTATACCTAGAGAAAAAATGTTAAACATTTTGTACTACATTGTATTTGCTAAAATACTTTAGCTATAAAACATAGTTGCACGCGTCAAGAATACATTACTTAAAGTAGGTTATAAAGTGAATCAATACAGTACCTGAACTCTAAATATCCGTTCACAAGAGCGAGCGAAACAAAATCCCCTGTACCGTCGGATTTTTGCTGATTGTACAATATTACTCCATTTTCAGAAAATGCCTTGAACTCGATATCAATATTGAGCTTATGGTAAGCCTTCAATGGCTTTAGTCTTATATAAGATGAACCACTGAAGGACGGGGTCTCGATATAGGTGATTGGGGAATCATCTATGAGCAGTGTTTCGCAATTGATTCCTGTGTAATGGTCAGGGCACACACATGCGTAAGTTGTTCCGGGCAAGTCAATACACGTGCCTAAATTGTAGCATGGTTCGGACAAACAGGCACTATATTCCTCCGTCGTTTCGGAAGATAATTGTTCTGTAAAAAGCCGTATGCTATGACTTCGATAATAAAAATTGTAAAACTAATAACAGTACAAAAGTATTATCGGTTTATTTAATTATATTGTTTTGTCCTGTCACAATATCAATGGCAATACACAAATCCATTAGTGCCTTTATCAGATCCAAAAATCAGACATATCAAAGAAAATAACTTACCGGGCAAAATCAAACACATATGAAATGGACTTAATATTGATTCTTCCATTATTATATATTTACTTACCAACACATGCTTTCCTACGCGTAGTGGGTACGTATCCCGGGCGGCAAACGCAACCTCCTTGCGCGCATTGGGCACCCGGTAGTGCGTTACAATCAGAATCTTCCGTGCAAAGATCGCCAAGTAATGCTCCAACGGCTCCAACCGTTGCGGTTGTTGCTGTTTGTGAACCTTTAATGAATAATTTATTTGTTGCACAGTTTCCTTAAAGTGTAATTACAAGACAGTGTTGGTAATTATAAAGTTAATCCCAGAAAATCATTGATATGAAATTATTTTATTTAGCTGGTTCAGTGCCCCGTGGTACATAGCATAGCGTATCATAGATCAATTAACAAAGCGAAGTCATGACAGATCTCAAATTTTCGGAATCTATACGTTACCTTACATCAATATCGTTAGAATTATTGTTGGAAATAATTGGAAAATTTTCAGAAATTAATATTCAAATTAACAAAAACTTTCTTCTTGTATTCAAATTTCAACAATATTTAATGTTTCATTTAATTTCGAAAGTAAAGGAAAATATTTACATTTATCTCTTGTAATTAAACAAACTGACGGCAACTAGCATTATTAATAATAAGGAATAAGTAAGATAAATCGTTAACGAAGTTAGGAAGAGGGACGTTGTAGAATGACAAGGGCAAACAACTCACACAAGCCAAACTCTAATCTCAACATTACGTGATTAAGATGAATTGACTAGTTACTGTATTCACAGAAACTTTGCGTGTAAATTCCACTATCGGATACTCAATTCTCAATTTTAATATTCAACCACGCAGAGAAAATGTGTGAGTGGGTTAAAAGGGTTTAATTATCATATTATATTTAAGGTTCAAATAAATATTTGAATAGTAGTTTGGGTTATGTTATTTAAATATATAAGAAATCAATTAATACCTACAATGTAAGATATGTTATGTTCTCTGTTTTACGCGCGTATAGATATATTTGAAAAGAAGTTTTTCTTTAACGGTTATAAAATAAAAAAATAAAGTTGCGATGTTGCCCAAGCCATAGGGTAATCATATCATAGTTTGTGACAATAGGAAGGAATAGTACATATTTACTATTTATTAAACTAAATTCGTTAAAAAGACAAAGAATTTCATATTTACATTTTTATCTGACATTTAAAGAACTTATTTCCCGTTAACTTAATGTTCAATATGTAACGTCATATTTGTTTTATTCGGATTCAAGAAGCAATTAATATGATATCAGCATCAATCACTTCCAGTAGATATTGAGAAGAAATAAAAAACCCTAAATTCATGTGACCTAAAAATGGAATGGGTCCCACCTGCGACCTAAATCTTGTTCCCGATACGGTGGAATTTTATAACGTCTAAATGTCAGCGTTTACTTCTAAAATTACGGTTATTGCTACTTAAATTTATAGAAAATGCTATAATTTGTTTTAAGTGGCTGTTGAACATTGGCAAGATTTTAAAAATTTGTTTAAGCGCACGTGATATGAAATTGGTAGTACGCGTGTAAAATTCATATGTTTAGACTGTAAATCAAAGACCGATTCTTCACTATAATTGTCAAGGTTCTTACCTTTGGTTTTTTGGCCGGATAGAATGCTGTCAAAATCACTTGGCGTTTCTTTTAATGTCCATTCGTACTTATTGTAGTATTTATCTGGATTAAGTAGGTGTCGTGTAGATTTAGAGGCTGCACCGTCGTCCTGCTGGGTGAACTGTATGGGTGATGAAGGCCTTGGAGGCCCTGCAGTGGCCGGTATTTCTGATAATTTACAGGGCCCAAATGCTTGTATAACAATATCCTCTTGAGTTCTACAAGCTTGCAATTTGAGATGGCATTCTGATTCGTATGTCTTTCCATCGCTTCCGCAAACCTTAAAAGCGTCATAGATATGTTAATATTTCATCAAGATGACTTGTGTTGAGAAAAATAAAGTCTCGTATAGCGAACTTGTCTAGGCTTAGTCTCTGGAAGGTGGAAATTTAATGACTTTCTCCAAGACTTTATCGATTGTTTCACTGAAATAAGTAAAATTGTGACTTTTGTAGCACTTATATGGATACAGTCATGGAAATTCACGGTATTGTTGAACATTTTATTGTTATAAAATCACAAATCAAATGCGATATTACAGTCAAACAAATCGAATGCAACATATTACACGGTTTATGTTTGCTGGATATTACGATGGCTTTATTGTTGAATCCTAGATATTTTGACAGATGCAATTTACACTCCGTTTGCCAAAAACAAAGGCATAAATAATTGTTACACAAAATATTTCATTTTGTGAATAAAAAAGATTCAACCTCTTTCCGCGTATTGTTTATTAAAAAACCTTTCCGCTTTAATTGCGCCATTAACGTTTTATTAAACGAGAAAGATATTTAACTCTTAAAGAAATTCAGAGTTATTTCTTTTCAGTTAATGGCTAAACGTTAATCTGAAGGATAAATTATAAGAATACTAAAAGTTTGATTTTTAAAGATCAACCTTTCTCTGATTAAATTTCTGTTCTAATACGAACTTATTTTTAAATTTATTTAAGAGCAGATTTATTAGAAGTGTGTGTTCATAAATCGCATATCTGTATATTTAAAAAAATGTTAAAATAAGAGTTAAGAAGAGGAAAAGATTGAAAAGAGGAATTCACATTTTAATTTTAAAAAATATTTTGTTTCTCTATTTGTCTACTTATAAGGGCTGACCTCCAAGACTGTTGGACCAATTTAAATTAAATTTCGGATGCTAGTACCACTATAACCCTTGGAGCCCGGTACCTACCTACGGTAAGTATCTAAGATACTTTTAATTACTTATACAGCTACGTAGTAGTACGTAACAAATTTACTAGAATTTGAATTGCTGAAGCCTTACATTGCACACTAAACAATGTTTATTTCGTAATTTGTTGTGTAATTGTGGCCTTTTGTGTTGATAGTGTTGGGCTACCGCAGGAAATTAAAACACTGCAAAATCTAGTCTAGCATGGCATCCTTCATACTTTGTGACTTCTGTGTTCGAAAGTCATAATCAATAGTTCCCTATACATCAATAAACCGGTACTCTTAGCTTTTAACAAAATTGTTCCAGCAGTCAAATCAGCATTAAGCAATTGCCAAAAGAGACAACTAATTCAATCATTGCCAAAAACATATGTAATAAATTATGCATCATATAATATTAAATGTTCTTGTGTAGGTATACTTACCAACATATTGAGATCGCTTTCAGGGCACGGTGCAGCGGCACACTCGCACAACGCTCCCCCAGTCCTCTCCGTGCACACGGCGCCAAAGTAACAAGAAAGCTCTGCGCACGATTCTGCTATCGCCAAGTTTTCAGCTGCGACATATTTTATCTTAGATTTTTCTTATTTTGGATTACTAGTGGAACTTTTGAATATTTTGTGCATCGACTCATCCGTCCTCCTTTTTATCTATTATTTTAATAAGATTATCTTATTTTATTTAAATATTAGTCCATACACTATTTTGAATAGTTTATGGAAATGACAATTGTATCTCCTAGCAAAATTTTTAGACAAACGTGAGATGATTATAATTCATTCATGTTGAATATATTTTTATAAAAATATTTTTTTTAAATGAAGGAAATACAAATAATTATATTAAAATTATAATATTGAATTTAATATATCCAATTGAATCTACGTAACTGAATACCAATTTTAGCTAATTATATTAAATTACATTACTTTTTAAAACTGACATGAGCATATTGGACAATATTCCCAGGAATTGAAAGTTTGAAGTATGTAATATTCATGACTAATAAAAAAGTAATTGAGTAAATGAAATGGTTATTTGACTTAATTGTAAACGTCCTTCTTTTTATTTACGAGTTACAAAAAAATAAACTTGCGTGTAAATATATCATAAAACCAAAAAGTGCAGAGCTTTCCAATTAAGTTGCATAAAATTGTATCATGTTATTTACACGCTCGTACATAACGAGCCGGCGATTAAACCTCTAGAATACTTCGAAATTTCTGCCAAGATATGCAATTCTTTAGAAAACATTTTCTTTACAGAGCAAAGTGTTCGGGATTGTTCACGCAAACTTGCTTTTAATGCTGCAAAGCCTATTATTGTTGCTTTTAATCTTTGTTAAAACTTTAATCATTTAAAACTTAGAGATATGAAGGTTTAATAAGAAACTATTCAATTTCAAAAGTTTCGTTAGTAACGTTTTGAGCAATTATTTTTAGTTTAAAATGATTTTAAACTACAATTTGTTGTTTTATCACCAACAACACAACTGTAAATGTAAATTAAAAATAACAAAATAGACTCATTGCGCTCGTAACTAGACTTTGTGACTTTGTTATATTATTATGAACATTTGTGGTTACAAATATAATAATATAATTTACCTTATTAAAAACAACATTCACCGAATCTTTACAAAATCCGTAAAAAGGCGCCGCTAGACGCAAAATACGTTGTAATTGATTAAAATGTATTTTAAAACAAATATTACTTACGATCGGAACAACCATTAGGTCCAAGACGCCTCCTATGATCGGCACAGACGGTGCACTTCTGCCCCTGAACGCCAGGCCGGCAAACACAACGACCAGTCATTTGCTCGCAGTCTTCTCTTACTGAACCAAATGCTGAACAGCCACATGCTATAACGAATGATAACATTTAATTCCAATCGCAACCAATTACAAAAGGAAGTCAAGATACAATAGGGATAGAAGATATTATTTGAAGAATGTATTATTTGAAACTATGATCATAGGTTTTACCTACTTGGAATATAAAATATAAACTTTAATTAAATCAGATACTTCTGGCCCGTAATAATAAATGTAGCTTACGAATACATCCAGTGTGTCCTGAGCCTATACGCGGCAGACCCCAGTAGCCCGGCTCGCATCTGTCGCACTTAAGCCCGCCCACGCCCGGCCGACACACGCACTGACCGCTATCATCGCACTGATCAGACACCGACCCCAGGCGATTGCAGCCGCAACTTGAAGTGGTAACTGGGCATCCCTCCTCATGAGGGCCTGTCGCTGACGTCACACCATCACCGCAACAACCGAATGTACTCTCCGAACAATGCATCACCTTCTTATCCTCCTCTTGCCTCATGTCATCTGCATATTAATTCAAGTTTAAGCACAACGCAAAATACAATTAATACACCAGAATAAGTAACTCAAAGTTGTTTTCAGCATGCGTGATTTTATGCAATTTGTTCGGTCTTATACTTTAGAATCCTGCAAAGTTCCATAGAATAGAACGCTTACCAAAGTTATTTATGAATATGTAAATAAAGTTGTACGTACGATCTTCATTTTAAAATAATTTTACACATTTTAACTGAAATCATCACGTATTCAGTTTGAACCCTCTATTACCGATAAACATATTAGGTGCCCATGTGATGTGCTCACTTTTTTGTACTTGAAATGGTTCTTTTATACATTTTGAAACAAATCATATTTCGGCTTAATGTAGCGACAATTAGGGTACCATTTAAATTACAGAGCACGAAAATATATCTGTACTCACATTCACAGTGTAAATATTAGATCAATGGTGTTAAAATTAGATTTGCTTACTTTTCGGACAACACCTGGCAGCTGTGAGTGTGATGTGGCAGTAGCTCCCAAGAGGGCAGTCCTGTCGATGGGGCCCATTCCCGCAGTCTATTTCCAGACCAGTAGATAAATCGATCATGGCTTTGCTATTCCCACAAGGCCTTACTTCCATGCCTATAAATGAGATATAGTTTGGCGTTTCCGAAAATAATTTTATTCATAATCATCTATGATTGCCTTATTAGCAATTAAGTTCGCAAATCAAATTAAAAAATCTACATAAACACAACTCAAGATAAATCGAACACCTAAAAATGAAAGAAAGAAGCAAAACATCTTAGCGGGGCAGTGGTTTTAAAATTGCTTTCAACGATACAACACACTTTTATAATCATAACAAACCTTTACATAAATCCAGCGGTCGTAATCTAAGCTCTAATTGCTTCTGGCAACCCTCTTTCCGCATCGCGCATAGACTCGGATAAAGGCGAAAGTCGGACGCACAGACCGGAAAATATTCATCTTCAGTTGGACATTGAAAGAGGCAAGAGCAACGGGGATACCCATCCAGACCAATTTCACAGCTGGCGTCAAAATCGCAACGGATATCACGGCAAGCAGAGCCACTAGTCGACTCTCCATCCGTTGCACCCAAAGAATCCGTAAACTCTTGTTCAGCCTCAGTTGTAGTCATCGCGGTCGTTGCTACCCACGCCATGCAAATATTTGCGTGTTAGTCAAGCGATAAAGCGGAAAGTTAGTTAATTGATCCAGGAAGGTCGCTTTATTGGAATAACAACCAACAACCGGAGTTGATGGTGTTCCAATAGTAAATATTTTGTTTGCGATCGAACAAAACTTTTAGTTTAATGACCCGAATAGAGGTTAGTCTATATAACTAATATAATATAAGGTTGTTAGTCGTACTTTTATTTGGTTAATAATGTATAAAAACTTACTCATAGCTATAGGTGGTACAACAGCAAGTCTATCTTTGCAGTCCCCATAGAAAATAACGTGGAGTTTTGTCGGTGGTGGCACTTCACATGCAGCCTTTTGCAATTCACATTCATTTGGATATGTTTGCATAGTACTGCTACATACTGGTTCATGAGGAGCACCCATGCAATCGGTGGGACACAAGCATTCCCCCGCGACACAGTGGGCCCCGTAAGAGCACTGCACGCCCTCACAAAGAGCTGTAACAAAACATACGTATAAAAGCAGACTAAACAAAAATAATACTATTTCATTAAGTACTACAGACTGACAAGTTTAGATTTTTGGTTTTCTGCGATGAGAAATGAGGGAAGAAACCGTGAAAATTTAATAACGATTGTTTCCTACTTTCCAACAAAATGAAATCCTTGTGAACGCGGTCGATTACCGCTCCGCGTAAAACTGGTTGTGAAGAATTAAAAATTATTTTGGCCTGAAGGAAAGGAAATTTGAAAAAGCTATGTTAATTAAAAAGTTTTTGATAACAAAGCCAGAATCAGATAAATCTCGCTGAACCATTTATTTTATACTTACAAAGATAACCAAACATATATGTTTTATAATTGTACATTTGAACTACAATATAGGAATGTAGTTCAAAACAATTTTCAATTGATTACTATTTACGTAATTATTAAAAAATAATGACTTAAATGGTCTATAACAATTAATTCATTTAATGTCCCTACAATTTCACTAACTTCAATAATTTACTAGTTTTGTTTTGTGCCTGAGAATAAATAGATAATTATTTATATTTTAGATTTTATTTAAGAAGATGAATTTCAAAATTCGACTGTGGGTTTATTTGTGCTATTATTTTTTATCTTTCATACAGTTAATGGCTCGAAAACTTATTGGGTTCTACCGAATTCAGAATAAAATAGATTTTTGTTCATTTAATCTATTTTATCCATAAATGTATGATTTAAAAAAGTAACATGATATAGGTGATGTATCTGCAGTCATATTAAAGATATCACTTTAAGTTTACTACAACATTTAAAAATTACTGTTATGTATATCTGTAACGTCATAATAATTGAATATCAAATCAAATAAAATACTTTTTTTATGAAATAATAATCCAAATTTCCACAATTTCACTTTTATTAAGCAGGTGTGATGTGCCGGTTCGTATTCTAAAATGTATAGACGATTTCATTCCACCTCCACCAAAAAAATCTACTAGCACGTTCAAACAAAGAAATTAAATCGTCTGTATTAGTACTACTTACTGCAAAGTTATATCTAAGTGTTATATTAGCTGTTAGACCCACGTTCATAATCCCCCAAAACTTTATTCCGATGGCACATCATACGTTAATATTAAAGTTTTCATGCCACTTCACAGTTTCATAACATCCTTTGTGTCCCTGTTTCATTATTACTCATACGATGACGAACACTAATTAAAATTTGGACAATCGCGTAATACCCAAAAGTAAAGTATGTTACCCTTTAGTAATCGAATGGCATTATTGGTTATATGCTTATTAACATATTCGACTGACGGCCAATCTAATTAGGGTAATAAAACTTTATATTTATTATTGAGTAGGTATTTCACACCATACACAATTTACTTACACTATAATTTTATTGGAGAATGACACTAATATAAATATAACGCTATTGCCATTGTAAAAATTTTAACTAATTTTAATAATAAAGTAGGTCCCAGTTTAACGTAATTTCCTCAAACGATTAGTAACCGCATTTAAAAAGGACGAGAGGCTGTTATTTGTCGCGTTTATATAATTATCCCAAGGCTTTATAATTCCTTCTCATTATTTACCTATAAATATATCACAATTTTTGTTAGTAAACCTCTGTTAATAATGATATATTAAACAAAATTGAAGGTTATGTAAATATTAAATTTTGTACTTGATTTTTCACAATAGTTTTGTTAGATTTTACATATATGTAACCTTTCTAGTTGGTTTGATTTCTAAACACTTTAATATTGGTTATTGACAATGACCTACTGTCTAGTTGCATAATATCGTCTATTCTGGAGTACCGGATCAATAGTATTAATTAGGATTTACTGGTAAATCTATTCAGTAAATTTGTAATCAACCGTAGAATATAGAATATCCCAGGGGACAAATTTCGCATTGTATTGCATAGTTTTATGATGACGACTTTTAATGTGACTGATGAAGAATGAGGTATAGCTAATATAGAAGTTCCTCATTGTTCAAGTTCCTATTGCTATGAATCTATGGATCGGTTCACGTATGGTGCTTGGTACTATGCATGATTATGGTTCCCCATCAAACAAGTTTATGAGCGGTGACGTACGAGCAACTTTGGTCATTGCATGTTTATTATTATTCTTTACGAATTTCTAGTCGTTTAAATACGCTCAATCGGAAGCCTTTGACGCTTTATTTAATATATCAGGAATACGGTCATTGGACACACATGAGATTCCTCCGAATGACCATTGCTATAGACAGCTATATGTCCCCTGTGTCGAGTCTCGAAGTTATATTATATCCACCATCAGATTCAGGACAATGAAGTTTATAAAATCCCAGATTGATATTGTGTATTGTTTTTATCTTTATTATGACAGACTTTATTTTTAACGTTATTCTTTATTTTTTATATAATAAATTTGATATTGCTTCGTTTACGTTGCTTGTGGCTGTACACATTATCAATTGATGTTATACGCAAGTTTTATAATACCAAATCAAATATTTGTCTGGCCGCAACAAAATTTGAAATATGTAAAACAACTAAAATTGCAACAACGATTGGTGCATGGCCGCAAATTGACTCATACTCGATCTATATGTATAATCAACTTTGACCGACATTATATTTGATTATCTGACTATTTTACCTGGTGTTTTAATATCTATCAAATTACAGTAATATGAAAAATGATTTAAAAATTAATCTATTTTATTCTACAAAAATATCAACGAAACATACGAAATGTCTGCGCTATTGGAACTTTGCCGTCAGATTCAAATCCATTTGCTTCTCAAGCAAAAGCGGTTATCAAATGATATTTAGCTTTATATTTATTAAAAAAAAACAATGATTTGTTATAACTTTAGTTACTGCATAAATATCAAAAAATTTCTTTTTTTTTAATCACTTACCACAGTCACCATTATAAGCCAGTCGTAGATCACTATTTTCTCGACACGCAGTTGAGTCTAAGTCACATTGAGATTTGTATGTTTGCCCATCGTTTCCACAGACTACGTCCTGTCAAAAAGAAGCCTTTTTTATAAAAACACCTTTACCTTAAAACTAATCCTTAATAAAAAAATGTATAGTAAAAATTGTACAAGTCGAATTTTCACCGTATATAAACTACTGTTATCCTTTTTATGAACTTATAAAGAAAATAAAGCAATGAACATAGATCGCTTTGCGGGCAGCAGCTAGCTATGAAATATAATTTATATCTTTCAAGTATCACAAAGCTTTTAATATAATTAAAACCTGGCAGCACATCGTTAGTTCACTGAGTTATATCAGAAGAATATCATTCCGGTATATATATAATTTATCATATAAATGTATTCACATACATTGAGTATTAGTGAAAAGTGTCACGCAATATGGTAATAAATAAAAGTTAGCCTAGATTACTAAATGAGTGTGCGATAAGAAATACAAATATATCTTGTAAGTTATTTTTGTGGATTTATATCCAAATCAGATAGAAGGAATATGAGTAAGTGCTAAATTATAGAGCAGAATCAAAAGATTTTTGTGTATTCTTGTAATATGTTTTCAATGAAATAATGTAATAGGCTATTTTTATTAATTTGATAAAATACGTCATAATTAGTTATACCTGAGTATCCGTGCAGTTGTGGTTACATAGACATACAGGACGACCAGTTAGGGCATCCACCTCACAGTCACCGCCGCCAAGGCATACGATATCTCCACACGTCACTAAAAATAAATATTATTTTACTTGAAGGAAAGTAAGTAAATTATGCTATATTTTACTTATAGTGTCATACAAGTACTGTGCTACATGCATCTTGTAATCAATTTCACACAGAAAATGATAAAAAAACACTTCGTTATTACTATATTTTATAAAATTTAATCGCATGTCTGTATGCACTTAATGTCTTCAAAGTGCGATGGATGATAAATCATATAGGTAATATGATATTTGTGTAGTTTATTTAATATATATTATTTCTTAAAATATTTTTTTAACTTTGTCCTTAATAAGTCACTCCATTAAAGGCACTATATTAGAAATTTAAGGAAGACTCGATGGACTTTGTTGAAAATACCTAAGTAGTAAATCCTTCCATCATCCTTCCAAACGAAAGAGAATATTCTTAAACCCAAAGTGAAAGTCTTAGAAATCGATTCTCAAAGTAGCAAGCTAAACCCTCTATAAGAGATTTCATTGAAATATGAAAGCTATTACTGAAGAATAGCGACGTTCAATATTGATTCAATAACCAATAAGATTGTGTAAAATTAATCCTTTGTCTCCGCCCATTAATCCGTGCCTCTTTTCATTATTCACTGGAGCCATTTTAATCACTAATTGACATTTCAACGAGCGCAGTGGCTGATGGATTCCATGCTACTAATCAACGCGTTTCTATGTGATGTGAATTAGCCATTCAAATTAAGGGACACGTTGATATCATACTTGAATACCATTAGAGTTTACATTAACCTGTCCAATTTGATAGACCTAGAGAGCAATTAATGAAGTATACAAAATATTTTTTTTAACTAGGTAATTATCTAATCATTATTTGTATGGATATTAAAAACATGTTTGCTTTCTATAAAAGCATTTCCACGGCAAAGGAATTCTGTGCGTTTTTTATTGACAACTTTGTAAAAGACGAAGTCTTTCATCACGGGAAATTGATAGCGATTTTTCCTCCGAGGGAATTTTATAATTGATTTCATCTTTACTTTCACAACATTGAAAATATGCTCACCGCTTTAATATGGGCAAATAAGAAAAAGTTTGTGGAAATTATCTGAATGATGCTTCTGGTAGAAGACCCAATATAAATTATTCTCGGGTGTTTTAAATAAATCTTACTAACAAAAACTAAGACAAAGTAAAAGTTGGTATACGTTATGTAAGTGTGCATGTAAAAATTGATACATAACATAGAAATTCTTATGAAATCTCCATAATTATGATTTATTAATAAAGATTATTTTTTTATTATTAACCTACTTTGAACGAGGTCTTCAGAAAATGAAATAACCAGCAAACTAAAATGTGTTATATTAAATAGTTGACTTATAAAATAGTTTCTTTTACTATTATCTAATAACAATATAAATATAAAAATAAGTAACTAAATAGTACATTTATTATATTACAGAAAATAACATAAAATTTAATGTGCACCCTAGAAATTTTCGAGTATCATGAAAAGAATTTTTAAATTATTCAACTTTAAATTATTTATATTACTAGTGATGTAATCCACTAAGTAATATACTATTGAGGGCATTTTCAAAAAATAAAACCTAATTGAGAACGAACGATAACATACCACTTTATATAACAATAATATTACACAAAATTTATATTATCCAATTCTTCCGGAAATACGAAATAACGTAGTAGTAGCCATCTCTTATAATTTCTTAATTTTTTACCCTACTCTTAATATGTAATCCTTTTTGGTATTTCTTTTGAAATCTGCTTATTTACAAAATTATAATTAGTACTTAATTGCTCCTCACTTACTTAAAATTGCGACCTTTTTTCTAATTAAATTCATTAGGAATCAAATAGTTATTTCAATGTCTACATTGCTTTGAAAACGTGGAGATTCACTGCTCATTACTTTTTATACTGAGTTTGATAAAAGTTTAAACTGGCTGCAAAAAATATTCCTCCGCTATTCGACATATAAAACTGCTTAGCTTCTAAAATATTATCTTAGTTGAGTGCAGCGTGTCATTTAGTTGGCACCGCTTCAAATCTCCTGAACTATAGTAGAAAATATATAATATGATAAAATATTTTTTATACTTTAAAACTAGTATTTGTTTTATTTAACTGAAACCATAACGTTTAAATCTTAAGAGTAATATTCTAAAACTATACTGTTTAAAAAAATACGACTAAAAAAATCATTACAGAATTTTTTTGTCGTATTTTTTTAAAAATCCGTTATCACAATATATGTGTAGTTAGCAAAGACAACTGATATACGGAATGTAGCACCTACGTGTTAGTTTACTGCTTCATAAGAATTGATTATTCGAAAATTCGACAACAGCGATGGGAAAATTATTTTAAAAGCAATACGCATTGTTTAAGATTGTCATCTAAACTCTCAATCTGTCTTAACAATAAAAAAAACTATCATATGCGTATCCATTTTTGTTATGATCATTGATGATGTATTGATTATTAGTGTTATATAATAATTAAGGATATAAAATGAGACCTGTGCCTGTTTTTTTTAGTAATTTTTTTTTTTTAAATAATAATGATAATTTTTTTTTTTTTAAATAATAAAGAGTAATTTTTTTTGTTTGTAACATAAGTAATGAGAGAAAATAAAATACTTACAGCATGTCCCATTATAAAGGACTTTTAGTTCATGTTCAGCAATACCCGCTTGGCATGCATGCATGCGCATTTTGCACTCGCTCCCATATGTATTGTGGTCGGATGCGCAAACAGGCGCAAGAGTGGACTCACAAACGGGGCAAGAACAACGTGCAGTGCCACCTTGTGCTATGCAAGCCCCACCCCAGGGGCAACTTGCCTGTGCACATGGGTTTTCATCGCCTGGCAAAAAAGTTACATTCAAGATAATAATGTAACTTCTATGTTATATATGTTTCTAAGCTTTTTATTTATAATATCAAATTATCAGAAACTTACCGCAAGCACCCATATAAGCAACTCGAATTTCCCGGTTTTCTAAACACGCAGCCCGATGTAACTGGCATGGATTGTCATACGTTCGACTATCACTTCCACAGACTGGCTTCATCACCTTCTCACACTCCGGGCCACAACCACAAACAGCCACTCCATGTGCGTCTAAAGTACATATCTCTCGCACACCACATTTCACCGACTCACACGGATGTTGCGCTATGAAAAAAAAGTATGAGAGTGAGAAAAACTAATAATAATGTTTTACATGTTAAATTTATTCAAATATAGTACAAAAAGGTTGACCCAGAACCTTTTGTGCAACGTAATAACAACGCCAATAACAACATGGAAGCCTCGAGAATTTTTAATCTCACAAAGAACAAGCAATCATATCTGGTTAAAACAACTGGTAAAACAGTCTTTCAAATACTGAGTTGATAACTCTAGAAAATTGAATTATATCGTCGCTGTCACAATTCCTTTAGACAGTGCACGCTTCGGTGCTTGTCTCCAATTACTTTCTTTAGAACAAATATCTTGCAAATAGAACCTCAATAATCGAGGGATATTTGTGTTTACGAAGACAGATTTAATTATAGATTAGACGGCAGACATCGAGGTGAATATTTGTAAAACCAAAGCATTCAGCTTGAAATTTCGCTTTGATAATTCTATTTAGACATTTAATATTTTCTTTGACATAGACAGATGGGAGTTATTACGAGAATTATTAATGGGTAATATAATTTATGTTAAAATGGTTGAATATTTTAGATAATATCCCAAGCAAATTGGTTTATAATTGTGAGTTACCATGATTTTAACAACACTTAACAACTATGCTAGTTGTAATGGAGCTATGGAGTAAATGCACATTAATAGTTTTAATGTATTATCTACCTGACGCACACTCTCCTCTGTAAGCAATGGACAATTGTTGCCTCGTTCGACAAGACTCTTGACGTAAAGCACACTCGCTGATATAGTCCTTGTAATCGGATCCACATACGGCAGAACCCGTTTGAACGATTAGGTCGCACGCAGGGCCGCAACGACAAACTGGGGCACGTACTTCATTCAGTTGACAAATACTGCCATCAGCGCATTCAAACTCCGAGCATGGATCTTCGGAATTAAAATCACATTTCATTAAAAAGAAATTTTCGACACATCTTTGAAAAAAACTAAATAACTAAGTTAGCCATGGCGTATGCGATGTAATTATTGTAAGACTTCGATCCGCAAGGAAACAAACTTATTTTGTTTTTGTCTTTTTGTTTCCTTCTAAGATGAGTGTCCATAAAATGTGTAGTTCTATTTCTATTTGAACGATTCATTCTTCCGTTCAGTTACAAATATGACTAGATACCGAGCATTTTTTTATTAATCATAAGTTAGTCGGAATCTATTTGTTTATTTTTATAGATTTATAAATAATAATTAATATTAATTATTTTTACTTAATTGTTTCGACGAAATACCAAATACGCACCACCAAATATTTAGTTTTTTTTATAAAAAAAAAATGTTTTGATTAATTTTTGGTGTATTAGAACTTTATTCTCATTCTTTGTTGAACACGCGTATTGGATAAACTTTTGTTGACATAATGAACAACTGTCTTGACTTCTGTAGGTTACGTAAATTATTATTCACTGGGAAACTTTTGAATAATTTGCCCAACGTTGATATTAGCGGTGCGATGTGTTTTTATCTGCGTTTCTTTGCAGGATAACCTACTAAAATAATATATCCCAAAATGTTTTAAATAACCAACCCATAAATGTACAACCAAGGTCGAGCTTTACATGATATGAATAAACTGTTGAAATAATTGGTGTATTCTTTTATATTTTTATTTAGAATAAATATTTGATAATCATAACAAAAGAATTAAAATCAGGTCAAAGAACTGAAGTACGTCCTTTACATAACGATTGAAGTCAATCTGATATCTAAAGAGTAAACGCAGTCAACTGTAACGTCACAGCTCGAAGAATTCCAAGTCCAAGAAGAACAATTTAACGTAGGTATAAAAGCTAGTCAGTAGTAAACAGTAAATCTCTCAAAGGACTGAATGTGCGCACATTATACTATTATATTATTATTATTATATAGTTGGTAAATTCGGCTTGGTTGCATATAATTATAACTATTATCATTATAAAGGGTTGTGAATTTTATAATAACAAAAAGAATTACGATAAACTCAAATACAAATACTTCATTTTATCAATGTTTCCGCTTTACAATGTCTTTATGGTCAATATATGTATCGATAATTCGTAGTAAAAATAGCCGGTAGTAATCGGATATTCTTTTATTTTCTCACCGCATTTCCCGTGGTATTTCACTGTGACATTCAGTTGGTTGTCACAAGCATGTTTGTGGACGTGACATTCAGAAGGGTACTCCCTACCATCCGTTCCGCAAACAACCTTCCGCTTCTGACAATTCCGTGGACACCGACATTCTGCCTGACCGAACGTCGCTACGCAACGTGTGCCAGATGGACAGGTTATTGTACTGCAAGGTTCACTGGTCTCTGTACAAAAAATTACCAGTACGAGTATAATGTCTGTAATTAAAAGAACAGTAGTACGAAAATAATTTTTCTGTTCTTGTAATATCACATATAAAAAACATATTGAATTACTACAAAACTACCTGATAAAAATCATCAGGTAGAGACTGAGTAATTAGTATCTAATAGCTAAATATTGTACTTCTAAGACCATCGACTAAGGATATTTATGCTACGTGTTACAAGTATGACATGCAACATAATAGTGTTTTGTAATGGATTTAAAACATTTTCAAGATTCTTACCACATTCACCCTCATGCTTGACCCGTAAGTTTAATCTACGTTCACAAGCCTCCTTTCTTAGGAAACAATGGTTTCTATACGTCCGTCCAGCGGTTGAACAAACCGGCGTCGCTACTGAGGGACAGCTTGTAGGGCAAGCACAGTGTGCACGGCCATCGCCTAACGACACACATTCCGCTCCCCAACGACAAAACGTTTTTTCACAGGCTTCTATGAAAATAAATTAAGCTATTAAAGTTTGAACATAACCCTAGATGATCCTAAAGTTATAAATTAATGTAAATACCAAACTGTATAACCGTTATTATAGCTATTAAATCACAATAATATTTGGTATAGTCAATACTTAGTATTCATATTACGATGATTTATATAATAAACTGTTACAAATTCGTGAAATATATGATGTCGTCTATAATCGATATTTTATGACTCCATAAACCTTAGTGATCGTGCTACGAAAAATTATCGTAGCCCAGCTTAAGTATTAAAACTGTTACCTACGGTACACTCTGAAAATTGGTGGCAAGTATAGTGTGAAACAGTATTTCCTTAAAATATAACCTATTTAAATAACTAAAATATTTCACAAAGGCCATTTAAAAGTTGTTGATACTCAGGTTTACTCAAAACGAATAAATGTATAGGTCCCTTTTAAATACAGGAAATAAATATTTCTATAACTTTTCACGTAGAGTTAAGAGGAAACTTTATGATGGCTTCAAAGCTTATCAATTTTCTATATAATATAAGTAATTGAGCTTTGAAAGGACGTGATTTCTTGGCAAATCCTTAACTCAATTACCTAGTCTATTTCCAATTTTCTACCGGGGCGTTGGAGCCGTGACTAAATTATTAAGACACGCTAAAGTAAGGTACGAATATTCGTTTTCCACCGCATTGTATTTACCGGGTTTGGAAATTGTCGATCTCTATCATCTAGTTTAAATTCTAAGGCGTGTCTTTCGTGCGAAATCTTCAACTTTTTACATTTACTTTGTGTTTCAGAAATCGTTCTTGAAAAGAATTTATTTACCACTTACTTATTTACTTATCATATTTTCTTTGTTTCTGACTGACTTGAAGACTTGCTCCTTAAATATTCATGTATCATAATAACAATATGAGTGATTTATAATCATGTGTTGAGTTTACTTCTAAAAATATAAAGGAAAATGAGGCCTTTGAAATACTTTTGAAATAGGCCATTAAGTTAAAAATAAAATGAAAAAGGAATGTATTTAAGAATGACTACTATAGTTTTATAAAAACATTAAACTAACAACATAGTCAAGGGATATATAAAACTTTTATAAATAACTTAAAAAGGACTGTCCCTATAAAAAAACTATTGATGACAGATTATAAAAACATTATTTAGTTCCTTTTTTTAAATACAAATTTGTACATATGGTTTTGTTTTAAGATGAAATTCGCAGTCATTAAATTTCTTCCAAAGAAGTAAATCTTCACGAACTTTTAACTTGATTAAAACTTCATAATCTTCTATAAACGTTTGTCAAACGCATTCAAGTTCATTTAAGTTTAGTGTCACGTAAACGCATGACCAGACACATGATTCAAGCTGGCGCTACCTTAATTGCGGTTTCTGTAGCATCATGGCTACGGACCAGTCAGGGCGTTATCCAGGCTTTGGCCAGTATTTTAAAATTTACATCAAAGAAAAAAAAAGACGTCATATTCCACCGTTACTTATTGACCATAATTCAAAAGTAACGTACCTGCTCTATTAGCATAAACCGTCAAAGACTGAATAAATTTTTCAAATTGAGATTACTTCAAGCATCAAGATTCAACCGCGAACTCATTTCCTCGACTTTTATGAAAGCTTCAGATGAATCCGCTTAAGGGAAAGAAAGCAGCCGGAAATAACAATTTTGTAAGAAACAAACAAAGTGTTAGGAAGGGAATCGCTGTTACGTCCAAATATAAGTGGATCAAGAGGGGAGATAAAAATGGTGGCAGATCTTGATTGGTAGAATATTATATATATATATTAATATTATATATATATTTGGGTAACTAAGCTCAAAGGACGTAAATAAGTTAAACTATGTTTGGTCCATTGTTTTTTGTAGCATAATATATGCGACGAAGTTAAAATTATGAAATAACATTAATAATATAAAATTAAAATATATTTTAGGGGTTGATATGACCCATACCGTTCGCACGCTCGGGCAATATTTTACTAAAAAAAGTAAACTAAATTACTTATAAAATCTGTTGTAGTTTACAAGTTTGGGATGAAATATTATTTATTAAAATTATTCATAATAAAGTATGATTTTCGCTACATATGATGATGATATTATTTTCGCGTAATAAACCTGATAACATAAATTTACTGTAAGGTAGCAAAACTTCTTATATTTGTTTTAAAAGCAACGCCTTACGTTCATAACTTTAAAATGAACAAGATTAGCTTTAAAAGTGCAGAACTGCTAATAACTTTATTAATTAATTACGAGGAAATCATACCGGAGCATTTACTGAGTAATGCGAGCAAAAGCGCTCCCACTGAGTATGAACAAAGCAATTTTGCTGGCACTCTACGTAGTTGGCATGTCACCCGCAACGTACGTGCTTGTGTGAGCCGCAGATAAGCTTTTCTACTCATCTGTACCTTTACACAGAGTACTTTCTCAAACATTTTTCATACAACACAACATAAAATAGGCTACAAACCTTCAGGGGCTGGCGGTCGAGGTTGGTAATGTAAATCTGTAACAGATAAAAATGGTTTTAGAATAAACAAAATAATGTTTACACTCTTTTTGGGCAAATGAAGTAAAAAAGAATCATTATTAAAATATTTTATTTGAATTGAAGAAACTAAATATTATAGACTATTTCATTTTACATTTACATTGCAAATATAGAAATATTATTAGCGTTGGCAGTGCATCATAGATTTTCCTACAATGACGACTTTTCTCACTACTAGAAGGCTTGGATCACATAGCCTAAAATAGAAATGTTTTATAGTGGTGCTACACTGATCTGTTATTACGATTATGCAGTGCAATTGCTATTAAGACTATACAATTACGCATATAGCTTAGTGTAGTGAAAGTAAATGCAAACGTACATTTTAATTAATTTACTATTATTTTATATTTCCATAATCTTCTTAATCAATTTTGTGACAAATTTTACACTTAAAAATATTTTTTACAGTCTTTATTGAGTTTTACCTGATACAAACATAATGCTTTGAAATGTGACACAAAGGTCGCGGTTAATGGTACAGTTAAGTATAAAATACAAGAGGTTGGCGGCCGCAACTCAGCATTCGCTTTGGCCTGCGCCATATTGTTTTATTGCAAATTGGATGGAGGTGTCCTGCCCTTTACATACGGAGCTATTAAACTACATGTGGTGCCCACTCATGTGGCAAACGAAGCCGATCACTAAGTTATGTTAGAACGATAATCTAAAGGTTTTTTTTTTTTGTTTTTTATGTTTGTTAATGAATATCACGGTACGTATTAAATTTGTATGCAATATCTCGAGTACTCGAATCTAAAACCTTTCTATCGAATAGAACAGATTATGTTATGCAGGAACGCAACAGGGAAGTAAAGTGGAATCGATCTACCCAAATCGAGTAGAAGCTGCAATAGCGCCGCAACAAATTGAAATTGATATCATCTCTGGACAGCGGCAGGCCGGATATTATTGGTGTCAGGCGCAATCACGCAATGCCAGGTGGGATCTTAATACCCTTCTAACTTTATCATATCGATAAAGACGACACAATCAACCGAAAAAGGTTGTCCTATCAGGAAATTACTTTGTATTGTCCTTGACAGCTTTTTGGCTTCAACGTGGCCTAAAAATTCTTATAAATAGGCATTTTTTATGTTTAAAATGGTATTGTCTAAAATCATTATTTCATAAATGATAGTTTTTAATAAAATACTAACTAAGCATAACATAATAAAGCAAATCCATAATGCGATATATATATATATACATATATGTAGATTGTAGGTATATATACATATATACTTATCACGTTATGTTTATATGGGGCAGTAACTAATACTCCAAAAAATACCTGTCATCATCCTACAAGTAACAAATTACACTACGGATAAATTACGGACACGAAGCACGGACTAAAGGACTTATGGTTGGTCAAGGACGTGTCATTTTATACTACATTTTATATACACTTTGATATGGACCAATAAGTTTAACCAACATAAATATCATATAATATTTAACTGGACTCTTAGTAAGAGGTAAAGATAGAAATGGATCAAATAGATAAAATACTAATGAAATACTATATTTTGAGATAAATAGATATTCTATTTATTACGATATTTTTAATTTGCATTCAAAGCAATTGCCAGAGCCATGCCTTAGACCATCAATAACTTTTGCCCATATTTCTTTCCGATTCGTACATTTAAGGTTCACATCCATTGTGTTCTTGATAATCTAGTAATCTGCGTGCTAAGAGGCAGTTACTCAAATTCACTATAGTTGTATAAATTATAGTTTCATACTCAATTAATGTATTGTGTAGGATACGGGCGGCACTGTGCGTGATTTATAACACTATGCTTTTTAATCACCTGCGGGGGTCGTTTATAATTTGGTGGCTATTTAAAATCATTTAATTTTATTAATTAGCAAATATATCACGGAATTTGCAATTAATTTACAAAATTTATTTACATTTATGTGTATGAAAGGTTTGATGCGAATTATACGTATTTGTTAAACTCTGAAATCATACTGACATATAATGTTAACATGAGTACATCAGTCTGAATTATGTTAACTAAAGCAGATTTTGTGACTTATTCAACACAGATCCACAGATCATGGATCAATAGCGACTATAATTTTGTGCTCAAACAGTGTGAAAATTAATCGTTCGATTAACCATTCGCGCCCAGCATCCCCAGCTAAGCCGAACGTAACTCGTGAATCAGTGCCCGAGCGATGGTGGAAATTAAATCCCTCGACAAAAATGCGAAAAATTTGAACAAACAGTTTCGACTTTTCGATAGCGCATTGAATAGAGTTGGGAATCGGTACTTTTTACACTTTATTCTGTTTTTACAATTGTGAGTACAACTTGGGCGGTCGTTTACAAAATATGCCGCTATATTGGACCCCTTTTCAGCAACACCTCGGTGGCTTGTAATTTCATTATTCATACTCTCTGTACCGGTGACTCACTCCAACCAAATGTGAAGGTGAAGACATGTAGAAACTAATTACTACTACCAGCATTAAAAATATTAGTATGAATTAGAAAAAACCGAATATAGGAAATGTGAAGTCATTTAAAAGTTCCTCTTAAAGGCAAAGAAAATATAAATGATGATAAATTAAAATGCGTTGCGTAGTTTTAAAGATCTAACGAGTAGCTGAAAGCGACTTTGTTTCATACAATGTCGAAATAGGTGCCATTGCAGCGAACTTCAAGTAAGAATTGTATATGAATCTTAAGATTACTTAGATAAAAACCTTTATTATGAAGTTAATTAGTTTTATAGTGGGTTTTCTTGTTGCGATGTCTCTTTTCGAAGGCTGGCGATCATAATGGATCATTATTTATCATTTCACTATTTGATTAAATCAAATTAAGATTTTGGTTAGTGAAATAAATATGTTGTTAGTAACAAACCAAATAGCTGCTTAAAAACTTAGAAATTTCAGTATAGTAAATATAACATATTATAATGACATTTCAGTATTTACCTCTGCTTAAATTTGATTAAAACGGTGCATTAATTTTAAATTCATTAGCTTTGTTGCAATTTAAAAATCGTCTACGTGGCGTTCGAAGTGGCACTAAAATAAATGTTCTGTCAGAGAGAAAAACGAGCACAGCGCCACACTCTCGGCCCCTCCTATACACCTCACTATTTCATTTCGACTGAATCAACTTTGAATTACAGGTGAAATGTCATACGCATACGTGGCCTTTAATATTAAATGGAAAATGTTTGTTGGTTATTTTTGTATTATTTGTATCATAATTTTTTATAAGCTTAAGATTTTTACTAGGTTTTTATCGGTATGTGAACTTATTCGGTAATTCAGTTTGAATATTAAGCTATCCAATAAGTTTTCGCCAGAAAAAGATGTAGAGGGTTCATAATCATCCGTCATTTTTGTTTGTACTTTAGACGCCTAAATTGTATAATATTTTATCCTTTTACTCTTTTAATAAATAATGAGAGGTTGGGCAAATTATTTATTTAATTGAAAGTGTAATCTGAACAATCTTCTAGTAAAATATATCAAGGAAGTTACAGAGGCTTGGAAATTGTTCGAATTGCTTCGAGAAAACTCTCTCAATGCTACGGTCATGCTTTATTGCTTAAAATCTTTCGTACCCCAGATAGGAAAAATACCTAATAAAAGCATTTTTTTATTAAAGAATTATTAGGTAGGACTCCATTTAAATCACATAAAGTGATATAATACTTACAGTTATTTGTCAATAGAAACCCTGTAGAAACACCCAAAAGGACTAGAAAAAACAGCAACAGCAACACAATAAGGGCTGGTCTACAATAATGTAGCCAGCAATAGTCCTCAGAGTTCGCAGCTTGCGGGTTCGGAGACCACACACAACACTTCGCACACGATGTAGAGTCTGCACTTGCAGTTCTAACCACTGCACTATTTCCCTGCTGATTCACTATCACGCCCTGAACTGGAGCTGTGCTAGCTTGAGAAAATGCATTCTTCTCAGAGATACGAGCAAATCCAGAACTTTCATCATCTTGGGAAGTACCATATACCCCATAGGATGCCACCATGTCAACTCCTGACAGTGATCTCGTCGTTGCATTTCCATTTACATTTTGTTCGTCGTTATTGTCTGAACTAGGCCAACATTCACAGGAACAGCGGTTTTCTTTTCTCCTCTGTCTGGCTTGAGAAGCATCAGATCGCACAACTTGTGTATCCGTTTTCTTCTCTTCCTCTTTTTTAATCTTAACATCTGGTAAAGTTTCATTATTGATGTGAATTGGTTGTATATTTTTATGGTTTTCTATATACCAATGTCTATCCTCAGCTCGAAGAGTGGTATCGTTGTTGCCTTCGTAGATATCAGCGTAATTTGAAAGGGGATGCGCTGAAGGACTGTATACGGGAACTGAGGTAAGTTGCCCATATCCACGTTCATATTGTGGTGGTCGACTATTCGACGGATAGTATGTGGTGGAGACAGGCACGGTGTATTCGTAGCCCGGCCTGTTCATCTTCAGTCTTTGTTGCCTTCATTTGAAACTAGTTCACTCTAAAATAACATTGCTATAATATTATATAGAACTATATTGCTATCCAATTCTAAAATAATGTTATCAATTTCTAAATAAGTGGAAATAAATTGGTTTATATAAGGAAAATAAGAAATAGAGCCGAAAGGTGAGGTAACTTCGTAGACAAACTTGGGAGAATTAGTTAAATGTTAACAAAATCAGTTATAAAGTGCGATACACACCTGTTTATCTTTATTACGTGTCTTGTTGTACGTTAATATTTATCTTTCGTGTTAAGAATGGCACGTGATTTTCCGGTTTCTGGATAAAGTAGACAAGAAGTAACAACGTGCGTAAACAAAGTTTTTCTTATTCTCAATTTATCTTCTGTAAATGTTGCTTGAGGAAGAAAATTTATTTACGGTTTCGTTCTTGTATGACATATTTTACGTATTTAACGATGCGATAAGTATTCCAATAGTATTTGATGATAAAAATATTAAATATGATTTAATAAGAAACTAGATAATTAATTTTACCCACAGGCTAGGTTATTAATAATTTATTTACGCCCATTGCTAGCTTCACTGAAAAAACTGCCGTTTTATTTTATTAAGTTCATTTGTAGAAATAATACACAATCCTATTAAACAACTTCATTAATTAGCTTAGAAAGTTTTATCTACTTAGTTTGAGTATTGTGAAAGTTTTATACTAATCCGTATTCCCAATTTTCCTAATTAAAATCTGCTTAATGAGTCTCGACGTAGATTAAAGTAACATTAAATAAATTATTGTTAAATTCTTTAAGAAATCAATGTTTCGTAGATTTATGGTTGTGATATTTTTTTTAAATATATTATAAGCTAATAGGTAATTGAAATAGGATAAATAAATAGTCTTAATTAACGAACTCGCGATGTTTTGTAAAGAAACTTAAATATAAGACTTTTAGTAACATTTCAGAAATAATCAATTTACGAGATATATTGTTTTAAAATTCATGATTCAGAAGCTAGTGCAAAACTTTATGAAGCTTTGGTGATCTATTCACATCTAAAGTACGTTCTCTTGACTGGAAATAAAACTAGTTTTTCAATAATAATCAAAATTTCTTAATAGAAAGTGTATTTTCTAAGCTAAAATATATTTGTAGCTCTATCTATATTCCTACTACTTTAATTTTATCAAAAATAATTATTGTTACATTCAACTTCATTAAGTTCAGTCACTGATTATATAGTAAAAATAAACACTGTCTTGTATAAGACAATAGCAGTAAATTTATAAAGATTTTTTTACGAGGAAAAATCATCGGCAACTTTTACTTCGGATAAATAAAGTTGTTCCCGACGCCTCTCAGACATTACCCACATCTGAGAGGTGGTGGTTGATTTATTATTAGTTAGTTGGGAATCAATGGCATGTGCCAACAACATGGTACTTAATGCATTTAAAAAGTTTTAGTGCCACTAGATTTATTTCATAATAAAACGATTGTAAAATTTTAATTAATCAAGATACCCGATTTTCATAAACAGATAGCACGATATCGAGATACAACCGAATTAATTGCTTTAACACTAAACTGTAGTATTTACTAAAAGCTTACTCAGTGCACGTCAGAGAGGATAAAGTGAATTGGGTCACTGTTTGGTCGCCTAGGATAAGCCATAATGTAACTAACTATGAAATCTAATGAATTGTCCTATTTATGGTAAATGCTTGGATACTTTGCGCTTAACATAATTAATATTACCTCATTTTGCCCCTGAAGTTTAAACGACTCAGTCTAAAACATTTTAAATTATTTTATTTTATTGAACGGATTTGTTAAAACTTCAAATACTCTCACTACGTTTTAATGTTCTTCGTATATAGTCTTTGAATAGAAGCAGTACCTTAGTTTTACCGCAATACGGCAACGGGATAATACTACGGCAAAATCTTAACCCCCTGCTTCAGTCAGCAGTATTCACGGTAGGGTTCGTAAGCGACATTCAGTCAATAAAGCGACGACAAAACGCAATGTTCAGCAGTTTCAAAACGACTGGGCCACATATGTTAGAATTTCCCACACCTGGACGTGAAATATATGCAAATAGCCGAAACATTTAAATAACTGTTTCGAACAAAGCCTATACCGATGCTTAAAACATGTAATTTTGTACTTTGCGGTATAATATTATCGCTCTATCGGGAATTTTAATAAATAAATGTATAAAATACAATTTATTTGTACAATGTAAAACAATGTATTTTATAATTATTAGTTTCCCTTTTATAAAAGTTTCATGATGACAATTAAATGTTTGCGATTATATAATATTTTTAATATACTTTAAAAATTGCTTTCTAGTAAAAATGATTGATTTGACAGGCAATTATAAATTTTAATCAGATCAATCTAATCAAATAGAAGGTCATCGAAAGTATTTAATGCGTGGAACTTATTAAAAAAAATTTAGACGTAAACCAGGAGAATGACAGGCCTCCATATAATAACTTAGAGCATACATGCAAAGATTTCGGTTATTAAAAAGAATAACTTGTAGAACAATTTGTACATTATAAATTTGAAATAGGTTTTCATACACAGGAATTCTAATTACCTTAAAGTTTAAAACTAGCGCATTCCTTGCACAGACCAATGTTTATCGCTTACCATTGTTATACCTGTATATCTTAATGAATTATAAATGTACTGTAAAATTACCAAACAAAGTATTATTACATTTTTATATTTTATTTTGACATGAGCTCCAATTTTGCTATTTCATTTTAGTCCAGAAAGTATAAAAAAATCAAACTCCAATCTTAAACAATATTTATACAATTCTTAAATAAATGTTTAAAAAAATCTTTAAGTAAGATGAAAAAACCAATACCGACTAATACGCTACATACAAGTGTGGAGACATATCCACGTTAAAGTTTTCGTTAAAATTAAATTGGAAAACCTAAATAAGGCTTCAATGAGAACAAAACTAACGGGTCGAAGGCTGTTAGCAGGCTGTTTAACGTACCGTCCGTTGCTATAGTTAAATTAATTAAAAACAAACCTCATAATGAATTTTCAACGAGAAATATTACTGGAATAGAAAATAGAGGTTTAATTGGCTGTGAAACTATGTCTTGAAACAAAACATTTCGAAACACGTATTTTATTGGATATCACAAGGATATCAAAGTAATGAAATTGGCTACAGCATCTAGGTATTTTTATGTCTACTTTTTAATCCTACAAAATTGAGTAATTAAAATGTTCTCATGAGTACTGTAAACAAAAAATGAGTGCTACCTGTACTATTAAATTGGATACACATTCATTATTTTCATTCCGTAATTAAAACTAAGTATATGGATGTTGACTACTGCTTTTTTTTCTCCTTCAATATTACATTCGTGAGTTGAAAATGAGATTATTATTTATTTTGAAGCAGATATGTTACTACTTTTAGTTCTGTTACTGGTATTCAGTGAGTATAACCATATCAATTAGATTAGACGGGTTTGTTTACTTTTAAGGAGTATATTTAATTAAATAAAGTATTTCTTACTAAACGGATTCACATTAAAATAATGGATAGCAATATAGTACATTCAACTAAATACAACAAAACTTCACTAATTGTTTAATTGATTTACAAATAATATTAGGATTTACTTCTTTCTGACGCACCGACACATACATAAAATAAAAACACATCCATGCAGAACACTGATCGTACGCTGTCATACTGCCGACACGGATATCATTAAAATAGAAAAGATCGTATTACAGTCATTGACTCGCTGTGTAGCACGCGAGATACTGTGCGACGTAGCGTCGCCGTAGCAAAGCGTAGACTGCCGGCGAACGCTACGTGAACCCCGCCCGCCCCTGTCACCACTACTAGCCCAAATCCAGAAGAGTTCTCATTAATGTTATTATCGGTGTAAAGTTCGCCCAAGTCAAACTTATCTACATCTTTAATTAACTACCCGTAAAATAGCTCTGAGCAAGGAAAGATACTTTTATATTAGATGGATTTTCGTAGTTATTTTTTACTACTAGTTTGGTTATAATTAATTCTATAACTGGAATTATAGAATAGTCCAGTCAACAATTCCTTTCCTTATTTTAAATAACATATTATAGGTATAGGAATAGTGATTGTTTTTTTTTATATCAATTGCAGATAAATAAATATTCGGATTTCATAAGGTCAGCATGGAATTAAACACAATATCTTAATATGTTCTTGTAGTATTTGTAAATGTAGTCTTAATTATTTAAAGAATCGTATTTATTTAATGACTAAATGATATGAGATCAAAATATAAACACGCAATAGTTTTGCAGGCATATAGCTGAAGTCGCTTGAGAGGATTAATTATTACTGGCTACCCAATCTGATTCATTTAATTCATAACAGCGTAAATATGTTGATACAAAAAGACAAGTAGATATTTTTTGTCTCTTTGATGGCAGTTAGATTATTTACAAATATTTTGAAGATTTGAGTTTTCATAGCAAGCAGTTATAGAACTAATTAAACTTTGCGAATATTGTTAGTAGGACCTCTATTGTTCCTTTATCAATGCTTTACGGTATTGTTTGTATACTAAACATGTATGTTGGCACATAATATTGGTTTATCTCTTAATCGATCTTAATAATAATCATAATCATAGAGATATAGTTACAGTTGATGCTTTACCTGTCCTTTCCTTATAATAAAATGAGAATGAACTAAATAATTAATTGCTATTTGTAATTGTACTCTTATCGTGCTAACTAACTTTCAAGTAGTATTTGTAATATTATATACCGGTATGAGACAGGATATCCAACAGATGGAAAAATGTATCGGCTCCATTTACTACTTACATTTAGATGTTGGGATAATACATAATCTAATAAAATACAGTTGTCTGAATTATAAAAAATAATGGACAGATAATTATAAATGTATATCTGAGTTGTATATAATAATTTTCATGACCGTAATTATGTATATGTTCTTAAAATGATAGGTACCTACTTGAAACCCGCTTTGTTATAATTCGAGCCAAGGCTGTACAATCTGCGTGCTCAGGATTTCTAAGCTTTATAAGCATTAGCGTATAAGAGTTAGAACCCAAGAGTGTACCCGCTGTAGGTATTCTCTATTAAATTTATATCTATTCGCCTTTGTTATACGTGAGTGTATTTACATTTTATAATGACAATAATATATAATTAATTTTTGTCATCCTCCTGGTCCATGAAACAGACAGTTATATAATAATTTGTGCGATGTGGTGAAAATTATAAGATTTTTGATATATATTTTCAATAATGCATGATTTAATCCCAGATTACAGGGCTTAGGCTATGTCTGTTGTAGAAACTCCAGGACAAACTGAGAGCAATCTTTTACTAACGTAAGCACGAGCGTTACTTATCGCTCGCCGCTGACAGCGCCAGATGAAAAATTGAAATTGTGTGAGATAAAACTAGTAACTGCCGCGCGCGACCGCGAACAATGCGATGACAAGAAATAATTTCAGCTTGTGTACCGAATGCATATTATTGTGATTTTGTAACGTAGAGTACCTTTGAATATTTTATTAAAATATCCAAGAATTTTATTAAAAATTTTGACGCTAGGACAAAAATATACGCTTTTTTTGTTTGCTTCAATCAATTTTTTTCTTAACGGTAAAATACTACACTCATTTCAGATTTCTAACATATCCTACGCACATTTTTCTGTAGTTTGAAGACAATAATAAATAATGTATAGTGCAATAGTATTTACGAAACTAGATTTTTAAAAATATTTCATTTACTTCTTGTTAAATTTTAACTAAATATTTATGATTTCACCTGAATAGGCATTATTTGGTTACTAGAATATTTCAGTGTAATATATTATAAAAAATATTTTTAAAAATGTAGCGAATTCAATTATTACTGTTATTTTCTTAGTCACATAATTAAAATCAAGTTCGTAAACACCAACATGTATTAAATTCAATCATATATATTCATAGTCGAACGTGAAATTTATCGTCCGTCAGAAAGTCCACAAAGCGCCAACTGAGCAAAATTCACTTTTATGTGAGCTCATATCAATTGAATTACGATAGGATAGGAAATAATATGGAAATTCTCGATCTTATTTCGATGCTATATCAATTCGCGACCGGCAGTTCAACAATGACAACAACACTCGGCGCAAACAACAATAACGAACTGTTCAATACGTCAACTTGAGACCCTTTCTTTTATTAGAATCTGAGGGCGTTACGTGAAAAATCTCGCGTAAATCAAACACATAAATTCTAGCATCATGAATGAATGGCTACCATGAATGTCGAGAGCAGACGAATACTCCCTCCCTCATAGGATCACCTCTACCAAGTCATTTGCCTTTGTTCATAGGGCAATTAATAACAGGCAGTAGGGCGTTATTGAACCGCAGGCACCATTGCTGTCTGAATCATCCAGCGGAGTTTCACAGCCAGATCAGATTTTCTATCGATTATTTAATACCAATATGCAATTACCAAATGCAATCGAATTGCATTTGGTAATTGCATATTGATGTGTACAATTATTTATATATATACCTGAGCAACAGAGGCGCTGGTGCACGATTTATATACCCTACTTCCAAATTTCCGGGTCCAAACCAATGGTTTAGTATTTTCTGCATTGAAGAATCGACAGATTATCACACCAAGACCTCGATAAAATGAGAGCTATGTTAGCTCCAGTGCGAGTTGAGACTCTGCTACTTAAATAAGTAGTCGAGGCTACGCAAATATACCTCGAATAAAATATTATAAAATGGGAAGGTATAAATGAAGACATTCTTAAAATACTTCTATTAATGCAGCTTAGAAGCGAAGTTGGTCAATATGGGGAAGAAATACTTGGCATCATGAATTAAGATGACGTTAATATTTTTATTAGGCAAATATGTGAGTAGAATAAAATGTTATGAATATTTTGCCTCGAATTAGAATAGCTAATTGTTAAGAGGGGTTCCCGACCAAATATTTCGTCCGCTTTACGCTCTTAAATTGAGATCTGGCAGTAAATGTAAATTTAGAAGCATTTCTTACTTTATTTTATTTGTTGATGTTCATAAGTGTACATTGTGTTACTTATTTGAATAAATGATTATTTATTTTGAATAATCTTGATATTGACGGTCTTGTATGATTTTTAATATTTAAGATAAATAATTGTTATAAGGAAAATATGGACTAAGCTTTAGTTCTTATATTGAAAATGTAAAATCCTAAATACCTGTAACATACAGATATATAAGAAAATTTGGTTTGTGATTGTATCATAATACTATATTATGTAAATGTTTTAATATGTTATATTTATCACAAAGTACAATAAGTATTCAATATTTTTTTTATTTAAATAGAAAATAAAAACATGAGACGTCGTTTGATAAGACCCAGCTCAAACAGCATGTTTTTTTCTTATTGTACTTGTAGTATTAAAGAGAAAAAACAAAAATGCAAGATATTGCAAATAAAATTTGGTAAAGTGTAATAATGGACGTGCTTGTGTCATTATCAAGAATTAAAAACAATATTATTTACTTAACTAAATACAACAATGTTTGTACGATTTTTTATAATATGTCTGTTACAATTTAAACATATTTGGTAAGTTTAAAAACAACTTTCAAGTACTGTTTATGTTGGACTTACCAAAACTTGTTTTCTATCAGAATTTCAAAAGTCATGACCGTTATAAAGGTATATATACGAGTAGATTATACGGAAGGAAATCTTTTCCGTGTCATATTATATACCGACATATCCTCTAACTTCTACATTGTTGTTTACGACAAACTTAGAACTTACTAGGGGTAATTCAGCTCATAAATTTTCGTGTAATAACAGCTCTTAGTTTCACCAGACACTTGAGGAGTAGGGCTGTATACTGTACAGCTATACAACCGGGTCATAACGTCGATCCATAGATACCATGCTTTATAACATCTCTAACAGAATTCTCAGCTCACGTGTACACTATATGCAATACAATCGTTATTTTTTTAATATTTATGTTTTAAGAACGAATATGAGACTAATAGCTTTCGCTGTTTAACTACATCACCGATTTGTATGAAAGTTGGAACACAAATAGTTAAAGATAGGATATAAGATCCATTCATTATTAAATTATAACTATATCGTTTTAATCTTATTTGGTTAAACTGATGAGAACTTGAATAATCAATTAAAAACTATGGTAATAATTATGATAATTATATGTATAACATTCTTGACTCTAAAAATTAATTATATATAATAACTTATTCCACTATACGCAAAATACAATCAGAAAAAATAAATTAGTAACGCTTACCATGAAGTATATATATGAAATGTCGCGTAATTATAAATCGTGCCGATCAAAGTAAAGAATACATAAAAGTACAGTTTCAATTTTGCTTGAACAAATCACTTACTGTGTGAATTGCATTTTCTGCGTTTTTAGTTTTATTTCAACCGGAATGTGAATTAGAGATGGCCCTTATACAATATTCAGTGACAATTTCAAGTGGGTCTTCCCACCGAATTCAACCGCTGTCAACAACGCGACCGCAACCCACAGCGTAATTACCTAAATATGACTTCTACCAAAACTTCCCCAGCATAGCAATTTCTATGTGAAAATGTCTACAACTTTAATATTGAAATTTCAAAATCGTAATGAGTTTCGTATTGACATAAACTTCTTACACCAAAAAAATTAAGCTTCCAACAATACAGGGAATGGAAATAAATGTATATAAAATGTCCCGGTAAACCCAAGCAGAATACCAAGTAAGTAAGACCCGTATAAAGAATGAGTCGATTCGAATATATACTGAGAGTATGGCTTGGTGGGGTTCAAATGGTTACTTTACGTATACTCATCATAATAAATTGTCCTATTTACGGATCGAATATGGTTTAAACCTTTAGATGTTTTTATTAAACGTTATTATTTTTAATTTCATACCACGTAAAGCTGACCGTAGTAAGTTCGTGAAGTCCTTATAAATCATATTGCCATTTCAATTTACTTACACGACAGTAATAAGTCCGCAGCGTGCTGAAAGCCTTAAGTCTATATTGAAGAAACGTTGCAATCATTAGTTTGCAATTTTCTTCGTATCTCTAAATGCTGAGACCGTGAAAGGTATAAATAATAATTTCTAATTGGCTCTATCTGACTTGGAAATTAAGTTGAACTAGACTCCGATAAGTTCAGGTGATTTGGTCTGCTACATTTAGATCGTAGTCGACACCCGATAATAACACAAGCTATTAATTGAATTGCAATGAACAGCATACCTGTCGCGGTACATTAATATTCAAAAATTTGAAATGAACATGTCGCTAAGCGATGCTTTTAGCGTAATCATAAACGTAAAATATACATAAATTACCATGTTGCACGGGCTGATTACGTAATATATGTTTTATTTTTGGATATTCAAAATGTTATCATATTATAGAAATAAGTTAATTGGTAAGATTGAATTAAACTTTAAAATTATTGAAATAGATAATTTAATATTAAATAAATAATCTAATTAGCATTAAATTTCGTATAAAGGTGACTTTATATCACGGTGCTAATGCAATATATAAGAGAAAGCAAAAAAAAATTTTCCGACAAATGAATGCCGCCCTTTGCCTCACTAAACTATTATGGGACGTTGACACATACTATAAAGAACTGAGAGAAGTTTGTACCACAAACGTAAATTTAAATATTTGTTGTTGAATTAAATAAGCTATTTCTACCGTTATTGCCACTATTCATAGCAGTTCGATACAGTTATTTTCACCTCGAAAATTATTAAGATAAACACTAAGTGGATCTTTAAGCAGAGTATCACACGCTCAGTGCATGTGATTATTAATAATTTCTTATAAAGGACGAGTTAACATTTCAAACGAGAGCTATAAGGAATAGCACTTCATTAGGTCACTTTAGATATCTCAATACGCCTCTTTATGTAAAGTAGACAGACAAGGTTTCAATGTTATTCGAAGTTAAATTTTAACATTTAAAATTAATAACTTGCTGTGTTTTAATAGCTGTAGCTTTCAATACAAAAGGAAACCCTGCGATTGACTTAATCGATTTATAAGTATTTTAAAGGCATTGGACGTGATATTAAAGTAATTTAAGGTTAATATCGTCAACCTTTATATGCTTGCTTGGAGGTTACTTATAAAATCAATGAATTGAATTTTAATTAGGTAAAGCACAGTAAGATTAAATAATTTAAAATATCCTTATATGAATTTAATAATTTGACTTATTCGACTAAATAAACCAATTTCTTGAGGTACAAATAATCGAAGTCAAGGCTAAGTGAATTAATTAAACCTTGCATGAGCCTGACTTTATAGATTATTTCACTTGTAGCTATATACATGTACCTATGACTTCATTGGTTCAGGAAAGTGTAGTTCTAATTTTATAATTACAAGGAATAGTTTTAACGCTTCAAGTAAAGAACACTTGCAGAGTTCACAGTGCACATGTATAAAAAAATATCAGGACACATTTCGCTTATAAAATATTTATGGCTGGTTTTATGTTTTATAAAACTCCTTAACATATACATAAAGAAACCTTCTTGCAGTTTTTATATAAAAAATAAATTTATACATATTTTTTTGATATCAGCGCTGCATTTTTAATTATTGAACGTTACCATATATTATTATTTATGAATAAAACATATTTCTAAATACAGAACAACACATTATCGCCTATCATTTATAAAAACTAAGTAACAAATGATGTTACTATATACAAACAATATATATCTTTTATAAATATATATTTAAATATAGCGCTTCATTTTAATTGGCCTAGACCATTAAGTTCAAATTTGATGTTGTTTGTCAAAATAGAAGGGCGTCAAAAACAAAAGTTAATAACGTAAAAGTGTTTCTTTTTTCGGAATCGTCCAAAGAGTAGACAGTACCCTTAAAGCGGAATCGCACAATTATCTGAGCACACGTAGCTGACATCTTACTTTCCAGTCGGTTAGACATAAAATTATCAGTGGTCCTGGCCATGGCTTTAGGAAGCACGTACATGTAATATTATTGATTGCTAGGTGCGGCGGTCCCCAGCTATTTGAATTTCCAATGAGCTCGTTAGAATCAGCCGCACACGGTACTCGGACACCCGATAAAAACTTCATTTCTTTTTAGCTGATTGCGAAGGTTCTCTTTAACATGGAATTACAGTAATCACTCGATTTTTGTGAGCGATTTGTAAGCTCCACTGTTTAAACACGGTACAATTCAGATCTTTTGTTAGATTTACTTTCACAATATAATTTAAAAAGGTAAGGCGTTGGCGTTTTTATCAAGATTTTATGTCGAAATATGTTAAACGAATTGTTTATAAAAATGATATCGCCTGATTTTTGTAAGTTATTTCTGGATTCGATTCGTAGAAAAGCTGCACAATGGAGTGTACTTTATGAGTACTTGTGATTCTCCTCCAAAGCGACATCGTAGCAATACAGCGAGCTTACTTGGGTAGTAGATGGAAAGAGTACGCGCAATAACGTTCGTGTTTGCTTGTGTTTTTTATCTTATTTTCGGTTGCCCAATCATTGTTTAAGCCTTGAAAGTATTACACTAACTTTTATTTTTAATATTATTGTTTTGACCTGTAATATGAATAGTTATTTATGTTAGCCTTGTTTTGTCTGTTTTTATTTATCATTCTGTGCCGGCGCTCCATCGTTGCCATTTGGTTAATGATGGAGAAAAGCTGAGCGCATCTCCCTCTTCAAAGAACAGATTTTTTCAATTTCTATCTCCTCTCTGTATGGAAAAATGCTTTTCATATTTTTGTTATTTTGATTTGAAAAATGTAAAACCAGCGCACCTAAACAAACAAATAAACTCATCAGCTTTACAGAATTAGTATATTTTTTGCTTCTAATACATTGTTAGCAACCCAAAATATCGATACGCGACTACTTCAACCACCGCTCAGGAATCTAGGACTCGTTTGCATAAATAGCTCAAATAAATTCCTGCTTATTTTAACTTATATTGGCATTATTAACTTAAAATAGCTGTATGCATACTTCCGTAACAAATTTTATTAAAATAGAATTTCCGTTAATTTAGCGGTGCCTTGTTGCACGAGTCGGTCGCAAGTTCCAATGCCTTAATTAAGGCGGCCTACCGGGAAACTTCAATTGTGCTGTCAAAAATCCCAAGAATTATACTGGTAGTAAAATAACTTGCGATGTTAGAGTTTATCGAGCGAGTTCAGGCATATTAGCGAATTTATACGTTCAGATGCAATATGCTGGCAATACCGCGCTAGTTGGACGCTTTTATTAAAAACAGTTTTATTTATTGACGTTTCGAGGGCTGTATGTATTTTTCTTGTAATGTTTGTGGTATAGGTATTGTTTCCATTTGAATAGATCTTATGTTATTGGAAAATTTAAATTGTGATACTATTATGCATTATACGCTATAAAGTCTGTTACAATGAATAATCGTTAACTCGTTACAAAGGGCTGGTGACCTATCCGAGATAATTATCCCGCCAAAATTAAATCCCCGTAAGTTAATCCATCCTATTACACGCCGAGTGAAATAAAACCTAGAACGAAGGTTGGCTGGCTTATGTCATTAGCAACAGAATAACTTCGGAATATAATAGTAGATAATAATATCAGTTTGTATTGATTATTTCCTTAGGTCATTTGTCAAATCGAGACACATAATTATTTTCGTTGAATACTAATAATAAAGCTAATGGACTAGTTGGATAATTATTTTCGTATTGATTGATGTCTATTGGCTTTCGCTTATGAAAATAAATTAGGCCAACTTTTCGATTACAGCAATCAAAACCACGTATAGTGGATAATTTGTCACGCAAAGTACTACTAGACTACACAATAAAGGGTGACTTCTAATCCAGAGGTCGTACGTGAACCTCGTTGTTCACAAATGGATTGATTTTGATATCTACTATTATACTCGTAAAATAAATTTATAACATACTTAATTTACCTCTGCTTACTTATATCAATTTCAATCAATGATTAAACCAAATAATAAGAATATAATCCATATCGGGAAAGAAGACTATAAATATGACGACATTAATCTGTCTTTGACGTAAATTTCTATGTAAAGGGAATTACAAAAACTTAATTGTGTGTATGTAAAAACTCTTGCTAGTTTTTTTTGGGAGTCCATGCTGTTGCCTTTTGGCCAAGCCAAATGGGCAGGTCGGGGATACCACTGTCTCACAGAACGGCGTGAAGTGATGCAATAGGTTTATTCCTACTGTACTCGCGTTTCGTACGTGAGTGAGATTCGGTGCATCCTTCTCCCCCCTTCCCTATTTCCTATCCTTACCTTCCCGTCTATCTCTCCTCTTCTTCCCCTCCCCCATCTTAAGGAAAAATAATATGAAGGTGCAAAATAAAGAGAACTTACCCCAGGGGGTACCACTTGCTCGCAGTGGAGAATCCCCTCCTCGCATCCACCACCTAACCACTTACATGTTGTTGGTGGATTCCCAGGCTGCCCTTCGTATTCTGGGGGGGGCAATTTTGCGCTCAACACAAGTTACTCATCTCATCGAAATCGGGGCAAACAGGGCAGGCGATACGCATCATCCTCCTCGCTCACCGTGGACTTTTGCAACATTAGGGGGCTCATTTCTAATATCAATGCTGTTCATCACCATCTCGAAACACTAAGCCGGCCATCTCTTCCTCACAACTCAGATATCCACACCTACACACCTCCTTCCTCTCCTACCCTGGTTATAAACTGGAAACTCCTTTTTACCACGGGCCGGAGTGTGTGTATACGTCCGAGAGGATATTTGTTCTCGTCGCCTCGCGATGATTGAAGCAAGCCTATCAATTCTTGGCTGCTGTAGACTGCGACACCATCCGCGATTCTATCTCCTATATAGGTCTCCAGCGGTAATCCGAAATTGACGGCTTGTGGAGCACATTAATGCTGCAATTCCTTGCTACAAAATGTTCCTAACCTAATTGTAGTCCTCGCGATTTCAACGCCCACCACACCGATTGGCTTGGCTCAACGACTACCGATTATGCGGGTAGAACATTCCATGATTTTGCCCTAGCGTATGACCTAACTCAAAAGGTCCCCCCGATCACGAGAATTCCAGATGTCGTTGGTAAATCCTTCACTTGGATCTGCTGCTAACTTCTCATCCGGACGGCTATGAGGTATCTGTGGATTCACCATTAGGATCATCAGATCACTGCCTTGTTCGGAGTACTGTGCCAACTACGCGCCCTACTCGGCCTCGATTTTCGGGCTGTCGCCGCGTCTGGCACTATAGGCAGCGGACTGGGATGGAATGGTTCTTTCTTTGCTTCCTACCATGGGGGCCGTTGTGCTTTTCACCGGATGATCCTGACGCTGTTGCCGACTCTGTCGCTGATGTGGTTCTGCAAGGAATGGAGCTTTTTATTCCTTTCTCTGCGGTTCCCATTGGCGGCAAGTCCAAACCTTGGTTTAAACGCTCTTGTAAAATGGCAGCACGCCGAAAACAGGAGTGTTTTCAAGTCTGGGCACAAGCGGCAGCGTCAGGGGCACGTGTTTAAAAACTAAGTGAACTTAAAAAAGCCTATAATTCGCCGGCCTCTACGAGCCATCAAAAGAGCCATTGCTAGGGAAAAGTCTCCGCATTTCCCCAAAACCGCTTTCAAAAGAGCCATTGCTAGGGAAAAGTCTCAGCATATTGCCAAAATTGTTAAAAAAGAACTAGCACTCCCCTTCGGGAACCCGCACTTTCTGGTCTCTTGCCAAGGCTGTCCAAGGAAACTTCTCAAGCCCTCTTTTCCACCACTTCTTGGAGAGAAAACTTGATGGCCAATACCTCCAAAGAGAAAGCCGAACTCTTAGGTTCTCTTTTTGAGGCTCAGGTTCTCTTTTGCCCCAGGCTAATCGACTCTTGATGACCTGGGTAAAATACCACCAACGCTTCCACGGTGTGATTTTTCAATGCCGGAAGTTGTATTCCGGCTCCGCACGGCCCGGGGCGAAGCACCTTTCTACCCTGACATCCATAAGTCGAACGGGCCTGACGGATTCCTCCCCATAGTGTTGCGCATGTGTGCTCCCTGAGCTGGCCCCGGTTCTAACGCGCCTTTTCCGGCACTCTTACTCACACGGCATCGTCCCAAACGCTTGGAAAACTGCCTTAATTCATCCGATCCCTAAAAAAGGTGAACGCTCAGATCCGTCCAACTACCGCCCCATTGCTATCACTTCTTTGTTATCTAAAACAATGGAGTCCATTATCAACTGCCAACTCCTTAAGTATCTAGAGGAGCACCAGTTGATTAATGACCGACAGTACGGTTTTCGCCTGGTTTCGGCGTGACCTCTTAGTTACCTCACTCATAGGTGGGCCAGGCGATAGAGTCAAAAGGTGAGGCGCTGGCGGTGGGTTTGGACATAGCAAAAGCCTTTGATCGAGTATGGCACAAAGCACTTCTTGCTAAACTTCCAGCTTATGGGTTGCCCGTGAAATTGTGCGAATGGATTTCCAGCTTTTTGGTCGGTCGGAACATCAAGGTCGTCGTCGACGGTGAATGTTCTGACCTAAGACCCAAATTCTGGAGTTCCCCCCAAGGCTGTGTACTCTCTCCAACCCTGTTCCTCCTACATATCAATGATATGTTGCAATTAACCAGCGTTCATTGCTATGCGGATGACAGTACTGGAGATGCCCTATATACCGGCCGCCGCTAACATTTCCCGGGCGAAGTCGAGCAGTGTCGGAACAAACTTGTGTCTGAAGTCGAGACTCTACTTCGAAAAGTCTCGGATGGGGGCACATAATCTAGTCCAATTTAACCCTACAAAGACCCAAGTTTGTGCGTTTACCGCCAAAAAAACCCCTTTGTCGTATCCCCGTTATTCGAAGACATTCCCTTAAAAGCCCAGCCAGTATTGGAATTCTTGGTGTCGACATTCGAGCAAGTTCAGTTCCGTGGCATTTGGAAGGCAAGGCTAAATTAGCCTCTAAAAAGCTCGGTGTGCTCAGCAGGGCAAGACGGTACTTCACTCCGGAACACCGCGTTCAACTCTATAAAGCGCAAATCCGCCCCAATGTCTTCCCACCTCTCGCCCAAACAGTCCTCCACTTGACCGGACAACTAGACGGCTCGAATGTGACAACCCTGCTCTCTCCAATGCTGGATCCTCTGGCTTTGCGTAGGGATTGGGTTCCCTCTCTTCGCATTTTTCATGGGGAGTCTCTATGAATTGTTCGATATACCTCGCACATTCATCACCGTCGAGGCAAACAAAGTTTCATCCATTCACCTCGAGTCTGGCGTTCCACAAAGAGCGGTTTTTAGGCACTTTTTGCCGCGTACCACTTACTTGGAACCACTCCGGCGGATGTTTTCCGAGCCATACGACTTGGGTGCCTTCAAGAAGAGACTATTTATCCCTAAAAGGCCGGCAACCGCCTTAAGCTCCTGGCGTTGCAGGTGTCCATGGGGGCGGCCAGCACTATCTAAGTGACCCGCCTGTCGTTGCCCCCAGTCTCAAAAAAAAAAAAAAAAAAAAAAGTTACAACAATCGTTCCACGCCCTGTGTCTCGCCCACTACCCGCTATTTTATTACCTTAACCACTGGTCTATTTATTGTCATTTCAGCATTCTACGGAAATCATATCTTATGTATGTAGGAGTTTTATTTCTGTGGCACAACATGCAGTATATATATTGTTTGAACCTGTTTTGAACTGCCTTTATTAAAAAGCTTTTTTTTTTGTTTAAACTTAATTTTTTTTTTTGAAAAATGGTTTTTTTTTTTAAATTTTTTTTACGTAAGGTAAGTCTCATCAAAATTAATAATGTTTTAATTGTGCAAGGCTAAACTAACGGTGCGTAACTTTGTATCAACTAATTTGTTAAATTTAAGTCAAATGTATAAATGCAAAAGATAAACTGAAAAATACACTTATAACCAAAGAAACCAATTAGTAAGAAATGAAATTCACGTAAGATAATGTAGAGCTGTAGCTTTACATAGTGATGTATGAAATAGGGTTCTTAATTGCAAAGGGGAAACGCAGCTGCAATTATTATTAATTCATGAAGAAATTTCAAAGGCTTTCGCCATAAAGTTTCATGTTTTACAGCGTTATGTTCACCGCTTTAGCTTGTCAGTGATGCGCGTCGCGTCATGAGTGTGCTTCATAATATGGGATCGGAGCACATACTATAATTTGCAGGCAAAGGCTTTTGACGCTTGTTAAGTATTATTTACCATATAAACTTCGTTATGGTAGTACTTTTACTAAAACATGAAACTAGCTCACTCTGATTTGAGTTTGGGATATCTATACTATTTTCAAAAGTAATGCACGGTTATATGTAATTAATTAAATAACGTTTTGAAATCTGAAAGTTGATTAAAATTGTGTTTACTATTGATAATTATTATTTGTTCCTTTTACACCATGTGTTTATTTATGATAATGAATGCTCAAACGCAAAATGTGAGAAATTAAAGGTAAATATTAGATAATAATAAATGTTATATGACACTTTTATGCGATTTTTGATTTGCGGTTTAATATGTTATTGATAAAAGCTACTTCTAATTTTATCTTACAATAATTTGGTGGAGGTTTGGGACATCATAAATGCAAGTATTGTAAATAGCTATTATTATGTATATGTATAATGTTTAACATTCATAAAACATACAAAGTAGAAAACAACTTTTATTTAAACTAACGTATAGTAATGTAAATAAAGCCTGCCTCAGCCTTACATTCCAAACATTAATTCTGACTTTCATACAATATAGTTAACCCTACATACAAGTTAGTCTCCGAAACTTGTAATGGCTGTTCTACACTTCATATTCTCACATAATAAATATAAAAACTTTACACAAGATACCGCTTTCCAAGTCAATTGAACTAATTATAATTGTTAAAAACAAATTGTTTATTTTAATATTTTATTATGTTTGTGACTTAGTTGGTTTCAACCAACGATTTCAATTTCGATGCCCGACGAATAATAATTAGTACTCCATGTTATTAAGTTATCTACATTTCAAAATATAATTTAGGTGAGAGCCAATCCCTGATATAATGAAATATCCATTTTTTTTAATTCAAAAATACTTGTATTTTTATTTACCAACATTAATAAAATGCTTATGACTATAGTTCAAATATTAAGCTGTATAATAGTTTGAAACAATAAATGTAAGTAGTTTATATAAAACTTTGTTCACTTGTTTACTAGTTATACCGCAATAGCAGTTTGCGGTGCGAAACACCGTGTTATTACGTAGTATAACCGCAGAACATTATTAAATTATAGTTCAGTGTGGAGTACTTTATTATTAATTCACAATCTTAAGAAACTATTAAACGTTAAAATTGCACGGACCTTTGCCATGGGATGTGTAACATAGTAGCATTATTCGCGTTTCCAAAACGGATTATAATTACATTTGCTGAATAGACAAGAAAATAAAATTGTTTGCTGTGTAAAACATACTGCTAGTGATGACAATTTTAGTGACCGTTGCCTTATAAGAGGGATATTAGCTAAAACAAACATTGTATAGAAAATTGTCTTTACTTGGAGCAAAGATAAGGCACGATGTTAAAAAATTTCGTGATCATTAAAGGAGCCGGAACGAAAGCAATAAGCAAATGAACGCCCGTCTTAGTTGGCATTCTGTTATCGGCGCGACGGTGCATCGCGATACTGTCCACCCCAGGTAAGGCACGATGTATATCTGTATCCAAATATTTAGACATGCTTTATAAAAGAAATGTCACGTTTAGTTAAAAATTTATATTTAAGTACATGCTGGCATCACGGTTGTGATTTTATGTAGATGATATGACCAGATAACAACGAACAACATAAAATATTTTTTTGACCATATTAAGTGGTGATTGCTCCAAATCGCTGAATTCAATTCGGTTACAAAAATATCCTCGGATTAGGTATTTTAAATAAACACATAAAATCGCTTGCACTACTTTAAACTGAAAGCATAAAAGTGAAAGGCAATCAGTATTTACTGATATAACTATCTACAAAAAATTTCACAATCCACGTCAAAAGCTAAATCTAAAAAAAGCATTTTCTTATGAGGAAAAAATAAGGCTATGTTAAAACAGTTATTCAATTTTATACTAGTGCTGCGACAAATTTATTTCTTAAATGTTATTTCAGCGTGAGTAAGCTCAAAACCCAAAGCTAAGTCTAAGCAAAGATAAAGATGTCAAATTGTAAAGCTACTTCTAAACGCGGGTTCATTACTTTATTATATTTACAACTCAACGTTTCAAGTGCTTTTCACCAATCCTGGTAAGCGATAGTTGTAGCTAATGCTTTTGTTTAAATGTGTAGTACCTACTTGCGTAAAACATGCAAATTATTTTATAAAAATAATTTATTATATAACCATTGCAATCACTGCCTTAGTTTACGAAAGCTATAAACCCTCGGTGGCATGTTCCAGGGAGTGATACAACCCCTTTATCTATACTTTAACACGCAAACTTACCTCAAATGTCGCTAATCAATTTGCTTTTCATTTTTAGTAAAGCTCAGCTTTTAGATATTAGATTACGTTTATGTTTAATATAGTTAGTTGATTAGAAAAGTCGCGAACGAAAACTGATTGATTCAAGTTGAAGTATATAAAAATTCGGGCCATACCATTTCATATATAATATACAAATAATTATTTAGTTAATAATTATATAATATGTAATAGTACTTATGTTATATAATTATTGATTAAATATTAAACCGATTTTATAAAATTATATATAAAATCACCAATTGCTATCGAGTATTTTTTATTTATTTCCTAATTACAAATTACGGTTGGAGTGAGAGAATCCATTCATTCAATGAAGTTAGTTTTATTGAAAACAAACTAACTTGAAAGTAGAAGTAAGAACGATGAGGAGTGAATTGAAGTAGAGCATCATGAGGAGTTCTCGATTATAAGAAAAGATATTTCTGTAACGAACACAACTTTTTTTCCAGCTTTAAAGCTATGAGGATTTCATAATAGGTATTTTAGTTATACTAAACTTGGTATTGTTTATGTAATACTTAAAGTCAAACTTTTTCATCGTCCTAGGCAAAAATATCGACACAATAATAACATGGTTTATAAACGTTATTTAACTAAAATATTTTTACCACGTAGTAGAATCCCTAAAAGCTTTTTAAGATTAGCTTTTCTTCATCCCGTATGCACTGGTTCCACAAACACCAACTAATTAATTCAATGATCGTCCGCATAATGACTTACGTGTGACCAACCTCTTGCTACTGTGGCAAACTAACACTAATTTTCACTCAGTTAATGTAGCCAATTCCGTGTTTTTTTGTTTGATTATTGTAAGAGTAAACCGAACGTTTGGATGGTTTCTCCCATCTATCTTCCACAAAGATCGCATTTTAAAATCAAACCATTTGTTTGTAATGTCTGTTCGGCTATGGAATTCAAATGAAAGGAAATATGAAATAAAATGCAGGTATACTGGTTGTGCTTTCGTTCATTATAAATTATATATTGTTTTTTTTTAACTATTCGCAGATCATGCCATAATTTAATATCATTCTACGAATTTATTATTGATTATTTACAGTTACAACAAATCAATCACGAGAAATCGAACTGACAGCTGACTTTAATATGTGTATAAAATAGCTGACAGCTGACGAAAAATGTTTCTTTGAAGATATCCTTGCAACCAAAGCCTTTCTTGGACGTATAGATCCGGTTGAAGAGCAATTGGCCCATCTTAGAGTCGGATAGTTGAAGTTTGGATAACTACTTGAAAGTTTGGACGTTTTGAGTCTGCATACAAGGATAAGGTAAACTGAGTGGCTTTAATCAAGTTGGTGCATATTCGAACTGTACCTACATATACGCATTAATTACGCTATGATATAAATAATTACATTAATTTAGATAAAAAGATTTCTCTAACTATTACAGTCTATAATCACGTTACTTCTAATGTAATCGTCATTTTTAATTTCTATTGAAAAGTGTAACAACTAGCTCTTAAGCACAGGTATCACTAAAAGCTCTCTTCTTGAGACGCTATTGTAAACATTTCAGCCAACTAACAAAAGGGAAGTTCTTTTATTAGAACTATCCTTATACGTTTTATACCAATTGCTTTTTGTTAAATTAAAGCTTTTAGATCATATAAAGGGCTACATTGTTTTCTCATCATTATTTGATTATTATTTTTTTATATATTAAATATATATATAAACGAATAATATACAATATTTCATGAACATAATATAGTTTTGACACTTTTTTAATTAACTAAATACCTGCTTACGATTATTTCATGTAATTCTTAAACTTTTCTTAGAAGAAAATAAACTACGGTAATATTAAAGTATTGATTCTTTTGAATGTGCAAGTTGACATTAAGTGGATCAAACCGCCCATGTAGCCATGTCTGGCGCCACTCGGCACGTGCGTGGGCGCAAGGGCCGCAAACTGTACTGGACACGCTAATTAACTGTGAAATATTTATACTCTCTATGATATCTGCTAAAATATAGTGCTTTAGTAATCAGGTATTTTTTGTGTTCGTTTTTTACCTGACTGATTCCCTTAACTGTCAGACCCAACTAGATTTATTGTATGCCCAAGCTTTACGACGATAATTCTAGTACGCTAATAATATATTTAATGGCTATATAGTAGTATACTATACACCCTTTTATTGAGCATATATAGAGGTATCTTACCTTACAAGAATAAGTTACTGAGAATAATATTCGCCTTGTGGATTTTGTGGGCTTCAAAATCCCAAGATCGTATGTTCGAACTCCGGCTGCGCACTAATACATTTTTCTCATGTATCCGTAAATGAATGAACAACACTAATTAACTATCAATATTAATCGGTAAAACAGATGAAAATTGTTGTAATATCATTGCATGTATTTTTCGGGTATAAATAATTACTCGACTTTAACTAAAATCATTCCGTTACCAAATACTTACACAAAACATTGTAAAACCAATTATCACAAGTGGCTTGCATACAAATTATTGCCAGCTGTAATTAAGAGCGCCTTAATTTATTTTCACATTCTAAGTGAACGCTTAAAGCATTGCTTGTAATAAACCCGGGATGTTAGTAACGGCTGTCTTGACTGAAGAGATATAACTTTCTCTAAGTGATCTCCTAGCTTAGTGAATCATTATTATTTTGTATAAATAGAAATTATAAGGTATCACATATTGATTTTACTAATGTCTTCGGTTTCATATTAAGTTTCCTCAGGCAGAAATTTGTCTATGTTGTGCTGGTGGTTTACGGAACTTCACTTAGTCGGAAAATTAGATACTTGAACAGAGGCACCTCTTACTTCTCAAACCTTCCTAAATCTTATCTGTTGTGTCTACTAAATTTCTACACATATTATAAAATGTTGCAAACAGTTGTACATATAAAAAGAGATTAAGTAAATTTTCAATAAAGTAAGTAATTCCGACTCGTATTTGAGATATACTCCTGTAACACTGGCAACAAATTTTATATAGTTCAATCGTTTATTCATTTAAAGGGGTCTGCTACAACAAACTTTACTGAGCAGTGAACATGGGAACATGGGATATAATTTTGATTCAGTTTATAACCCATTACAAAAATAAAAAAACGATCCTCACCTATGATAAATTAACTAACTGTAGACAAGTTTTAAACTCACAAACCCATTGTTAGAGTGTAAAGCACGTAGAGCAATTAGCTATGGATGGAAGTTTCTCAGTCAAGCAGATTAAGTTGCACTCGCTATTACATTATAACATGTGCATATTTTATAAGCGCCGCTTCTATATTAACTTTATTATTCACATTTTATAAATATGCACTGCCTTCTGTTTCCAAACATGTATGCGAATACAGACTTAAAACGTATTGTGTATATGGCTTGTTTAAATTCCTAGATATGAAAATACTTAATTCCTATCGCCTTTAACCTAAAGGGAAAGTCATTAAACCCCCTTCACTATAAAACTTACAAACTTGACCTTGCACCGCGCTGTCACGTTACGATTTTTACAAAATAAGTATTATACTGTAGGTAAAATGTAACCGTGATAGTCTTTATTTTTTTAATAATAGTTTTGGTATCTTTAAATATTATAGAGAAATATGTAAGTAATTGATTGACATTTACTTATATTATAAGTACTCAACACTTTGATACTGCGAAGTTCTTTAACTGCTGGATAGATTGTGGTTTTTAGTATTTACTGTTTATGTAGTATTATTAACATAGAAAATTAAGACTTGATTTTGACAGAAATCAATACATTCTTCACTTAAAAGATATTTGGAGACACAAATTAAAAATATAGCGATGCGTATCTATCATTTATTTTTATTTATGTGATAAGTTCAATATGCCCGCTTACACTAATGGGTAGTGGTGTCGTAAATTGAAAATAAAAGAATATTTAATTGACTAAATGATATTCTCCACATAATATAAATCGTAAACCGTCATTCGCCACCAGATGCATCATCATGCACCAGTGCAATTATTTTATATAAAAATAGTACATACATGTATTATGTGCCAGTTTGATGACTCTTGTGGATATTGGCTCATGTCACTAAATACAAATTGGCTCGAGTTTACCTCTATTATCGTTCGTGTACAAAATGTTGAGCTTTTCATTTAAAAATAACGTGTTATCTTCCATTCTTGTGAATAAATATTACACCCTTTCTCAATTGAACATGTGAGATTCGGTGTGTAGGAAAACATTATTTTAATGATTTAATTAGCGCATTGGCACCATGCCGGATTTTCAAAAATGTAGTTCCATAAATTTTTATCAATTAAAAGACAAAGTATACATGAGTCATGATTTATGTCTTAAATCACCTAATTATAAAAAACTAATTGATTTACAAGATATATACCATGCAAATACTGCGGTAAGGAAGTGCCAGTTTTGCAAAATTTTATTTTCATCAAATGACATTTAAATTAAACAACAATAATAATTTACTAGTGGCTTAACAACATAGGTTTCAAGTGAGGGAAGTATATGAACCACTAAAGATTGTTCGAAATTAAATACAGTCGCCTTAAATCATGAGGTTCACGCACGCTATCAACATGCTATTCAAACACGTCAGCTCCGTTAGCAGCTCGCGATTAGAATAAAATAAAGGTCACATTGTCACTCGAGCATACCCTTAACCATCGTTATAACCTTATCTATCATTACCGCAATCTGCACGCACATGTCTTAGCCCATTACACATTTATGCGTCAGTAAGGGTCCGATAATGTTGCCTGATTTTGCTTACCACTATTACTTAAACTGAACCACACATAAAAGCCGGGTTTGGGATATAAACATGCTCGTAATTGTGTAATCCTTTCAAAATCGGTAATATATAATATTTCATTTATTAGAAGTACCCTCTATAAAGTCTAGCCATAATCCGTAGGCTTTCGGCAATTTATTTTAAAAGTGTTTTGTAAAAGTAAAGTTGTTTTTTTGTTTGTACAAGATCTCATTGGGACAAAACAAAAATACTAGACGTCATAAAATAAACTAAAGAAAATGTAGCTGTAACAAAAAGAGTATTAACCGTATCTTATTTACGATCTTGGAACTAAGTTAAAACGTGTAAGTCGAGGTCATGTTCAAGTCTGAACTATTACAAGTTTCACAAAGAACTGCTGCAAATCTTTTAAGTTTCCGATCGATACTCGGCACTTTAGAATTTACTTTGTCATCAACATAAAAAATTGAGTATTTGTCCAACTAAGGTAATATAAGTATTTACTTATATAAAAATAATAATACGTTTTAATAATAATACGATTGTTAATTATAATTAATTGTTAATCACACATGTCTGTTTATTCTGGTGTGATATTTATAAAGATGTTTTCTTAAATAGTTAGCATTTGTTTTTATTGCTCCACATTATAAAACAGGTCCTGCTTCTTAAGGTCATTTGTAGGTTACAAAATTTCACCACTACTTTGCAAAACTCAGTGGTGAATTCTCAAATTTTGATAATGAAACGAAATGCTATTTTTAATATTTGCTCAACTATTGAATATTATCAACAAATAGAGCAAAATACATTTGGATTGTATGTGCAACTTTTAGCATTAGTTACAAATTTTTCAGAATTTGTCAAAACCTTAGACTAACCTTATGATAACTGATATTACCATCACAATGCCGGGGTGCTAGTGCATTTTTAATTATTGCATATTTAATTTATTGTGTTTCAATTACGCAAAAACAAAACAAACTCGCTTATGGATTTAAGGAACTATGATTATTCATCTTTATGCAAAAAAAATGTGATAAGTGTGTGAAAGTTTATATTTAGTATAAAAACATATTGGGTAGATGTAAGAGGTGCATTAATTTAAAAAATAATAATTATTGCAGATCTGACTCATTACTACTAACTTAATGATAAATTACTACATTACTTTAAATAGTTATAGATCTTTCTTACCTTATCAAAGCTAGCCCTATTCCCGGATTCTTATTCATTAAGTATATACAGAGGCGGAAAGTTTTGTGTGAGATACAAACGAGGTCAAACCCAGTCAATAGGGTTCTATACCAAGATCTCTTTTTACCTTAGTCAACAAGAAAGGACGTACCGTAGCTGTACGCAGGGCTATTGTCAACATTACGCCGACACAGAACATTGCGAAAAGCCCCCTAGCTGCAACTCGAATTATTTACTGAGTCTTTGACTAAACAAACCTCTTTTGCCAGGGACGATTGCACTTGTCTGTTTCATAGAAGCTTATAAAGCGTTTGCCTATTAATTCCAAATACTAGGAAAAGTTCACGTTTAAGGGGATTTCCGTAACGCGAATATAAATTATTTTTAAATGTAATAAATTTAAAAAATCATTTTCAAAGCAATATAATCGATGCCTTTTACAATGAATTGCACAACGAATACAACAATGATGAGCAAAAAATGCTTGAACATCTTTATTGGTACTATAATATATCTCAGCCCCCGCGGTATTGTTATGTTAATATTTATAGTAAGTGGGTGTAGCATATTAATTGTTGAACGTTGATGATATGATTGAACACATTTTTATAAACTCAGAGGCGTCAAATTTTCAATTTTTAACGTACCTCTATACTTATGTGTGAAGTATGGTGTAGAATCTTGTGACTTTTATTATATGTTCTTGATTGATAACTAATTAAACACATGCGTTTTATAAGTTTATGTTTTCATTCAATTTAAAATTAAATTATTAAGATAGATTGATGTGTAACAATACAAAATGTGAATCACTAAAATGGGGCCATTAATTGTTATATTGTATTTTTATAGAAACGGAAGTTCTCAGTCAAGGGTATCGCTACCTGCGTTGGATGAACGAATATTTAACGAAAAAAAACGATAAATATAGCATTCGAAACTTCGTGACGATTAGTTAGGTAAATCGGATGATTAGCGAAAACTTCATTTCGCAAATATAACACGATTTCATATGGTTCATACAATTTTCTCAAATGAGGTTATAGAAGTGTATTTTTTTCATTTATTATTAAAAAAAAATACTAGGAGATCTTATGGTAAAGGGCGTGATTTAATAGTATTCTGTCTATCAGTTTGTATCAGATAACAAAAGAAATACCTTTTTCCTGCTTCTTTAACGTTAGTTTACATTTAAAAAGTTTTCAATTACAACGAAAATGAGTCACAGATTGCATTAGGCTGCTTAAACCGGAAATCACTCAGTTTATAGACAATAACGAGTGCTTGTCAACTCCTCGAGGCATGTTGAGGTGTTCAATTTCATTCGGTTTGTGGCACCAACGCTCTACTTTACGACGGAAAGCACACCGCGTCGTAACAGACTTTTACGATCCCTACATCTCCGTCATTCAAAACAACATAACATACATACCTAAAAAACAGTTAAAGTTTTGCAACATGAAAAAGTTTTTTAGTATTAAAAGTACTAACTTACATATGTATCGAATTCAGACATGCTAATATTAAAAAAAATATTCAAAAAGGTAACAATTCGTGTCAAACAAGAGAAAAAAGGGGATAAAATTTACCAGGAAGGAGATTTTAAGAAATATTTTATAATATTATGAAGCAACGTTATCATCACAAAAAAGCTTTTGGATAGCTATTCTTTCATTCTTTACAAAAAATTAAGCTTCTTATAGTTTTATATTAATCCTCTTTTGTCTCTAAGGCCTTCAAACAATAAATGCTGACTCAGTAAAACGATTTTAATACAGCGGTATTTCAACTTCTAGTCCTCTAAACTGTGGACAAATTGAATATTTTGTACGTCTACTATTTGATTCAGATGAGTGTCTTCATATAAATAGTCAAGACGCAGTAGTACCAAGTAAAAGTATTCTCTGAGACGTTAGTTTTACATAAAACAAACTATTACTTTCGGATGTAAATTAATTATCTATTGTTAATGCTTATACATATAATTATGTTTTTCTTTTTTTCTTCTAAGAAATACGACACAAATATTTACATAGTAATAAAATGTTTTTTATGTATCTATCTAAATAAGTTGAAATAATTAATGGTAAAAATACAGTAAGCAAATTACTTTGACTTCATAAACCCTTGTTTATGTTCGCAGTAACTGATGGGCGTGGGTTTACATTTATAGGTCAATAAAACTTCTTAGAAAACGTTACAATTCTATGTATCAAAGACCAAATTAACTAGAACAATGGAAATTATGAAAGTAGATTATATTTTCGAACTTAATTGAATTTTATTTCCCAAGCATGAAATTACCTTCGAACAATAATTCGAATCAATTTTCGTTAATTTATATAGAACAATAGACAAAAGAATCACAAGGTTACCGCAGCACTTACAATACTAATCTGACCCAAACTTTGTTGTGTACATAAATGTGTGACAAAGCTAGTTTATTGACTTAGTTAGGGTGAATTATGCGGGAACTTTAGGAATATACACTTAGTTACCTGAAAGGGGTTTCATAAAACTAAATTATAGTTATAACACTGAGTCTTAAGGATCCTCGTAAAATATCTTATATGCAGGACACGTGGCCGCATTATGCAAATATTAATAAAGCGTTACACTAAATTTTATACCTATGAAGACGGTTTCATTTCTTTTGTGAGTACTGCTAAGAAAGCATCCATGACGTGTGCAATCCGTGTGCATCGCTTAACAACAAAACTAGCCCAGTAAAGACTTAGAACATTCCCTCGCTGTAGGTTTCATCAATTTACAAAATAAAAATAGCTGTACTTATTGCTAATCGCCTGAGGCGTGCGGTCTCCGCATTTTTCCGCCCACGTGTGAACTTATCTCCCGTATTCTCACATAGAAATTTACACATGCTTGCGAGTATCAGAGGCTCGTAATAACACAGTCATCGCATTTTATCTGCCGGCGGCGGCAGCCTGCCCGAAGTCGATATGTAGCTCGCACGTTTGACAACGCCCGTGGGACGTGGGCGAGCGGTCGCAACCGACGCATTTTTATAACCTTTTTATTCCATTGTCACTCGAAGACGACGCGTCCGAGGGAAAAATAAATTTTTAAATCTTATCTAAATGTCAAATCGTTTGGTTTCGATCGAATCAGTTTTCAAATAGTTTTAATAAATCTCCTTTTACGGCGAATAGAGCGGGCGGCTGGCGATATCTGGCGGCATTACTGATTCATGCTGAGAGTTATCGTGTTTTATTCTGTTGAGGCTGGTGCGTGCGTTAGCCGCAACAATAGCTTTAATTGAAAGAGTGTCAATAAATTTGTCGCAGGTTGTCCTAATGCGACGCTGGTGGTCCGATAAACTTGATAATACGCTGCGATGCATCTCGAAGGATTTGTACCCTTGTTCAAAAATAGGACCGTTTGTTTTTATCTGCACCACCTTGTCTTCATTATAATAAATCTCTTACAGAGGCTTGGTATCAAATAATCGATTTGTTATCTTATTTAACTATAAACATCTAATTTATTATGTTTATAAAGAATTACAAATTTTGTAGGTATAATTTTAAGAAATATATTTTCTTAATATTCATGTCAAAATGGCGAGGCGCATATTATCTTTATGTTCGCTTCATTTATTCTGGAACTAACGACGCGGTGAATTCTTTGAAGTGATCGATACTATTATTATTTAATAGCAGATTTTAGGTCCCTATTGTAAAGTCATATAACATTTGAGTTGTGTTCTCACGGCGTCTCCGCCCACGCATCTTTTCCATGAATACATTTCGTTTTGGTGCTTCTGCATCCATTATATTTTCGAAATAGTGGGAATCTGACGCGCTTTTTCCTTGTATGGGCAAAATAGTTTGTGTCATCACTTAAAAAGCTACATACATATAATACGAATATATATTATATGTCGAAAGCTCTAAAAGAATAGTATTTTTTAATACAATGAATTTAATATTATAAAACATTAATTTACTGAAAGCAACATCAGTCAATTCTCAATTATGATGTGGATACAAATTCCGTTAATACAAACACACTTATCGTGACAATACGTTTACAATTGTCACATCTATAAAAGGATTCTTACTTAATGCTTTTAAATGCAGTCAACATTTGGCTTCAACAATTCACACCCGATAATCATGTTTTTGAAGAACCGACATTTTTTGAAATCTGTGAATTAATCAACTTTGGTTCAGATGCATTTACCACATTAGAATGAAAATTTAATTACACTGTTTGTGTTTGACTCAATCGTTTGACGTTAAGTAAGATAACAAACAAATCAAATTCAACGTTTGTAGAAGTTTACTGACAGACTTAAGTTAGAGATAATTACTATTGGTGTAACGTGACTAACAACCTATTCTTTTTACGTAAAACACTTTAAGACTAGTATAATTATTAGTTTTGTAACCATTCCTGAGTTGTTTACCCATTATGGCTTTCGCAGACAGCAGTAAAATTGATAATGTATTGGAATTATTATGAATACATCAAACTCACATATTAATACTGAAAAAGAATAAGAAGTGAATCTATATAGATATTAATAACTTTTAAAGACTAATCTTATAAAAATAATATTATTAATAATCTTATATATTTACCTTGAAGAGCAAGTTTAACTTTCCGTACCCTATCAAGTGTCAAAGGTACAGGATCTACTAAAAGCCTCAGCGGAGAAGCCGCTCTATCTCCAAACAATATTGCCGCCCAACCATGAGACAGACACAACCCCCTCTCTGTCCCACCCCCTTCAGCAAACACGTACGCTCGACTCGAATTGCCGGTCCTCGTTTCAAAATTTAACAAATCACTAAGCACACTTATGTCACCTTTTAAAATCCTTCGTATAAGCACTTTGAAAACACTCCTCTTCGATCGTTCGATTCCATGCCTCGTTGTTTGCACTCGTGAAATTTTACCCGTAAATATAAGTTGCGATGAATACACAATCCGCCTTACTGAATCAACGTTGTCCAAAATGGAACCATTGTAACATGTAGATGAAATGCTATTTTCATACTTTATAAAAGTATTTCTTTTTTTCACTTTTCCTTTTATAAGAAATTGGGATTGCAAAGGGAGAATGATTAAAAGCGCAATAAAAACTGATGGTATAAATCCATAAAACTGTGTCATATTGAATGCGTAAAGTTAAGATTAAGGCGTATTTTGAAGGACATTATTTAATTTATTATTTTTTATTAGAAGATGGTTCCACAATCGATAGTATGAGTGTACGGTCTAATGACTTGTAAGAGTTCGGCGCGCGCGCAGTCTGCCGTTTCGATCGTAACTGAAGGCTTTATCTGTGTGTCGCAACTGGAAGCCTGTTTTTGTTATGTAAATTGTTTAAGCTCTTCTACTACTATTGCAAACATATGATAAGAGTCAATATTAATGCGAAGTATATTAAATCAAGATAGCATAAGGATGAAGTTTTGTAAAAACTATTGATAATATCTTTTATCATAAAAAATAGTATAAGCCCATATAAATAATTTATAGAACAGATTAATGCTAATTGAATTCCAATTCTATCGTGGATAACTTATTTGTATTAAAATTTTCTTAAAAGGCATAACATCATGTACGTTAATTCTACAATTAAAAAATCATTACGAATGTGATTCCCTCAATTATTTTCATAAGTGCGCAATTCAAAAGTGCGAATATTTAAAAATTCTTTTAGTTTATTTAAACTTCTACAAAGTGAAGAGGAAGGGCAACGAGGCTTTATTGACAAAATTACAAATTGGTACCTCATTGTATTTTACTGACTACAAGCCTATAAATTTTTTGTAAACACGGAACCAATAAGTGCCTATATGTTCCCATTTTACTCGACCAGTATAATAAATAATTCAGCATTATTGTATACTTTTAAACCGTGTTAACTGTGTGTTTAAACCGTATTTAAAAAATAAGATAAATCTACTTAAACTAAAAATATAATATATAACAAATGTTTGTTAGATCTTAGCTTGGTGTAAAAACTAATTACTATAGATGTGCTTGTTATGTTTAAGACTTTTTAATAATAATTGAAGCCTAAAAAATATATGATTAAACTAGCCCTAAATCAAGATACAGTTAAATTCTTTAAAACCACTTCAAAAGGCCTCACAGGATAATTAGATCCTTATACAGTAAAGCAAACTTCCCTCACATCCTATTTACAATCGTTATCGAGTATTATCAGGAACTATAGGACTAGCTGGAAGCGCTCGATATTTAGACTATTTTCCTAGAAAAAGCTTTCTTCTTAAACAATTGCTTTGTACATAATTTGTGTTAGATGTTCAGCAGATTTAGAGCATTTAGTCCTAAAATATTTAAATATTTCACGCAGCAGTCTACACATGTTAGTGGTATGCGTAGGCGAACGAGTAGCGATAAAAGCAAGAGACCAAGCGTGACAGTTTAAATGCAAACCTCCATTAAAATGGAATTAACTATCAGGTCTTCTTATTTCACGTCAATAACAAAACACATTTAATACTTTTAACGTGATAAATAAATGTCTTATAGTACATATATATATTGAATAATAATAAATATTTATTTAAAACAAAAACAGTTTACAAACAAATACAATATAGATATTGGTCCCCTCAGGGACCCTGTTTGTGGGTCACCTCCTACGTGATAAGTTATATTATATGTAGATTGTACCCAAGGTGACTTAAAAATACGTGTATTATGTAATATATAAAATGTGGGGCCGAAATATAAAAATGTTTAACTATCCTAGTAGTACTCCTACCAAAAAATTTAATAAGATATATTTATTAAAACTCTTTCCATGAAAGATTTTTATAAAATCTTTATAAATGCCCTTAAGTGGTAAGCGTTCTTTTATTTTAGAACCAACGTTTCTGAATTAAGGTAAAGCTATCATACCAAATTTAATTTAAAAGCACACTGCAATGAAATTCCTCCGGGACTTGTCTTTGTTCTGTAGAAAAATTCAGTTTATAATTTTTCAGACGGCCCGGTGCAGCACGATGTATGAAAGAATGACCACAATGCTGAAATTATGTTGATGTTCTTTTCTTGAAACCAAACATATTTTGTTTACAGTGATCGTATAGACCAGTAAGCTTCCACAAAATGAAGGAGAATATAAAACCATTATCAGACTGCAGGTCAAAGTAACTGTCCCAATTCCAGCGAAGCCCCAAGGGAGGCATTTTAACAACAACCGCTTCTAGCGTACTGTAACAGATGACTCGTCGTTGCCGAATTCTCACAAGAAAATCTTGTCATTTTCGATTTAGAATTCAAAAAGAGAAATTTCAATTATTTATAGCTTGTTAGCTAGAGTAAACTAAGTGATGGAATCGAATTGAAAACACCGCCGGGCTTGATTACATAATCAACACAAGAGTGGAGCGAAGAAAAGCCATTAAAAGTGGCCGATGTGACGTTCAAATGCAAATGAAAGAAAACTACTGCTTTCCTGGATAAATCTGGTCACTTGTAGACCATGTTTCCTGGTCTATTCATTAAATAGTTTTATATAATGAAACTTTTGTGATATTTAATAGTATCTCTTTAAGCTACTTTGGGAATTATGAAATGCTAAATTTTTCTACAAACAAACTTGAATACACTTCGCTACTGCACTAAGTTTATCGAGTAAAATATTTTGGGACATTAAAAGTCACGCATACATGAGCTTGCACAGATATTTAGATTACATAAACTGTTAAGGGTTTCGTAAATTTCTCGCTGCACGTCTGAGGATGGGTCAACTTTGGTGAAGCATTGGAATGCAATTCAAGCATAGCTGCGGCCGACGGCGGTCGATAATTGCATTTTGTGGTCGCGGAACGCTCCACTTGGAGAACAACACGCGCAATCGAATGAAACTCAAACAAACTTCACTCTTACTTCGTACTAAAACAATACTGCACGTTTCAAAACGAGAAAACTTTATATAATATTGATTTTGACCCTTCATGTAAAACGTTATTATGTTAACCTAGTTTATGCAATTCCAACTTTAAATCGAATAAAAAGTTAACGGTTCGAATTTTAAAATAGCAAATAAAATTGTTCAAACATTACAGTGTTTATCAAGTTTAGACTAACCCAACGAGACGCCGCGCTCGAATTCAGCGACAGACTTAAATTGTGCAAAAAATAGTAGGCGAAAGCACAATGGATAAGTAATTCAGCACAACGTTATCGATAGTTTCACGTCAGTCCGATTCGAAGCTTTGCTACGACACACAAGAGAAATGTTGGACAAATTGCCTCCACGACTGGTTGCAACGCTTGATGGTTTCCATTTACAATATCCCATTTTTTACCGGAAATCTACGGCCGTCGGTATTTAGAAAACTGCTTTATAGAACATAAAATCTGCCGTTTATTTAAATATAGGATGTAGATTGACCATAAATATAAAAAGTGTGTTCTATATACATGGAATACGATTTTTTCCTGTAAATGCTACTTTTATTCCTATGTTTATAAAAAAAATTAGAATTAATGTTTGGATGGAAAATTAAACTTGTACAGATCGTGGTAGATTGAATTGTACGAACAATTTTATTTGAGATCAGGTTGATTTTATTTCATAACTAGAAACGGATAGCATTAAACGTAATTGAAGTTCTTGTGAAACTTAAGATTGAATCCCGATTATTCATAACAGGATGTTCTTTAAATGTATATATAACATTTTTATAAATGTCAACGTATTTTAATTAATTTAATACAAACTCAAAAACGATTTATACAGCTTTAGAACAACTAGCATAGGTAGTACTTGAAATGGTTACGATGCCGGACTGCCGAGCAAAGGGTTCGACTACCAGTCCGTATGTGGTGGGAATGATTGTTGGCTGTTGATTAATAATTGATAATAATGTCATATGTATATCAGTTGAGTTAGTACCCATAACACAAATTATAAATACCTCAGTGTGTCAAATATTATGATCTGATAAAAATACGAGCACCTTTTATAAATGTTGTATAAATGAGAAAATTAAACGTAATGGATGAACCACGAAGAATAGTGATACTGGACAATATTAGAAAGTTTTTGTAAAAAAATCTATAACCCTGCCCTAGCCTTAGATTTCTTTATCCCTTTTCTTGAATTTTTCTTTAAGTGAACAGCCATTTGTCCACATATTTTCCTTGGTATTATTGTTATAATATACAAGAATAAAGCATTATTATTTCTACTTTGTAATTGTATCAGATACAAAACCCTAAAGAAGCTCTTAAGTCAATTGAATAATACTATTAATGTCTACGAGTACGGTTTGACGCAAATTTATCTACCACAAAGGCCATGATCGATACAGGGCGAATATGAAGAGCACTCTGTATATCACATCTTGTTTAATATTTACAACCTGCATTGCAGTGTACACCATAATTGTCGTCTTATTTCATACAACTCGTCATAAGCATCGTAATGATACGAAATATTATATTGACCTTTAAAGAACAAGGTCGCATACACAGGCTTTGAGTTAATAAAAGCCGTCTAAAAATAATTTCACCTGATATTAGGGTAAAAAAATGTGATATCAATTAGTTTTGTGTTTAAATTACTTTTATACGGTAATTATTTTTCTTCTTTTTAAGAATAATCTTCTAAGTTCTTTTTAAAACACGATCGTTAATTTAATACCAGTGTCTGTAATACTAAAGTTATTTTAATAGTAAATATATTTTATAACACTGATTAAGTAATTACGATCCAAATTTAAATATTAGTATTTAAGTGTTAGTATTTCCGATTGTTATTTTTACCACAATAATTAATACTTGAGTGTAAGTTTTTGATTAAATAGGAAACGACGCCTTAGGGTTTTACCATAAAATTTGTATTTATACAAATACTGTCGAAGTTTCTTTTGGTGAAATAATCAGTCTTAAAAATCTGGCATGGATGTATCTATTTTTTTCCATGCTTTTTATACGATTAACTTTTACAAAATTGTAAAATCTCAGATGATATTTTAATGTTAATGCCTTATAATGTATGACAAATATCCTTATATTTTATCAAATATAGACGTTACGTGTGACAAAATGGCTCTCGTGATGTAAAGGATGCATCATTGCTTACATCGTTGTAGCAAATAGCCACATTATCGGGAAAAGAAGGTCGACGACTTGATGAATAACTCAATAAGTCAAAGAAGTAAAAAAACTTCAAAAAATTAACCTTAATAAAGTCATTTTTATAGATTTTGTATTATATCAATTAAACTGTTTTTATTCAGCTCAACCGTTGGTATAATTATATAAGCTACTTTTACATTTATTTAGATTTGGTTTTAAAAAAAGATTCTCTCGAAACCGTATCTTAAAGAATACGCTTTCATCTGAATGAAATTATAAAATATAGTTTTAGGATTTAAACAAATTAACAAATTAAAATACAGTGTGAGATTTTATTGAATATTTTCTATACTTAATATTAAGTATACGAAATTTTCTCATACTTGTTGGAAGTTACAGAGAGTAAATGTATGTCATTCCAAACATTATAAATAAATATATTTTTTTAATCAGTCATTATACGGTTATGATTATTTATATAGTATAGAAACTATAACTAATAAGGGATATTTATAATCCTTATTATAAAGTAAAGATAAACATTAAATCAGATTCTTTTGTTGGATGTTGTGTTGTTCTGTTTATGGTTCAGTACTTTAAAACTTACGAAACTTCGGGATTAAAAACTACTAAGTTATATAATTATTATTAAAATGTTATTAATCGAATCAAAACTCATACTTAATTGTAAAAACTCTTATTAAATACAAAATCGGCTACGCTATTGCGTTCGGGTGGTCTGCACCCACTCAAGAACAATATTCTACTGAAGCCGTCTTATGTGAGGATAAGCTCTCATTATTCACTAAAAGCTCACGGCAGACTGCTCAGTAATTGAAAGCTCAGTTCCTATAATGTGAACTTCATAGGAGAGCCTCTTTGATCATAATATAATTAAATTTTGTCTGCAGATTTTCCCGAATACATACTAATTTTAATTTCATTTTTTCAAAATATATAACATTTGTTAAAAATTGCAATATTTTCTTTGTACAAAATTTAGTTTGATATATGATATACTATATGTGTAACTAACATGCCGTTTGGTATGGTGTATGGCATAAAACGAATTGTTACTTTACTTGACCGTAGTGAGAATTACATTGACCAGAAATTATTATATACTGTGTACTTAGACTGAGCCAAACTGGTTAAGAAAATATATGATGGTATTGTCCGTTGTCAAGTTTCAGGTTATATTGGGCGTGGGAGATGTCTGTTGAGGCTATTTGGTACGATGCATAAATAAATAGTTGCGACGTTTGCGACCGTCACAATAACTTCCAAAAGTGATATACGATGTAGTCTTTTAAGATGCTATCATTGTAAGAATAGGGCTGTAAATAAAGCATACGAAAACTAGTTAGGTTTGCGCAATAAAGTAAGAAACTCGACATCTTCTTATCCTTAGGGATTCCCGGTTGAATGTCTTGTCAGGATAGTCTTTTCAAAAATAATTGGTTACCTCCCACTTAATGTCATACTATGAAAAAAGGACAAATTGCTGGACCACGACTCAAGATCTTCGCTAATAGGTTGTTTGTTTATATATACCATGTTTTTACTAGAGATACTCTTTTACAAAATCTTTCTTTCTATTTACTCAGAACTCAATAGTTGAGTTTCGAAATCAATTCAGTTTAAGTATGATTCAATATCAATTTCTAATCAAATAATCGAAAGCGTAATAAATTTCAGGCAGCAGTTTCTAATCTAAAGTTGCATGTTACCTCCCCCACGTGTCTAACTCATTGCTCACTCGATCGGTACAGTTATTGCTTCGTTCATGAACTAATTAATTGTTACTCGGGACATCCTTTAATTATAACTCTCATATTGAATTGATATAATAGTAAAAAAGAGGTTTCTCTTAAAATAAAAGCATATTAACAGTGTTATGTGTAAGAGTTGATTTAAATTCAGTTTTTTTAAATTTAACAATTGCAATCAGGAAAATGACATTAAAACATTTTTGATTTAACTTTTCATTGGTATCGTATTAAGATTTATATTTATATGACAGAGCCAGGAGTATTTTTGTACATAATCGCCAGCGTCCGTTATAGGCGACTCGTTAAATTTAGCCTTCAGGCGATGTCACAGATGTAAACTTATCACAAATTTATTTTTAGTGCTATACGACTTTCGACCTTAGTTAAATCTATTTATGTGCTTCAGAATTAATGTATAAAATTCCGATTTTCAGGTACATTTTTATTAGAGACAATTAGAGCGCTGCTAATGTCTAGCCTTATTCACCTAATCTCTTCAACTTATGTATTTTTTTAGGTTTTAGTTTTATTTGAACCACATGTGATGAATTATTTAGAGTTCATTTAATTCATGACATTAGCATATATTTATGTTCGTATTTTTACAAATAAGCATTATAATTATTTAGCCCTTTCGTAACTTTATCTACTCGTCATATTTTATTTTAAAAGATTATTGGCAATTTTATTTTCACCCATACTAAATGATTCCAATTCCAAGCATTCCAACAATAAGTATCTACGTATCAAAACAGTCAAGTCTCCTGACTTCATCTTGAACTTGACGCAGTGTCTAAAACCCAAAGGATCTTAAGATAACAAAAACAAATAAGTAAAGTGAACACGGGCCCAGCTCACGTAATCCAAACAGATAGATCTTCCTGTCAGCCGAGATGTCGCTGAGGAAAGTCTAAGCAGTTGTAAAATAAAAGAGGCTTAGGTGACAACTATGAATCATCACTTTTAATAATAATGGAGGTCCGTTCGGATCCCTATGTAAGTGCTTATAACCATAATGTATGGAATGTGATGGATAAGTTACTCGCGTATATACTAATATTTATTATTTGTATGACATCTGTGTTGCATTATACACATTTTTAATATGGAACAAGGGAAAACATAATTATTCTAACGGTGAAATATACGCAAAAACCATGTACAAATACAACTTAATAACCCTTTGAAAAGTTCTTAAAAATTCCATCATATAACACACCTAGAAATTTAATTATAATAACCAAACTGGTACATAATAATTTATTACTTGCCAATCTCTCTTTATAAATATGATATTAAGCCATACCGAGATAATGAGATAAAAATATATTTTTTTGAATAAAAATGCTCTTGATACATTTGATTTTATGAATATCTAATAAGATACTGAATTTTTAACATAACTGCTTAGCACAATAATGGTGAAATACATATTTATACGATGTATTTTTCGCAATGTATACATTAGCAAATTAGCAAATCAAAAAATCAAATTGAAAACTTTAGTAGTTTTCGTCTCTAAAACGCTTCCAAAGCTATTAATATTTTTTAAAATTAATGATCCGTATCGCGATTCATCACTTATAATCAGACTCAATAATTAAAATTTTGTCAATATCGAAAATTTGATAAATGAAAATTCTAAAAATAAATTATTCGATTGCTAAGCATTTTTAGCCGTTCAATTTGATTCTATAGTTTTAAAATATTTATGGAATACCTATAAATTTTAAGTTAACTTGCTTTCAAAAGAACCATAATCACTCAACAAACTTTGGAATTGCCTTTAAATTTCTATTTCTGTTTCCTTGACCATTTTTATTTATAGGTAAGTAGGTATGCCTTTTATGCATTTTTTTATTTGTATGAGTAAGTAAAAAATTTCCATTTGGCCACATAAATGGAAAAAAGCAATTGATGCATGGTCAGGACTAAAACGAAAGTTGTGTATTAGAAGAATTGCTTATATAATCAGTGAATTAATACTGCAAGACAGTCGTTAGCAATACATACAATCCTAATTGAGACACAATGATGTTGTTTCGACTTGTTCATGATGTATGACCCGGCAATGCTATGTGACAGATCGCGGCCCCGTGGGTGCTCCTTGCAAGTGTAGGCGGGTCGACTCCATAATATTCTATAACGGTCACTTCCCACTGAGAATCTAGATAATATTGTACATGGATTTAGAGTTATTAAGAATATTAAAATAGATAAGGGTGTGTATAATATCAACTTTGTAATACCTTAAAAATCCAAATAGATATGTTATTTATATGTGAACCTATATTGATTTTGATTCGATTAATTTAGCACCTGGAGCAACCACCAGCATAACAAAACACCGACAACCCAAATTCAGCCTTAGAACGTTCATGCTTTTTACTTAGATTGGATTTCAGTTTATATTAACATTTAGAACATTTACCGCAAAGATACATATGTAAAATGCATAAGTGATTTTGGAATTTCCTAGATAGCCAACAAGTCGTAAAAAAGCGATGCAGTTTATCAGATACAAACAGGCGTGTATTGCTTAAAAATGCGGAACAATAAAACACCCACAAAAGCCATAGCTCACACGCACACAATACGAAATCTCTTAAATTCCGAAATTAAAATATAATTTATATCCCCGATCTCTCGACCAGACAGTTCAGATAACATTAATTCACTGTTGATTTTATAGTTAATATCAATGTTCCATAATTAAATGATATTAACGACCATATATAAATGTTAATTATAAATCTCTATCGTCTCGAAATTAATAAAAGACTCCCAGGCTTATGGTATAGAATCAGTATGATTCTAATTAAGCTAGTTCTCACATTTAAACAAATATATTTATTAGAAAGTTACAACGTCTTAGGCTTATTTACATACGCGCATAGGCGTAATTTACGAACGTAGTACTACGAAAATCTATTACACGACACTGCTTTCCCGTTCACTTTCATTTATTTATTAAATATTCGTAATATTTTTATTATTTATTTATAGAAGACGGCCAATCAGGTAGGAGGGTTATCTGATGATACGTGATATCGCACATTACTAGCGGGCGAGCGCAAATGTGTTACTATACTTTTAAGAATAAGTACGCTCTTTTCGCGATGGATACCATTAGATTGGATTCGTGATGGATATCATTGGATTGTTATACTGTTGGAATGTCGTATTTTGCCTCGACAATGATTCGATGCTTCACTACACTCCACGATAAATGCTCCAAGATACAGAGAGATGCAGCGACAGATTAAAGCGACTCGTAAATATTACAAATATTATTTTAGGTATATCTATAATTATTCAAAAAAATAAACGAACCGCAGAATATCTTACACATCAAAATAGCCAGCATAATTTACAAAATCCCGAATTCCCTCTTAAATTTAGATGTTTCACAATAATTAAGCCATTCAGATCACATTTGCATACAAATTATACAGAACTTCCACATTAAAATGCTTCATCACCTCACGTCAGTGCCTACATCGGTACCACCGCGGTTGAATGCTAACGAAAAGCATGACTCCACAAATTCTACTCCACTTATGTTGAATTTTACATTATCATAACCATTTACATAGTAAACCGACCGGTACGATAAACGCAGCTTTCTTATTGAACCTAATTATTGGTCTTTGTGTTTAAATTCAGAGGGTTTTTATTTAAATGAAGTCACGTACGCGTCGGCGTGCGAACAATAAAGGCAAAAAGTATTAAGTTGTTAGCGCATTACAAATACGTGGGTATGGCAGTAAGTTCTCATGGGTTTTAAATCTTTGTAGGTAAAATTATTTGAGCAGCATTTTTTAGTAGATTATTAATTACACAAACACTACGTTATTTAAAATGGAATCCTCAGCGCAACATAACATTTTTTTAACTAAAGCCTTCCCTAAGGTTTTAGGTATTCACGTTTCAAAGGTTAGGGTACTTAACACAAGTCAATATTAATCCAATAAACTATTTGTCATATTTTTGATTACCTACTTTGAGTTTCAAAGTCCTCTGATAGTTTCGAAAGAAGCTTTAAACTAAAAAGTTATACTCTCAAGACAGAAGTACAGCCACATAAATTCATGCATGCCTCAAGACGTCACATAAACTTGATTTATCTTTTGTGACGCAGGTTAACTCCACTACGTATCTCAGTTTAATTTAACATAAGGCAATCTCTTCTTAGATATGAAGGTACAAATTTAGACAATTAACTAAAGCTATTTTTAGATATAAACTAGAATAAGGATTATTTTTGTCTGGATTAATATATTTTTGGTACTTTATTCCATGGTTTAAATAATTAATCTAAACTAACCATTCGATGATTTTTTTATCCAGACTGCAGTTAGTGAAATAGAAGATATTGATTGAGAACCATACCTTTACGCATTTAAGATGGGACACAATTGCTCGTCAGATTAGTGGAATAAAAATTCTTAATGAGCAAAATTAGAATGCGATGCAGTGATCTTTAAGATAAAAGCAAAAAAAGAACAATAACTAATGCCCGACATAGAAGCATCATAAATTTCTCACAATAATATGAAATAGAAGATCAAAACTTTGTATATAAACGTCAATCCGTTTGTTATTCGTCAATTTCCGACTTCCTTACCCACTTTCGGAAGTTTTACCCTTATCTTCATATCTCGAATGGAAAATAAAATTGTGCCAGGAAAACAAAACTTTCTTTTCAATTTCCTCTTTCCATAACACTTATGTCTTTCTTTTATACGATAAAACCTTTTACTTAAGAACGATAACATTTTATGACCAAATCAAATATTATTGGGGCTATAGTAGACCAGTGAAATAACACAGGTTATACACTGAACATTTCTAAATTAAACAACTTGTATTTTAAAAATAAGTTTTAAAATAAGAGTAGTTCGAACTGATTTATTTGATTATGATATTTAGATACGCATAAAAATGCTGCGCTAAGCTATTATCAATAAGACTGTGCACCAACATATTTTCTTTCTCATGAATTAAAAAAATAATTAATTAATTAACTTTGATTCTTTTTTTATTGGAAGTGAGATATCCTAATGGAACCGATATATCTGATGATGGTATAACAATAAAATCGAGGGAAGCCTTCGTAGTGACTATTTTTTGTTTATATATGTGCGAAATATTACGGCCAGGACAATTAGCGACTATACAAATAAGCGACACTTTATAAGGAAACTTATCGAAGTAATCTTATAGACACCAACTTTTGTCTATGAAAACGTGCCCATTTCAATTGGCTCCCAATGGGGTGATCCTTATTATCGCTTCGTTGCAATAATACACATATAACTAACACCTTGTTTAGTGAAAAAACATAATCATAGATAGACTCTCACTTTAGACTTCTCGGGCAATTTATTAATACGTGTAAGTATAGAATTTTGTTTACGGTTAGTAGTGATGAATATTCAAGCGATTATCATTTGCACGACCAAGATACTGTCTTCCTATCGGTATTTTGCCGCCGTTCTGATCCCATCCATTTACTCGTACGTATCGCTTCGTATAAATCAATAACACCGGCTATGCAAAAATAATTATGGTACTAACAATTACAGATAAATTAAATTTCTTTAATTTTTAGTCTCTAGTGTAAAAAATACACTAGAGATATTTTTACGGTTCATATATAATAAGGCTTTCTATTCCTTTTATTTCTTTTAAATATTCTCCAGATAACGTCTTCAAAGTGCAATTTTGTGTCTTTATAAGAGATCTTTAAGAGAAAAGGACTTTTAATGTTTGAATATTCAGAAAATTAATATACATAGTACGAGTAGATACTACTATAATTTAAACTTGTACTCGTTAAGTGTACTATATATTGCACACAATAAAACTGCTGTCAAATAAAGCGTTGAAGATATACAGTGATCATATAAAGGCTAATTATTATCTTAACGCCTTCGCATCCCTCTAGCTGTTAATTTACTCAATTTAACTAGATTCTAGCACTCAATGTGTGGCGAAGATAAATAACGTTTTATATCTACGAGTATTATTGCTCTCATTCGTATAGAAAAATAAATAGTCTAGAAGACGTTCACAGATATTATTCCGTGGCGCGGTATTAAAATGGTGTAATTTAGTGCTTTTAAGCTGAACGGTTTTATTTCCGACGAAATTTCGCCTTGAGCGATCAGAAAGCTAACGTTGAATACATACATACAATACAATATAGGTGATACAGATACCAATAATTTACAGCATTATTTGGGAATCACAGGACACTATTTTCTTTCCAAGCCCATAATATCATTAAATAAACATTAAAAATATCATGCCTATAAGACAATAATGTCTTAAATACTTAACTTCTATTTTTTATCATAAAATAATTGTTAATAATGTTTCAGAATTGTAGAATAAAAATTCCTACGTATCAAATAGATGTAAAACAAACCAGTTTTTAGAACAATTTCTGCATTATGGCTTGTGAAAACGGATCGAGAATTTATTTCGATATCTTTTCCTATTTTGAAATATCATAAGAAACTTTTTTTAAAATACAGTGTTTTTTGCTAATATTGTCGAAGTAGGTACTTAATTAGAGCTTAGACACTAGCTTAATGATTAATAAGACGTCTTAGAAATTAGACCCGAGCCCGGATACAATCGTTAGGCTAATGATGCCAATGTAAATAGCAATCCAATGCCATTAGAATAATTTACTTAATTAGTGATTTCTAAAGCTCAAACGTTTATGCACGTGAAGTAATTGTACAAATGCAATTATTTAAATATCAATTTACATCGTAAATATTAATTATGGGGTTTTTAATTCATCTTTTTTAAAAAAATACTGTTACTATATCTACAGCAAATTCAATATAATATTTTATTCACATCTTACCATCTCTAGCATAATACAGATCGAATACTACTTAAAAGAAAACACTTTTATTATTCGCTGCATTTCACAAAACCATAATGCTTGCGTGACTTTGATAATCTATACTTAAGGCATGTATTACTAAAAACCTTCAATTACCTTTTTCATTAATTTGCCATTTTAAATAGAATGAAATGCTCAACATGGCATGAGAACTAAAATTAAAGTGCATATATGTATAACGTAAATGTTTTAGATTATATTGAAATATAATATGCACTATACAGTTAATCCCTCTTCATTACATTATTGTATCGCATCAAATATTGAAGCCTTTTAGTGATTAAAACGCTTTAAATGAGAATAACTTTATTATTATATTTTATCAATTTTAGCACATAAAATATTCAAATTCATTTGATTTATCCGTCTTATGACCAGAAAAATTTAGTCCGATTCTCATACCTAAGATTTTTTTAGTGGATTAAAATTATCAAGAGCGTTTACTGTGACTAAGTGTTGAAGGAATACAACTATTCATACAAAGTTAGATGCTGAAAGAGAGAGAAACAAGTACTATAGTAAAGAATAGTAAAAGGAGCCCATATGACGTGTCGCTTTGTCAAATATTCAGAACATTGCAAGTTTGCGTGCTGAAGTATTATTAGCCACAGGGATGAAACTACCTTTAAAGTCACGTGGCCTCATCACTTAACATGTTTGCCCTGTCTTTGGAATATTTCAAAGAATAGGCATACTCAAGAGAGTCGAATTTTTGATTTCATATTATGTGCATCGGACTGGACCCAAAAATCAGAAAAGAAACTCTTTAATATGTACAACAGCAATCAGAAATTAAACATAAAATTTAAAGACGAACTTTAAACTATTTCCGAATGTGTACCACATTTACCATGTACCACATAAAGCCAGTATGGGCGGTAACATAGGTTGATATTAGAGACAGTGTTACTTAGTTAGACAAATTTTTAGAAACAATATTTCTCGTCTACTAGCTGGGCTAAGTAGCTGCACCAAGCCGCGTTAAAATATTTCGCTGTTAGACTGAAGGTAGAAGAGCTTGGCAGCTTAGCGGGGTCTATGTAATGGTATGTTATGTATGGTAATGGTATGTATAGTAAATGAAGCACCGCCAAGAATAAAAGTGTGCGGCGACTAGCACAAGGGCATCTGTTGTGACTTTGGGTACTGCCGTCACGATGAGGGAGTTCTCCTGAAAGGCGGGACGGAATTTCACTGAGGTGACAGAAATGCGAAGCAAGGGACCTCGGCTTCCTTGGTGAAAGTGGGGAGCCGTTACAATAAGTTCAGCAGATTAAATACGATTTTCAGAGTTCGTGTGCACATTCTACTCCATCCAGTCCCTGTCTCTTGAAACCCAAGCATAAACTATCTTCCGACATATGGATAAATGATATTGGTGTTATATACATTAGGGAAGTTCTTATTTTTTTGTAATGTTAATAATATTGATATGTTTATTTTTTATTTATCGTTGCAGACTTTCCAAAACATTTTTACTTAGAAGTTTCTAAAATTGGCAAAACTATTCCTGTTAGCGAAAAGGTATTATCTCTGAATAAATATTGGCTCATTATAACTTGACAAATCTTACTTTAAAGAAACCACAATATACAAGTATATAAAAACTCCGCAACAAAAGTGTATTCAAGTACCACATGCGTCTTTTACGAAGGTTACAAATCACTTTGTGAAAGTAACTCTTTATTGAAACAACGAAACATAAAATGTATATCTAATTATTTATAGAAAAAGCAGTATCGGATTATATTGTAGGCCACCAACAGTGATCGCATAGGGTCTCATTTACACGGGTGATTTACGAGTTCGCACATCGGAACCAATCTCACTTACCAATGATTTATGCTCAACAGCTTCCCCATACCGAGTTAAGCGCATTATCAGACCGCAGCCTTATCAACTCCGAAAACGGTTAAATATTAGCCCAAAACCTAATATCAATCACATACAACCTATTAATAAATAAGCCCCTTTTTCACTTATTACTTCTGTACACTTTATTTCGTTCCCATACTCCTTCGAAATGGCTTGAGCGATTCTCATGAAACTTTGTGAGCGTATTGAGTAGGTCTGAGAATCGGCTAACATCTATTCTATTCATCCCCATAAATGTTAGGGGTAGTGTTAGGTGTTTATGATACACCATACAAAAATACATACAACCTTAAATTTTTACCCCGCTACGATCAGCCCCTATTTTTAATTTTTAAAATTGAAATGAAAAAAGCGGGTCAGCTAGTACCTATGTACTTGATGCGTACATTTAAAAAATAGTTAAGAGATTTATAATTATAGTGTAATAAGCGACACGTACAAAAATAAATCATGACATATAATAACTTAAGAAAATTTTCTAAAATAATATTTCTATATTAATGTCAATGGGAGGAGCTTTGTAGGCGCAAAAGCTGTTGAAGGAAGAATTGAATTAAAATATTGATCTCATTCATCTTTTTGACATCTGCGTATGTAAATAGAGAAATTACGTACAACTGCTTTGTTGAAACAGTACTGAGAAGTGCTTGGCTTTATCCGAATTCAACCTGCGCCTTTACTAACGAACACGAGCTTGTTAAGAAAGATATTCACTTCAAGGAGATATCAGAGAACAAGTAGATTTGAGAGACTTTTGACACCGCTGAACAAAGAGAATATATAACGAAAAGTAGTCACATAATAAGAGTATTGGATAATGGCTAGTAGAAAACAAGCGAGGATTTATGTAAAACAAATGAATATTAACAATTTAAGACAAAGAAAATCTAATTTATTTTTTCCATTGATAATCCTTTATTTAAATTTTTAATAAACATACATTTATTTTGATGTCATATTTGCGTTAGGATTTGAAAATGAACGTGGAATTCTACACCCTTGTGATGTGGGGATAAAATTATCGACTGAAATACAACGATTCAAAGTTAGAGCTGTGCAAAATCATTCCGACAATGAGTGTGAAGTCCCAATCTAGCTAGACTCGTGAGGTGCACTTTGAAGGCAGAATCTCAATTTGTTAGTATGATGGTAATAGAAATGAGCTGTGATTTGTAGGTTTCTATTTAATTATTTATGGTGTGGCTGCACTTTACACTGAATCAATATTTATTTCTAGAAAATACTTAATCATAAAGAAAAATTAATGAAATAAACTTTCGTCCTATCATTGCTCACAGAACGGAAAATAGATAAATTATATCTCGAGTAACTACTACTACAACTACTATTTTAACAGTACTTTGATGACTATCATATGACTATATCTATAAAATATAAAAAATATTTCAAGCATACTGTCATTCAAAAAAAACTTCATTTAGAATAAATCTAACCATTTACGAGAAAATATTTTAACCCGAGCACCTCATTTATCGCGGTAACTACTTGACATATACTGTCGCTTATCTGGTTGAGTTAATTTTCCAGGCCGAGGTCCGAGTGAATTCAATCAGAAGTGTCAACCCAAGCAATCTTGTCAACTGCGAACGCTATGAGTGTGCACTGAGTTGCCGGTGAGTACTAGTCGACAAGTGCCAACCTCTTGTTGCATAAATGTTTTTTTAATAATAAGGAAAAATCTGACGTATCGGACAAATGAAATTAGAATGGCAACTTTTCGGCCATAAGCGCTGTACGTTATAAGTATATGTTTTATCATATCTATTCAAAAAGAGCTATTTTGTTCCTGGACCTGGTAAGTGGGTACAATGTGCGATTTCAATACAATTCTATGAATTTATTACTCATTGTCAAAAATTTATCCGCAAGATAAAAATAGCTAATGATATTTTTTCTAAATGAATTTGAATTTAGGATACTAGGGTTAAAAATGAACAATCTCAAATAGTGATAAGAAAGTACATATTGTATTATCCCCAAATAATGTTTCTAACGGTATGTAATTACATTAACAAACATTATGATGCAATGATTTGCAGTTTTTTAGCTTAGATGTGATCAAAAGCAGTAGTCCACTGGTGCTTTTGTAAACTCCAGTGACGAAGTTTGAATCCCTCGATACGCTATGAATTCAGTCTCGCCCTCAGTTATTTAGTCCTAGTGTTCCATAAATGAAATTAGTATTAAATAAACTAGAGAACGTACATTTTTTTACATAGTAGTGAAATTTTAGAAATTGTTATTAAAGACCAAGCGATTAGGTACTTCAAGAAAATCTTTTATGTTTGTCTTTAAATTCTGCACCGAAGTTTTGTATAAAATTAAAGCGAAATCTAATGATTTATTTTAAACCTTCACAGAATTATATAGAAATACTTGGTCTGTAACTGATTGAGGAGTCCTAAAGATAATACGATTCTAATTGTTCAAATTTGTATGGAATATTCGCTTCTTTTGTCCATTCTCAAATTTCTTGAACAATAAAGTTAGCTTCGTAATAATAAAATATTATGAACTTAAGCGGTCTACTCAATGCTGCGGGCACCCGCTTAAATGAAATGGACGGATCACTTAACCTTTCTCTTATATTTGAAGAAAAGGTGAATCATTGAACTTATGCTACCTAATTTACTATTTATTGTATGATTCTTAATATATTGAACTGTTATTTGCTTAGAATTTGCAACCAGCAGAAATATGTTGTGAATTTCGGACTACTGAGTACTGATATTGAATACAGATATGTAGTGGCATTATAAGAACTCGACTCACTTTTCACCAGACAGTAATTTACGGTTACGAGCCAAGTGAATGTCATAAAAAGAGGAATATAAGAGTACACATAATTCTCAATTTGTAACAATATTAAACTCACCATAAATGAAATTGTAAAACAACTATACAATTTCATTTATGGTGACTTGTAGTGTATAAGATGGCGAAGTATATTTGCCACACACGTGGACCACCTACAATTACCTACTCTGGTTTACTACTCTACTACTTTACTCTGGCAATGGGCATTAAGAAAATTAGTAGGCTAACTGCTATATCAAAATTATGAATACTTATTAGTGTTAATTACACACATATTTATGTAAATATGTAAAATGCAATGTTAAAAATTGGAAACCTGTGGAAGCTCACCAATAGGAAGTGTGAATGTTCTTCAAGAGCACCGCGAACATGCCAATATTAATTACATAATTGTTCCTACGCGACCGACGCCAAAGTCCAATTTAACTTTATTCCTATTTAGCTGATATAGGCGAATGGAATCTGCATAACGACTTCCGTTGTCATCAAAACACCCAATGGGCAGAACAATGTCAATTCACACATGGAGATTTTACGGTGTTAGAGTAATATATTCAATTCGTTCGCAATGGAACGGATTCGGCCAGCTTTACGACAAGGTTTAAAGCTAACTAATTTGGTTAATGATCAAAATTTGTGCCAGAAACGTTCGCTAGTACTAATATATGGAACTGACTCAACGGATTTCAGTAGGAAATGGGTTTAAACGTTTTGCACGTTAGGCTCATTAATCTTGTCCGTTTTATCTGTGAGAATACGTTTTCTTATAATGCTATCAATTAATTAACGTTACTATTATCTTTTTTGCTATTAATGAGGTCATTAATTTCAATTACAAAATATGAATATTATCCAAGATATTGACGACAAACCTTATCTTTACAATTATTACGTACTCATAATATTATGATTAAGAAACAAGAGTCATTAACTATAACATGTCGGTTTTCTCCGTAGTCAGTGCAATACTATTAAGATACTGCGTGGGTATTGGAGAATAAAATTTTAATGGAAATGTTGTGTTCTTCTAAGCTTGTAAGCACCTAGTGCAAAATACAAGAGATAATATTGAATTTTATACGTTTTTGATCTATTATTTTTAACAAACCTCCCTCGTTGCCCTACCGTTGTCCCTTCCTTTTAAATATTTACAAAGCTACAACCACTGAAGGAATATATATTTCATAAAACTCCAATGCCTCATATTCAACTCTGTTTCAATTCAGAATAAATTTCTTTAACACATTTTGTCATTTACATTTCGGAACAGAAAGCTCGTAACTAGTTGCCCCTAGTTCAAGTTTTATATCAATCAAAGAAGTTTGAACTCTTTTGTAAGTTTCATTGGATGCAATTGAGAAAGTTAAGTAACTTTCAGTGCGGTAGTATCGCAAGCTTCCTTCAAGTACATCCATTTGAATCTCTGTCGCATCTTTTATAACCCACTGTTCATTGACTAAGTAATTTGAGGCGTGAGGTATTCCGTTTTATAACGTTTTGCAAAACCATTTTCTGAACGTTCTATGACTCGACATTTATGAGTTTATGATTACGCTATTTACATAATCGAGGAATGCGATTACACTATAAAATATTTATTGCACTTATTTATTTTTCTTTCGCATAATGTTATCAGGTTAAGTTACAACATAAAACGCAAAAAATCCTATGTACATTACGAGTCATTATTTTTGATTTTCCATTTAAAGTAATGAAATCTATTTATTACTCACATGTCGATATTTTCTATAAATAAAATAATGAAAGAAAATTGCACATGAAATTTGATAAACCCTTTCGTTTTCTCGTCAGGTTACATATTTCTTTCTAAAAGTGTTGAAAAAACGACAATTTATGACGCTGACTAATAATTGAACTCTATGACCACATTAAAGGAGACTGGGTGCGACACTTCATGTTTGTTTCTCACGGTCACACACGCCCACTGTGCTGGGAGCTTTACCTTTGAATAAACAAAGCTTAGGTTAAGCCTTATTAGTATTTAAAGTTTGACTTCCTTAAATAAAGTTTTCATCTTCACGGAATTCTGTTCAAAGTCTTTTTGCCCCCATAGCATTAATTAATAATTTATTAATTTAATTTATATTATTTGATTTAAGTTAAGCTATAATCAACAATGCATTTAATATTCTAGAATTGATAAGCCCAGTAACCCTCTCTATCTATCAATGATATGTTTATGAACGCAGCCCGTGAGGCACTCAACGTAAGGGGTCCACAATTGATCACTCGAACTTGTACCAATTGTGGAAGCAGCAGATCAAAGAGGCTCGCCTCAAATTGTACGGAGCCTCTAGCTCCCTGCGACGCATCAGTAATTCTATACCATTTAACACAAAAATATCAGTGTCACAATCCTATAAATCTTCACACGCGCTCTATTTCTTATATCGTTTTCAACACCAAAACTCTCAACTACCACAAGAGAGACTTTAAATTTATGGGTAACAATAGCTATACAGTACGATCTTTTGAAAACTATACTCTAGAAATCCAATTCCATAATTTCTCCTTTCTTGACGAATCTTATTGTGTCTAAGCTGTTAGATTATGGAGTTCACTTCTGGTATCCGTTTAGCTCCAACTCTAACTTTTTTTAAATATTTTTTGCATATGCACTACCTGTCCCAGTGTATCAACATTATTTTGTATCATTAAAAAAGTTGAAATAACATTACAACATAATAATAATTATTAACGTTTTTACCAATTTTGTTCGCACTTATTGCGCACCTTTTCATTATTTTTCTTTTGAGGGCTGTCTGGAAGAGATCGCTTTATAGTGATACCCACCCGTTGCTTTTTTTAAACCGTTTCCTTTTTGTTTCCGTTTGTGTCTCAACGAAGCATAAATAATTAAATGAATAGTTTTTCTTAAGTTCATTTTTTTAAGGGCAGACTAAATCTATCATAAAATTCTTCTGCCTCTTATAAATCTCTGAATAGGACTGCTGCTTCTCTGTTATATGACTGACAATACCTCGGCGTCGGCGTATATGTTTCATATTAGACCACGCACACGTTGCTATGATATGGTTTTTACTTAACAGGCAGACAACACTGGCCTCCCCTATGCCCCACTTATTTCAATATTCTAAGTTTTTAACGCTGCCTTCATTTTACATATATCGTTATACATATACATAATTAAAATAATTTAAAATTTTTAATGTCGTATATGATTTGTTTGTATAAATTTCATAATATACGTTCACATATATATATGCAGATATATATTGACATATTGACTGACATGTGTCCTCAGGAACCCGTAAAAATAGATAACCATGAACATAAGCTAATGGTTACTTACTAAGATCGCTTCTAATAAATAAATAATTATAGAAAATATAATAATGAAATATTAATGTTTGAGAAACTTTCTGTCTAAAGAGCAAGACCCATTTGGGCTTATTTTATTTTATCTAAGGTCCGTTTAGCAAGAAATAATCTAGTCTTATTTATTAACTACTAGTATAATGTTCCCAGACGTTTATGAAAACGACTTGAATTTAAGCCAAAACTAAGCCTCGCATTATATAAACCAAATCTAATTATTATAATGTTAGTAAATTTTATGTATTAGATATAGGACGCATCATCATCATCATCATCACAATCATATTTGTATACTTTTTGTTATGTTCTTAGTTAACATTAAATTTTCACAGTTAAATGTTACACCTGTTTAATGGGCTATATATTATATTATTAGGGCTCCGTACCCTCGGATAAATAACTCCGCCTGTCTGTCTGTTCGTCTGTTATTGTTCCTGTCTCATGTAATTATGTAGTTACGACAACTGAATTTTTCACTGATTAATATATCTCTGTTGACGATATGACAACAAACACTAAAGGACGGAATAAAGTAAATACTCCCATATAAGATTTTTTTAAATAATTGTAAGAAAACCTTAGTGGGCGAGGTCAATTAGAACTAGCCTGGTTTTAATATTTTAGAAATTGCTAACAATTGATTGCATTCAATTTAGTAAAATTTTTACATGGACAGTTAGGCGAACACCCATATTAAAATGAACACTCCTATATTAAAATTCTATAAATACAGAGTCATTTTAAAGAATACTATTTAGTTACTGTATGGTAAGTATATTGGTATAATTATTAATGGATATTTATTTATAAGCTTGATTAATATCAAGTAATGAGGCGAGAGAAGTAGTACAACAAACAAAGAACGTTTGTCGATATGATTGCGACATAATTATGGGTTATGAGTCGCATTGATAACAAGCCAAGTAGATTATTCTGCTGTTAAAATTGGTATATTTTATTGAAATTAATTAACACCCGTTCTAGTTATAAAATAGTAACCGTAACTGAAACGAGTCGTAAATTTGTCTTCGGAATAAAAGGCCTGTTAAATTCCCTTCCTTTATAATAATTAACATTTTGTTTTTAAAGGTGTCCACGACACATCCTAAAATTCTTATACTTACACAATTAAGATTAATCGTGAGAATAATTATTTTTCAATAAATGTTGATAGAATAACAATAAAGGTACAAATCAGACAGAATATAAAGTACATCAAAAGTACATAAATTCACGTGTGAAGTATTGATTTTGTACTGAAGTATGAATTTTCATAATAAATGTAATCTCATATGATCTATTCCTAGCCGAATAACCTTACATTAGGCGTGGGTGAGCCAGTCCTACACAGGCGTACTAACAAATTACGTTTACCTTACGAGCTCACCTAGATGCTGATATAACACGAACCCACTGTTGACAAAGTAACGGACTGACGTACGCCTAATTGGTTATTTTCTAGGCGCTGTGCGTTAAGCGTTAGCTTTATTCTGACCCTCAAGCTGACTTGAGCCTTGTTTCTATTTATTTGGAAATATTATTGGTTTTTGCCGAGGAAATATCAATAGTTTTTTTACTATTCTAATTTTCGGAACGACCACCGCTCCGTCATTTTATTCGAAATTTAATTTGATATTCCATTTGTACATTACATGACAGTTTCAGTATCTATAGGCAGTTTAAAAATATTGATATCTGCGTGCGTGGAATGCAATTATTTACTATCTCTAAAATAATAATGTAAAAAATCATTTTAATCTTGAAGTCTGCAAAAATACTATATACACAATACTTAACGATAGATAAATAGTAGTTGTTTGTTATATAAGAACAATAATGTGTATCCGACACTTCAAAGCGTTTTCATAATATTATTATCTTTTGTTTTACATATTTATCAGTTCAATGTTAAAGCGTGTAAAGTATATCTGAAAACTATAATATATTAGGCATCGTCAAGATAACAGTTCTATTTCGTCTGTTGAAGAGGAAAGACTCTTAAAATGATTCTTAGTGATACGTTTAAAGACGGCGTGTTTTATGGTAGTCAAGATTTTAACATACCTTATCATATGAATTATGGTGCATTTATCTTACAAAATATTTTGAAATACAATAAAAAAACATTTCTGGTGAGTTTTTATTTATCGCATCGGTTAGCAAAGGCAAAACGCCTGGCATTAACGTATTTGTATTTGTTACAAAAAATCTAATTCTTAATAAGATCATACCGCAACTTCTTTTACTGTTTTGAATAGTGTTTGATTCATACTTATTATCGCGTTATAGATAAATGGAGTGACGGGCGAAAAAATAACATACAAAGAGTTCTCACAAAGAGTAGTGAATACTGCTGCTGCTCTAACACAGTCAGGAGTGGATGTTGGAGATGTTGTCGCTGTATTTAGTGAAAATCGCATAGAATTCATAGTTACCACGTGTGCTATTTTCTGTGTTGGAGCTACTGTCACATACTTTAATATATATTATGGCGAAAGTAAGGATTTAATACTATATGAAAACTGATATAACTCATTATTCCTATGGTTTTTACAAAAATTACATTAATTCAACTCTTATATAAACAAAACAATATTATATCAAATTTTCCTTAAATATAGATCTTTACCAATAAGAAATTTAATAGTTTCCAAGATTTTGAACTTCTATTGTAAGTTGAGCTCTAATCTAAATTGTCAACAATATTGAATTAGTTGTTCGGAGGTCGCGAGGGTATATAACATGCGACGTAATTAATATACCACAATCTGCTGCAACAATACCCATGCACTTAGCGAATTCAGTCCATATTTCACCAATGCGGAAAATAATTATCTTCTAATACCTTATAGCAACAAAATTATGTCAATTACTGAGAAATGTCATTCCGATAGGATGTGATCGAAATGGCCGATTTGTTTTATGATTTCTTTTCCTCATATTGCATAGCTAAATATTGTTGGCTAGATTACAAAAACTTTTGAGACTATAAGTGAACCAGCCAATATTTTTGTATATGAGAAATAATTTGATTTGTGCATAACCATCTCAATGTCGCAATCATTAATAATGTTTACTTATTGGAAGTACAGCAAAAAAGTATCATTTTGGTGATCTGCATTTTGGTATCTAATTATTTACTATCATGAGTTAAGCTGCATTTAATTTAATTACCAATGCAATTTTTATGATAGAATAAGATCAAACATTCACACAAACCAGTAATAGTTTTAAGATAATAACACGATAAATCTTGTCTCTCATCTTTTTTGCTTCATATTTCATTATCAGTTGAGTCAAGGTAATTATAGATTATATACATCGGGGTATATATATATACTCTGGCGAATTATCGTGAGAATTAATATATGCCTAGTCAGGCACGATAGTAAAATTTGATTAAACAGTAATTTTTTTTCAAATATTAATAATTAAATATATTTTTTAAATAATAATTTATTCAGATTAAACAGAAACACAACTTTCTATACTATCGAGAACCATTTAAATTCTCAAAAAATGTAAAGGCTTTTTCTAAATACCCCCCCACTGCCAAAATTTAAACTTTCTGAATCATTTCATAGAGGCTCTTCACTTTTGATTGGCAAAATATATCTATGTATAGTCGATATATACAGGCTGTTTTAAAATATATATAAATTGTTTTAAAAAACGTTTTTTTTTATCTTAAAAATAAAATAATTTTTTCAGGCGAGCTTAGTCACGCGATAAATATATCCAAGCCGAAATATATTTTCCTCTCGGGAAATTCATACGACAGTCACTATGAAAATCTGCAGAAGCATAAAATGATAAGAAAATTTATTTTATACGACGACAGAGGTTCCTTGAGTTCACGGAATGTATTGTATTTCAAGGATTTAGTCAATTGTCAGGTGGATCAAAGTTTGTACAACCCTGTACATCTTGGGGGTTGGTATTTTCATTGTAATTAAACGACAATAGCTTTTATTTATCGAATAATAGATGTTTAATGAATTTGATGATCATACTTAACTAAATAGTTAAGTTACCTATATTGAAAGTGTTAAATTTTGAGTTTAACTTTGCTAAAACTCTAATAAATAAATAAAAATTAATGCGCTTTTTCTGTTGTAGGAAAAATCCTAACTATTATGATATTGTATTCATCTGGAACAACTGGACTCGCGAAGGGCGCAAAGATAACTAATCTCAATTTAATCGCCACAGCACATCGAGAACCGTAAGTATTAAAGCTTTTGTATAAAACGAATAAAAAAATAATCATCATATTAAATTTCTTGTATCATATAACCAATATAAACAGTGTTAGTTTACTCCAGTATACTCATTTGTATTCGGTATAGTTACCAAAGGTTTTCTATGTGCATGTTTCTATGTGAAAAATTAACGTTGTTTAGTAAGCAAGATGGGCACAAATAGTGTGTTATTATTATTATATTATTGTAAACCCTTTTTTCTGTTTTTATATCCCATACCTTAACCTATGACCGAACTATGCTTATTAAAATTTGTAATATATTTTTTCAATGAAATAATATCATGTGAATTTAATAAACAATTTTCATTAGTCACACCAAACGAGACCTTGTCGCACTATCCATATCACCCTGGTGTACTACAATGGGTATAGCTAACATTCTTCAGACCATCATGCAAGGCAAGACCACTGTTTTCCTGGATCGATTTAACGAAAAACAGTTTCTACAAACGATTGAAAGATATATGGTGAGTATATTATTTTTATGTTTCAAAATTACAAGAACCTTCACCGGAGGCTATATGTATATGGGATAGGTTTAATACATTTTTTTTAAAAACATTCACATTAAAACTCATAAATTTTATTTTTTAAAAGTGTTTTATACTTCACTTCCTAAATTGTGTAATAGGAAATTTATTAAAAAAATTATAATTCTTTAGAAATTGATAGTATGTATATCAATATTTAAAGTATTCCTTGCCAATAATTTAATGAATGAAAATAGTATATAAATTTAATTTAATGTATTTATTATTTTTAATTCGTTAGTGTATCATAATTCATTCCGTGGTAGGTATAGTGAGGCCATTTCATTAAAATCGTCCTATAAAACAAAATAATGTTAAAACAGAGTTACTTTCCAATTTCTGTGCTCCACTCTTTTATTTGAGAACTGTCTGTAAATGTAATTGCGTTCAGCTGCGTCATTTAATTTTTAGTTTAAGCTTTATAAGATTACCAAAGCTTTATAAGTATATACATAAAAAAATATTTGGTGTACTATGTTGTCTCGATGTTTTCAGATAGGATACATACTAGTACCACCACCCATTTTGGTGATGTTGTGTAAATCGGAGCTCGCTAAAACCTCAGACCTTAGCTCGATAGAAGTTGTTAGTAGTGGAGGTGCAACTACTAACATGGAAGTGATAAATCAAATAAAAAAAAGGTATAATTCATTTATTTATGTTCATTATCAGTGAAATAAAGAGATATTTTTTTATAAAATGCATCTATAGTAGTCCTCCAACGAAGAAGCGGGGATCAGCTCAAATATTAAATGAATAAAATGCAAATATTACGATTCTCTTACAGATTTCCACACATAAAATGTGTTTTACAAGGATACGGTATGACTGAAGCAACGGGCGCACTCACTTTCGACAATGAAGAAACTTGCAGGGAAGGAAGCGTGGGGAAAGTAGTTTCGGGGATCATTGCAAAGGTTATCTGCTTTTAAACGAAAACAATATTGTGTTTATTTTACAATAATTTTGTATTTATAAATGTAATAATAAATTTAATTAACAACTTTAACATCCACAGTTAAGAAGTCAGTTACGTCTTAATATTATGTAGATGTTACTAACAATCTAACACAGAACAATTGAAAGATATCATTACTAAACGCAAATAAATAACTAATTTAACTTAGTTTACATATATAATTAAAAAATTCATGCTGACTAAATTACCTATTTTAAAATTTAACTAAATCTTATATACTATAATATTATATTAAATATACTTGCATATACTATTTTTAGTATAACTAATAAATAGACACATAAACAATAAATAAAATTGTCAAGATGAATTTTCCCAACCTATTTGTTTCAGATAGTTGACCCCGATACTGGTAAGGTGTTAGGTTGTAGAGAGCCCGGGGAAGTGTGCATCAAAGGCCCTGTTGTGTTCAATGGTTACATAGGAATCGACTCTAGTAAAGATTTCTACCCCGATGGCTTTTACCGAACAGGGGACATAGGATATTACGACGAAGACGGCTATTTTTACATTATCGATAGAATTAAAGAATTGATAAAATACAACGCTTGGCAGGTGAGATAAGATTTATTTTGTGATAAAAACTTCGTGGATGGTGATAACTGATTATGCGCTCTCTAGAGTAATTATTATTCTACATATTTAGTTTCAAGGTTAACATACCTACGTAATTTTATTATACCTTTGACATTCACACGTTTTTGAGAATGTCTTAGATTCCTTAGCCTATTTTGGCAGAAAGATTAACTGTACTTTCCTTTAGGTGTCACCGTCAGAGCTCGAAGCGCTCTTGTTAAAACATGGGGACGTAAAAGATGCAGCGGTTATTGGGGCACCAGACCCATCAGCCGGTGAGCTTCCCACTGCCTTCATTGTCAGGAAAGAAAATTCAGTCATTACGGAGAAGGAAATACAAGAATTTGTTAATTCTAAGGTAAATTATTTCATTGTTATATATACCAATAACTTTAATTTATGAAAATTAACTAGTCTTCAATCAAATCGGCATCAATACTTTGTTTTATTAGTAGAGTTTAAAAATAGTCAAAGTAACTTTGGTTTATGATTTATTTACTTAATGTATGAATGACATCAGTCAGTCAATTTGTCCCCTTTTTTAATAACACTGATGTTAGTGTTTATAATAAACGATACGTAACTGGTCAATTAGAAATGATTTTTCTAATATTTAGGTAGCAGCATGGAAAAAACTACGCGGTGGCGTTATCTTCGTGGATTCAATCCCCAAAAACCCCAGTGGCAAAATATTGCGGAGACAATTAAAACAACAACTAGTGGATAAAAGTATTGGAAAAGTAGTGAGCAAAATGTGATATATTTATGATTTAACTATATTTATCGAAAATCAATTTCTAAGAAAAAATAATAAATGATATTTCAACGTAGAACGTGAAGGTGTAACTATTTCTGAAGTTTTAATAAAACAGAAAATTGTCCTCTTAGTTCAAATATTCGTCTACTGCATATCAAGCAGAGATATATAACTACATAGTATAAAACAAAGTCGCTTTCTCTGTCCCTTTGTATGCTTAAATCTTTGAAACTCTGCAACGGATTTTGATGCGGAGTGATTCAAGAGGAAGGTTTATATGTATAATAACATCCATTAAATAGTAGAGAAGTACTGTTGTATTTTTGAGGTTTCTAATATGATTTCGTAAATAATTACATTTTTTCCGCTTACATTGCAAACGCAGGCTAAACCCTACGAGTTTTATCAAAATAATGTACTAAGTATTGTACACATTGAAAAGGTCTACAGAAAAGTCCGTGATGGTATATGTCTATCTCTTATGGATAACCCACAATAACTTTTTTTTGTCATTTACTTTTTACGACAATTACATTTATACAAAAATTAACATTTTTTTTTTTGTTTTCCCTATAGCACTTTGAATTTAGCAGCGATCGGACGCGTTTATTTTTCTGTTGTGTATTTAGTATCAGCATTGCACCCGTGCGAAGCCGGGGCGGGTCGCTATTATATATTATATAAATAAATCTTGATCCTTGATTATCGGAATATCGGGCTTTTATAATAAATATCAGACTATGATTTATTGTTGAAATTAAATGAAATTGTTTTAATAAAAGCTGTATTCGTAATAACGACAAAAATTGGCGACAGATATCATAATTGCAGCATTTAAGCCACCGCGTAATGTATCAACTTTAATATTAGTTGGTTAAGGGAATAATTGGTTTTTATCTAGAATATTTAATAGTAAGCCTCTATTATAAGCTATAAATTACAATCTAGTTTATGTCGTTGACTTTCAAAAAGCTATATATAAAATGGACGCATCGTATTTTATACTGTGTAATACCAAAATAAAAAATATTATAGAGTACTTAAATGGAAAACATCTGCGAACTAGCGTCTGTATAGAAATAAATTATAGACCACAATTTTCAGGGTACAACTTAAACTTCATTTAAATTGTAGTTTCGTTGTTACGACGTTTAAAATTTTCTGATATCTATTTTAAAGTCTAACAAGAATCATTTTATTGATTTAATAACTAAATTTTAAGTTTGTATTCATTTTACACATATAGTAACAAAAATCTCTTTGTACAGCCTGAGGATGAAGCATCATCGCTTTTAGGCATTCTGTATAAGCGATAGAATATGAAAGTAAAAGAGGTTCTATTAAAACTTAATTAACTCCAATTCACAGGTAGACTTTATTAATAGCGCCGGTACAGATTGATCGATCAAACAGAACATACTGACCGAAATTTTTCATGTTTAATCAATCCATACTCGAAACCGAGATTGGCCTCGTTCAAAAAGTCTAGTCATTCGTAAATATATTTTACTTGTTTCACTCTGGTTTTTAACGTTTATTTGTTATAAGGAGTTTATAAGATGTATAATGGAAGTGGAAGTGATTTTCAATTTGGCTTTTGTATTTCAAACAGAGATAATTTTCTTATGGATATCAGGTATTTTTATTATAATGGATGTCATAACTATTCCTAAAGGAATAAACTGTCAAAAATAATTGTTGAACCTGCTGGCTTAGAGCGTCAATATAATATGTAAAATGAAAAATGAATACATATTTTAGATTTTTGCAGTTATTAAACGTGCGCTTAAACGAATTATAAGCATTACTTAAAATTATTGTAGTTACGACCAAATAGGTATTATTACGTAAAGACACAATGGGCGGTATAATGATGGGATCGTTAGTGGTGGAGTAAATTGCACGTTGTATAGGGCCAATATCCACCCACTACGCCAGTATACAATGACAAGTTGATTTGAAACTGTTTGGCTTTGCAAGTCAAAACCAATAGATTTTGTTTGTCTGCTTTGCGCTACTTAAGGTGAGACACATATTTAATACAAATAATTTTTATATTTACTTTACTGTAACGCCTCCCTAATTTGTAATGATTATCTTATTATATATAGTCTTTCATTGTTTTCTAATCTACAATTAAGGTTGGTGAATAAGAAAATTTTAATTAATCAAAATTGGAAGGTCAGTGTGTAAATGCCCTTGTTTCTTATTGTTTGAGAATCTTTAGCTTAGTCTATTTAGTTATTTAGTCTATTTACGTTGTTTTCCTGTAAATTACTATTAAATATAAGCCAATGTCCTATTTTGCTAATATTATTATTTATCGAGTTTTATAGCATTGTCTATTATACTGCTCAAACAAGCGTAGGCTGTCGGTACAACGCACGTTGTAAATTACGCATAAAGCATTTATAACATGAATACACCTTCTATAGGCACACAAAGCGACATGACACTTAGCACAAAGTAATATTTACCTTTCAATGCGGCATTCACTCTGTCCAAATCGTATAACGACAGTGGAAGTGGCTCGTACAAGAGCCGCATTCTGGGAGTCCGGCGACCGTAACTCTCGTAAAAGCCATCGCTCAAAAATATTCCTGAAGAATGCCTATATAACTTATACGCGCACTTATTCGTCCGTAGCCAGTCGACGAATACAATCGCACCATTCAAGGTCCGGTCGTCTCCGACAAAAACGTGGCTTTTCAGCTCGTGAACATCTCCTTTCATTATCTGTCTTATATACAACTTGTAAGATATGGTTACTCTCACATGGGGCTTCCTACCCCGTTTAATCTTCCTGACGCTCAGGACGCGCGCTGTGAAAATGTATTTAGATTCAGACACCGCCGACGACAGAATCTCGTAGTCATTAGTTAGCGTCTCATTTAAAACACATTTGGGAATGTTTTTGTGTTTTCTATCGTGAATGATACTGCGCTTATTCCCGAGACCCATGACAGTAATGTGACTGAATATATTACTGTAATTGAACCACAATAATAGCAATAACATCAGAACATTCATTTTTGTGACCCTGTCAACCGTGAAGCAGTCACGTCGTATTCTAATAAAAATCCATTTTAATTGTGTATAACTTATCGATGCGGCTCGTAAGCACACAGTGCGATCACGAACTTGCGTAAGCTTGGCGCCACCGAGACGGGTGCGCGAGCGCAGGCCTCCGCGTATACTGGATACCTCGCAATTCTATGTAACCTTCACTAACGTAAACAAACGTGAACGTAAAACGTTGAAGGCACTACGAGAAAGCTACTACATACATTGAATACCATTACAAGATTAAAACATAAAGTTTGGAGCGAACGCAAGTTTGTTTCATTTAATACCCTGCATTCCTTTTCTGAAAAATATTGCTATCTACAACACAGCTTCATGGGTCAACGGAGGCACAATAGCCGGAGGATAGGAGATAATACAAAGCGCACAATATGGGCCAAGTTAACAGTTATTGCCGAACGAGTCGCCTTACTGCGCCCTGAATATTCATGCAGTTGAGTCGGTCCCGCGCCGTATCGCCCGGGATAACTACTTTTACCGCACTACACGCTATTCATACAGCGCCAGCGTAACGGCTTAGACAAAATGCAAAACAAACTTTAAACATTTAGATGTTTATTTAAAGTGTTCATTCGAATTTTAAAATAAGTCGTCAGTTTTGAATGTAAAATAATAAATTAATAGGATTTTGAATATCTATAACAAGGCATAACGCCATTGCAGCTCTTGCACAAGGAATTTGGAAAGTGGCACGTGCGTGGGCGGGCAAGTCGAGGCGGTCGCTCTCTTGACGAATCTTCAACGTCACACTTTATTATTTTAAGGCATTCATGATATTCTTAATTCCCTCTTATAATCTATTCAAATCGATCTTTAATAAACAACAAGTGATGTTTAACGTGCTTAAAATAATTATCTTTGATATTTAAAATTATTTAAAATACCCAAGGGCCTTGCACTTGCAACATCGACATCGTGTGAGGTGTAATTCCATAATGATAAATGAACGTGCCCATTATTTTCTCTATCTTGTGATCGAAGTTTTCTTTATAAACCAACTATAAAATATCCATATGTCAAAGTGTGCTTTATGTGATGCTTGTAGACACAAAAAAGCGATTGGAACGATGCGCTGAGTTGCACTGCGTGATATTTTAAATGTTTATTTAAACGTAATGAGTATGATTTTATCTTCTTCGCATGTGGCCCTTTAGTATATAATGTTCTCACGGATCGTGCAGAGTGCAGTTGATATGCATCGCAATACTAGCAATACCCACAGAGGACTCAACAAGGCAACAAAGAGCGATGGATCGTAATAGTAGTCCGGACTAGTCAAAGACAGATTTATTGACAATATCTCTCGAATAATTTATTAAATTCTGTCCAGGTAGAGCTATCCTCCCATACTGTGAATACAATTTATAGTTGCGTTAAGTGAGAATGAACAAAACATTGTAAACTATGTGCTGCCGTTAATAAATTACCTGTGAGCTCCTAATTAAAATCGCTATAATTAATCCTTTATATAAGCTATATAACGGACGGCTAAAGAGTGTTTAAAGTAGCAGTTATAAGAACGTGCATAAAACGTCTTCTTTACTATTCATAAAAGAGAATACATTCACAAGGGGTTGCGAGTTGCAGTGTTGTTTATGAGCGCTCTATATTATGAAATGCATAATCCGTAAGTCAGAAAGCATTTGTAATCCCCGCACAAAAGGCTTGCATGCGGCCGATACTGGGGACTATTCCCCAAGGATGAATTTCGATACTCATCTCATTGCATTATGTGCTTAAATTGGATCTTTCCGGATTTTTTAGGTCAAAACGTGAAATCAATTTATTGCACAACTTTGAAACCTGGCTATTATGAGCCATTTATGTCAAGAATTGTACGTAAAATGTAGACTTCTTTTTGCCAATTTTTGTTAATCTTTTGTTCCAGTTTAAAGTAACTTGATAACCGTGGTAGTATATAACTAGCTGTGCCCTGCGAGTTTTCCCACTTAATGATTTGGACAATTCACACAATATCTTTATAATTTATAGCATATGTATTATTCTTATGTATCAGCTATATTTTAAAGTTTCATTAAATTTCAATCAGCAGTTGGACTTGTGTTACAAACTTTCTAGTTTATAATAATATATAATAGTTTTCATTATTATATTCTACTTTTTTGAAAGACTAAAAATCTAAGACTTGACTAATCAATACTTAATAATTATTAAATATTATTATTATATTTAATATATATATTATTATTATAATTAATAAAATCAATATATTAATACGTACTAGCAAGATTAATATAAAAAACAAATAAAATTCAAAAATAGTTTTAATAATTATTTCTCGTTTTATTTTTTCTATATTACTAGAACTTGTAGAACTAGCACTTGATCATGAAATTATATATGATATTTGTGCAAAGATTTAGGTTATAAATAAGGACATCTAAAGTCAAACAACTACTATGCACGAACTGGCAGCTGTCGGCTGAACACAAACGCATCAGACGCATTTTCTCTATTAACTTAACGAACAGTTGTCGAGATGTCGATCAAACCATATCTCAAGGCTTTTGTACAGCATTATGGTAACACCCACATATTATAATAACTTCCAAGAACCCCATTATATTAAGCACATATAATTTCCCCTTTGTGTCGAATTTAAAATTTTATCTGAAACTTAATATCTTTAATGAACATGCGATCATTGTTTATTTTAATAACGAAACCTTTCATTGAAATGGGTTTGTATTGAAACACTGATAATAAATATTTTGTTTCATTTTTCTGAAACGAATCTTGTGAGGAATTTTGTAATATATTAAAAATATATTTTTCAAGCTTGATAAAAATTATAGCAAGCTAACCAATATAAAAATGAGATATTAAAAAAAGTATTACGAATTTGTAAATTCGCGAATAACTCATTTTAAAAGGTATTTATTACTAAGGACAAATTAACAAGAATGAAACCGCGAGTACAGCTACTAATCATTATAAGTGGCCTAAAAATGTACGAAAACGAATCAAATAACTTTATATATAAATAACTTTAGAAACGATTATGGGCCATTCATTATCATCTACGTATAAAAACCACCTAATGACCACGTAACGACTTAAAACAATTCGTTTATAATTGTAGATTATAAGCGTTACAGATGTTTCAAAAAAGGTCTTACCTTTCACGGCTGCATTGATCCTATCTAAATGATAAAGCGTCAATGGTATGGGGTCAGTCAATAGCCGCAGACGTGGCGTGGGTCCTCTTTCATTTTCCTCAAACTCTCCATCGCTTAAAAAGATTGCAGATAGCCGCGGCCTTGGTCCAGCCGCACAATTCTCTCTCGCGTGAGGCCGCTCCACTAACAATGTAGAACCGCTTAAACTACCCGATCCATCTTGCTTTAGAAATATCGTAAAATCTCCATCCTCTCCCTTTAAAATACGCCGCAAATATATCGTATAAAGATTAGATCTTTTCTTACGACTGTCGAGTTGCGATCTGTATTTTCTCACACTTAAAACTTTGCCTGTAAAAATAAACTTTGAATGGCCTATCGCTTCCATCAAAGACCATTCGTCCTCGATAAGGCTTACATTGAAATTGCACGGTGGCAATATAGCTCTGTTCCTCCGATATACATTGTGCCTTTTTCTTACTTTACCGCGAATCCTGATCTCGCCTCCTACGATGATCGCGAGGGTGATAAAATAAACAATAACCATTGAAGGCCTCATATCGAAGAGTCGCCGGTTAAACACACTTATGCGGTCAATACAAATGTATCTGTCACATTATGCAGGTTATTTATGTCCCCAGATACACATAAAGTACCGACAACAGCTTATTAAATGGGCAAAACGTTGACATCTCACTAACAGAATCTGATTGAATTGAATTTATAATTTATTGTTGCGTTTACGTCACGGATTCAGATATGCGTTCGATTTATAAATGAACGAATATAACTAACTACTACCTAATTTATAGTAAAACTTATTCCTTAGCCACACATCATGGAAGTTTGTTAGTAAACAATCAAATTGGAATGTCCGTATCTATGATATGAACGCGTGCGCGCGCGCTGCTCTCCGTAGCTAACTAAAGCCTGACACGCCTTCTCTCCCATGAGAAATAAGGGAGCACGCCGCACATTTATATATTAACACATCCATTACATCAATCACTTAAAATTATTACTTATTAGGTTGTTTGCTTATCAACTCTTTTAAAGAGAAATTTCGCGCTCGCTTCCTTTTTTCTTTTTTTACGTTCACAGTATCGTTTACTTTACAGTGTGACTGTAATTATGATTTCATTATTTTATTATGATGCATAACTTTTTATATAGATATTATATGTAATATATTCATATTAAATTAGTTATCAATGGTACTCGTGGGAATATTTTATGTATAAATGGCCTAAGATGTTGTTACCATGTCTTAACACTATTTATATTTTTGACATAAAAATGTAATATAAATAGCACATTATATTGTACTAAGAAAACATTGCTGTTAAAGCTATACAATGCTAAGGTTAATAAAATTTTTGAAAAAAATTCTTAACACATTGGCAAATAAATCCTCGGAGTGGACATATTCGTCGATAAAAATGTGCATACAAAATAGAGTTGTGAGTACTAGGTTTAAGTTCATGAGAATTTGTTCTATTTACGATAAACTAATCTTTATTACTATTTATTAGATGTCAAAACGGAATGCACCAGTTTTGTTCAAGAGGAGATAAGTGCGTGGAGCGTCGTATAGCTCTTGTGAAAGCTCGATGCGTGAGACGCGTGGGTGAACCAGCCTAGCCATGGCGCCTGCGCCGCGAACTGCGCTCATTTTTAATGTTCGGCACAAGATTTAACAAAGAACGACTATGTATATGCATAGATATTAAAACCTATCTTGCGCATAGTTTTAATTATATAACCACATATATTTTGTTTTATGTTTATAGTTTTGTCATCCTTGGCTCCATCATGTCTGTAAGCTTTATTATATATACAATTCACGTGACACAATGTTCGAACTTGAACTCCTCCGAAACGGCTTGACCGATTCTCATGAAACTATGTAAGCGTATTGAGTAAGTCTGAAAATCGGCCAACATCTATTTTCATCCCCCTAAATGTTAAGGGTATTCCACCCCTAATTTTTATTTTTTATTTTTTAGACAAAATTTTTTGTTTCTATTTTTTTTATTAACATACATACAATTAACATAGAAAAATACAAACAATCCTAAATTTTCACCCTTCTACGATCAACCCTTATTTTTTATTTATTAATTGAAAATTGAAATCACATGTATGGCAAAACAACGTTTGCCGGGTCAGCTAGTTATTGTATATAAATCCACACATATATATACAATATACAGTTAAAGGAGCTATAAAGTTCTAGTTGTATTAAACATAAAACTAATTGCGAAATGAAATCTTACAAATCTTTCAAGATGGAACTACATTTGCTGATATAGAAACAGTTGAACCTAAGACGGTAATATTCTCAAATATTACACTAATGGCAGAATCTTGTATTCAAAATAATAAGCACCTTATTATTTTCTATGAAATTCAGGTTGAGGTATTAAACACTTTAACATGTTTCGATTAATTGTTGCTGTTGATTGTTGAATATATTGTGTATTTCGGAATACACGAACAACCCTTAACATTTATATTAACACTACCTATTACATGCGAATTTACCCGCACTAGTTCGTACATTGAATAACAATGTTCTTAATTTTTAAAATTTCTCATTTAAGCCCCACACTTTTGATAGTAGCGAGATGTTAATTACATAGTTACAAAAAGAAATATATTCAAAATATTATATCGACTTAAACTTCAAGGAAACAAACTCTTCAGTTTTAAAATATTATATAAACGAAATAAATGGCATGCAATTACAATACTTCGAGATCAACGCCGTCACAACAAAGAAAAAACAATATTCCTTTTTAAAAGAACCTCTTTGTTATAGTACACCGTAAATCATATTAAGACAAACATAGTTTTAAGCAAAAGGTTAAATGATATGCACACCCACACTACATTTCGTTGTAAGAATGATTGCGAGTCTTTCCCTCGAAACGATTTGCAGCTTTTGTTCGAAGTGTATTCTGCACATAATTAATGCCAACCATTTAAATAATGAATACTTACATGAGCTTTCTACATACGGAAAAATGCTAATTCTTCACTGGTACTAAGTAGCGGTAAATTCTCAATTAACGGTCTTGATTTAAGGTGATGTTCAATACAACATAAAGAGATAAATCAATGGCTTTTAAAAGAAGTAGGCGTTACGTAAAAAATAATAAAACAATTTCTAATAATACGTAACAGTGGGTTTAAAATTACTCAAGATACATTCTTACTATGTTACCCTATTGACATAGGGTTTAAAACCCACTCTGAGGTTGTTGCTAATATAAATCTTTGGTAAGGTTTGAAGTTAACTCAATTCCTGTCCTTATCTTAATTACGTTGTATATTTTGCATGTCTTATTAAAATTATAATATTATTATATCAGGACGCTCTTTCACACATGGCCGACTAGCCCCAAGGCAATCTGTTTGCTGCTCCTTTTATGTGTTTACACAACTAATAAACATGTAATTACAAACATTCTATTTTATAAATAATTAAAAATATATATTAACACCAAGACAAGCCGACAAATATGTCCATCTAATAAATATTAACCAAACGCAGAATCGAATCTGGGATCTCTGTTCGTCAATCCGGTATGGTGACCATTGAGCTAATTGTGATGTTACAACTGAAGAAATTGTTCATATTTCAAATTTAAAAAGAAATTCTACTACAGCCTTAATCTTCTGATTCGGGTATACAAAGTCTTAAAATAAAGCAGATAAAACCACGGCGAACCGCTACTAATTATTAAAAAAAAGTATCAATACCTAAGAACCCTAACAGATATGGGGCCAAGTCGTATCTAATTTTCAAACACTTATGGTAAGCGTAAACTCGTAACTAGTAAACTTACTTGCCGACTTTAAGAATGATTAATAAAAATATGACCTTCACAGTTCGAATGACGTTTGCGTAATAAAATCTGAGTTCTGAGTAGTTGTTACTTAACCAAAAATATTCCGGCTCGATGTATATGTTAAACAATATTCATTAAAATGTTTAGTTTCAGTTTAAACAGTGTCAAACATTCTTGCAATTATTCACGAATGTTACCCCCCAACCTAATCCCGATTTAGTGAACGATCACTACGATATTAAATCACTCTGTCAAACTACAACAAGCCGCTCATTAAGCCCGCCCGCTTAAACGCCGATACAGCCCCATCGTGGCCCACTAACTCAATTAATACATCACGACCTGGCAACACTATAAAACTGAACTTTTTTTAGCTATTAGGCTACCCATTTTCATATGGATAAAAAAAACTCCTATTTAACACCTGTTTCATTATTTTGCAGATAAGAATTGATAAATTGATTTTGTTTATTACACAAGTAATCTGGAAAAATACAAATAGTAACAAAAAATACTTAGCGAAAGATAGAAACAGCCCATGAAAAAGCAATTATAAGAGAAGGCAACTGCTCGAGTTTTATTTCAAATAAAAAACTAGAGCGCATTTGTAAGCCGCTTTCGATTCGCGTACTGAGTCACCTATGTATGTCGTCGTCACCTATAATCGTATACAAAGATGAAACACAGGTAAAATTATTTTACTTTCTTTATTTTACTAACAGCATTCACATTAGAAAAACTTATAAGAAACCTACAAACCTTTATAACCTTACAAGTACATCGCAATGACAACTTTTATTGTTTTAAAGTGTGATCCAAACAATATCAGAAACAATTAATATAAACTAATAACAAGTGTGTTTCTCAGCTATTTCTTAATTTTAGAGAGCGCATGTATAAAAAAGAAGACAAAACATACAAGATCCGTTTGAGCTTCAAATGGCTCATCATTAGTGTTGAAAATCACGGCTCAGCAGAGCAGAAGCTCTTCAGAGCACAAAGGTGAACCGGACGAGTTCGCCTGATTCGTCTGAAATACTCGCAGCTTCACAAAGAGCCCTACATTCGATGGACTCTCGTTTTTGTCGCACTCACTTTATAGTGTTTTAAAGTTCGAATTCAGAATCCTTCATTTTCAAACGAGTAAAGTACACATTTGAAAAATTTTATTTACATAACTGATATTTAACCGTTTTACATATAGTACATTATACAATATTTGAATAGAAAAATTAGATCAATTCAAAACATATAGCCCACATGAATAGTGAAAAATTACCATCTATGAATACGTAAGTGGCATAAAGGATGTATGAAAAAGCGGTACTTTCATGCCGTATATTTATTTTACCAACAAAGGAAATCAAATGTGACGTACATTCCATCCCACTTACTAATATCATGAATATAAATTGAAACATCGTGGATATTTATGCGGGTTGCCCGCGGATATTGCTCAGGCCCAAGCGTTGAGGAGCACCGAGAGCCAGGTGTTCACACGATGTTCCCGCTGGCAATCCATTCCTGATATCAATATTTATGCCCATTTCCGAACAATCATCACATGTAAAGGAATGATACGATATAAATATATCCAATAAGGTTCATAATACAATCCGAATTTAAAACTTTATTTCATTACATGCAGTGTTGATAACCGTATCGAATGCAATTAAAATAATCTCGTGCTAATGACAAAGTGCCAGCTTAATACGAGTTAAGAGATTTAATCGCTACATAATTTCGCGAGCGAAATTAATTGCTCGACATTTATTTTAAAAACGTGGATTTTCAGAAGACTACTGTATTCCAAAAAATATAATTGTCATCATAATAAATATTGTATTTTAACCTAAATTTCAATTTTAGTGACTTAGGCTAATTTAATCACATAAATCTAATTAAATTTAATTCACCAATTTGATAAGGACTAAAAAATCTCTCCTTAAAAGTACCAAACAGAAAAGCGTAATAAAATACATCATTCGAACAGCTTCAAAGATTAAATAACAGCAATTACATGCATCATTTGGTTAGCAACATCACAAATCTCGATCCCAGCGCGGCGCCGATCTGATAACTCGAGAACACAGCACCCCAGGCGGGAATGCATGGAGATAATACCCCTAATGTGGCTATCAATCACCCTACTAATAAACCTTTGTTTTAAAATGAGCATGGCTTATTAAATTGGCAGTCGAAGTGATCCCTTTTCTCATATATATATATCATAAATGAAAAAATGTGGCCCCATCATATATGAAAATATACGCAAGTCCATGACTACGCGATAAAATTTGTTGTTTGTTGTTTTAATATATGTACCATAAATTTACTTTTTATAGTTTACTAAATTAACGTTTTCGTAAAAGTGAGTAGAAACAAAATTTTAATAATTTTGTGCATAACCGAGTCAAGTCACCAATAAATTTGAACAAACGGCTACGGAGTGATGCAACTACGAAATTCTATCTTCAGTATTAAAACGTCTACGCGAACTGCATATTAATTATGCATCATAATGAAACATAAGAAAATATTGATATATAGAGCGTTCCGAAGTTTTTGAAAGAAACAGTTTTAATAACAGATTATCTTTATATATATAATTCTTCTGTGAGTGTGTATGTCACTGAACTTCTCTCAAACGACTGGAGCGATTTTGTTGAAATTTTTTGTGTGTGTTCAAGGGGATCTGGGAATGGTTTAGATTCACAATTTTGTCCGCTGGACAATGTTTTTTTTTTAATTAATTTTAATTTATTAGTAGTTGTTGATATAGGAATGTTTTACATTGCATCCGACAGCCGGCGCCACCCTCGCGAATTAAATAATTCGAATAATTAATTGAAAATTGAAATCACATTTATGGCAAAACAACGTTTGCCGGATCAGCATAAAAAATGGTGTGACAATTGTCATTCCATCTCCCATCGTCAAAGATATTTCGCAAACAGTTTGCCTCTTCGAAATTTAGAAAAAAACGGCGTCAATGTCACTCCAAATACATCATTACAATGAACATCATTGTATCATGAATTCGATTCCAGTATTTAAGAGAGTAAGCAGTCTGAACTGCATTTCTTAGCAACGACGCGCGACGATTTGTCAATAAAGAATCACCTGACAAGAAGTAAACAAACGGTAATGAATTACTGAGTATAAATTATAATTATATGAAAGTTGATGTATTGACAGAAAAGAAAACTGGTTCTGAGAGAATTTATTTATACTGTAGGTTTTAAAGCCTGTTTTTTCAGGCCTTGGAACTTCATATAATATTTATAATATATAATATAATAATTTCTATACGTTATAATGTTTTCATATTAAATTTTTTTAAAAATTGCGAAATTAGTTTAGAACTTATTAAGTAATTAAAGATAATAATACAATGTACTATCTTTCAGGTGTTAATACGTGTACTCGTCACATTCATTTTACTATTTCCAGAGACTTTTCTATTCATAATAAACAGTAACAAATCGATTCTCCGTGAGAAGAGGTTGAATTATAATTATAATCCAAATGTCGAATTAACATAATTCCCGCAAAGAATTAAGCACTGAACAAGTCAATTAGCGTCAAAGTACCGCGGCAAAAAGCTTGATAATGCACATACGTAATGTTAATTAGCTTTACGCAGTGTATTTGCGTTGTGAGCCCGTTCCTGCCACTTCGGCTTACTGATGCTCTTTTAATAGCGTATAAGTTAAACAGCCATAGCTAACATGCAAACTTCATTTACTTTATGACACATTACACACACGTTTTCATTACAAAACCTTGAACAACTTGATGTTAGCTCAAAAGGCAAACGGTTTCAAAACTGTTTGCCTTTTGATCTCGGCGCACGTATTTCAATTATTTAAGACATCACAAAATGGAACGAGTATGACATTTAAATACGTACGAATATATACGTACGAATATATACTACGACACACTTAGTATAATCACAGTCAAGTCCCTCAGCTGAAAAAATATACTTTTAAAGTTCTGATTAGACCTTGGAGATTGTATTGTAAGAATGGAGATTCTTACAGTAATACAACAAAATTTTAGTATTCTATAAGCCATAACTGTATTGAATTCTTAATTTAAAAAATTGCCTACCTGTACGATTGCATCGTTAATCTGTTTTGGCAAGGTATGCAGCGCCCGCGCATTTACGGTGACGTATGCTAAGGGATGAAAGAGATAAATTGTTCAGTGCTGTCAATTATTTCACGGCAAAATATACGCGAAGGAGAAATGTGAAGTTGAGAGGGCTCAGAGCTTAATGGACCGCGTGGGCCGAATCTATTCGTTATAGAGTCGCAATAAGAGATTTGATTAAGATATCTAAATACAGTGTATATGCAGCTATTATAGAAGTCAAAGACCTCAGATATTTCCTATTGATGCTATCCACTTTTTTATATATATATAGCATTTTAATGTGTAGGTAACATATCAAAAAACTCTTTTGTATATATAATAGCATAATATGATTATCCTTCATTTAAAGTAAAACACTTTATTAACGGATTTAAGTTATGTATTTTTGCAAAATTTAAATATATTTACATTATTTTAAATTTTTCCGACGATTCGCGTACTTTACAGCGTGCGTGGTCACGGTAGACGTGTGTAGTGTGTAGTAGTGTTTTTCTTTAAATGAGTAACAGTTATGTTAATAAAAGACAATGAGTATCCCTCTCCAAAACTCGCCCGTGTGTGTACAACCACTGAAAAACTAAAACGATTGTTTAGTAATTTACATTTAGGCCAATATAGATAGTATTAAAAACTCATCATCATCGTGAGGGTAACATATATAATTCACATCTTTACGGAGAAGTCTTCTAAACTTACTATGGAGTAGATTTGGGTAGCTGTCTATTATTTAGAATAGGTTTTCAATAAAATCTATCCTACAGAGTATCTTCTTTTCCACGTGATAATCGAAATGTATTACTAAAATTAGCCAAATATGCCCGAAATGCCCACGAACCAGTATTAAGAGTTTTTATTGTGAAAATGTCTTAGATACTAATATAACATATGGTCATGCCCACATAGAGATGGATGCAGTATTTACACAGCATCTAGTTGTATGCACTGTGCGTTTGATTATAAAAGCAGTTATTTTTAATAGCGTACATTTATATAGAAAATATAATATTTCGTGTTACATGAAATTGTTATAATGGAACAGGCACGATCGGTTTCTTCGTGTCGCTCTGTTATTTGCATAAAGGCTAAAGCGGCTGTGCCAACAATGCCAATAGGCCTGTATTACCAAAATTTATTCTACGTAAGTATGCTGAAAATTCAAGAGAATAATCTGCTATTAAATAAAGGCATACAATTACATTCCTCTCAAGTTTGTCTGCGGCTTTCATTTTTTCCGAGTCGTGTACATTCACGTTATGGCAAAATAAATTTTCCTAAAGTCTAACAAGATCAATATAAACCTTACAGAAATTGTTTACATTATAAGGATCAAAGAACTTTTTATTATTAGCTTTATACTCTTTCATGTATCTAAGCCTTTTTCATCTGACACACGACGCTGATAGACATACACGTTTTTTAGCTATCCATTTCTTCATCGTCGAGAAAGTTTTAAGAAATAAAAATCCAATATTATGATGGGCTTACCACAAGCCATTAGTTTACTAATGAGTGAAAATATAATAAGTTTAAAATACATAAAATATACACTTGCATGTTTCGCAAACACAATTAAAATTAAAATAAAAAAGGCAGGCCAAAAATACCTCAGTTTCCCGACAAATTCAAAAGCAACCTTTTTGACACTCCGATTTGGTACAAAAGTTTACAAACCAAAATGAGCTCTCCCGTGGCCACAGAGTTCACTGCACTAGGCATACAACATTAATTTCATATTTGCATTGGCTGACTTGGCGAGATTTCCACTCGAATACTATAAGTTTAATATAATATTGACAAATATGACGTATTCAATTCAAATTCTTTCATGAAAATATGGCAGAAAAATAATATGGTGGACAATCTTAAAGTATCCTAAGTATACTACATCCTATGTATCTTATATATAAAATTCTCGTGTCACAGTTTTCGTTCCCATACTCCTCCGAAAAGCTTGACCGATTCTTATGAAACTTTGTGAGCGTATTTGCAGAGGTCTGAGAATCGGACAACATCTATTTTCCATCCCCCTAAATGATAGGGGTAGTCCATCCCTAATCTTTATTTTTTAGACATAATTTTTTATTTCTATTTTTTTATGATACAACATTAAAAAATACACATAACCCTAAATTTTTACCACTCTACGATCAACCCCTATTTTTAATTTATTAATTGAAAATTGAAATCACATGTATGGCAAAACAACGTTTGCCGGGTCAGCTTGTCTTATACATATATAAAATTCTCGTGTCACAGTTTTCGTTTCTATACTCCTCCGAAACGGCTTGACCGAATCTCATGAAACTTTGTGAGCGTATTGAGTAGGTCTGAGAATCGGACAACATCTATTTTTCTTCCCCTAAATGATAGGGGTAGTCCACCCCTAAACTTTATTTTTTATTTTTTAGACATAATTTTTTGTTTCAATTTTTTTTTATGAGCAGCATACAAAAATACATACAACCCTAAATTTTCACCCTTCTACGATCAACCCTTATTTTTTATTTATTAATTGAAAATTGAAATTACATGTATGGCAAAACAACGTTTGCCGAGTCAGCTAGTATTATATAAAATTTAAACTCGTACTGTGTTTAACTGTTTTTAGTATAATTATTCTATGTTAAGAATTAGTTACACAAGGAATAGTGTAGATTCTACGCATGTTTATCAATTGAAATAATCCTAAAAATACAAGGCGGACAGCTATTGTAAGTCGGCGTAGAGTAAGTACGCTATTCGTACAATTCAAAAGCGCAATCAACTTTTGTAGTCGTTTTGCTCGACAATATTGCATCGCCGCTTAAATCGATCGGTTCAACACAATACCGCTCGTTTGCTGCCTTCATAAAACTAAGATATAACAATGACCTAGCCTCATATTCTCTTCTCGTTATGTGACGTTTAAGCCATATTAGCGAGATCAGTCACAAAGGAGCAATTATATATTTCAAATTTGATTTGTGCTATACATATAATTAATTGTAAACTTAATTATAGTATAATATTGTTTACAATTTAATATATTATCTTTATAGATTATTTAAATATGCATAACTTGACATTTCTAAATTATTCGATATCACGTTTTGGAGACCAAAAAATATGTTGTTATTATAAACGCCAACAAAATTTCGGAAAATGAATTAAAATTGCTTTCTTAATAGTTGAACATTTTTATTGAAGCAGATTTAATCTATGAGGCAAATAAAACTATAATTATAAAGTAAAACTCATTTCGTAGTCTTGATATATATTTTTATTAGGTATGTTAGTGTTTCATTTATCATTTTTGATCAACGCGAGCGCTACTTCCTCGATTCCAAAAAAGGACTAAGGTCAACATTGAAACGTATTCATAGGAATTCATTTATTCATATCTAATTGTAGTATAAATGCAACTCAGCTACAAAACTTACATACTTACAAATATGCAGCACCAACCTTATTCAACGCTATTAACATCAAATAGGTTTTTTTATCTTGAATTTTAATTAAATGTCATAATAAACGACTCTTTGTAGAACTGAGTTGATAAGTGACTTAAATGAAAGCACTTAAATAATTGTGCAGAACTTTTTTTTTATATATCTGACCCGAGGATAAATCGTAGCTAAAATAATAAAATAATACGTTACAAGGATATGTAAAATAAGAATGATAAATCATGTAATTCAAAAGCTTGTTTATTAATATTACTTTTATATTATTTCAATGAATATTAAAAACAATCCAATTTCAATATTTAATACAATTCATAAATTGTAACTACCAAAGGAAAACGCAGAATTTAATTATTTAAAGTAAACAAAAGAATATACGGGCCTGACGAATTTTCCAATAATCCTCTGGTACAATAAAACACTATTCGTGCAAAAGCGCTCAACCGCACAAAGCGGATACACCGCCGTGTCGCTTTTAAAGTCCAATTAATCGATTTATAAATAAAATATACAGGTATTGGCGTATTATACTTAGATATAATGAAATATATTATGTATTTGTTTCAATAATTATAATTTAAATTTTAGTTTCAATCTTAATATGTTTATCAGAAAATCAGAAACAGTCTACTATTAAGATCTTCCTATTTGGCGTCCAGTCTATGGAACAGAGTCGCGATAACATTTGAAATCGAAATATGGTTAATAATATTAATCATATATGCCGTCAAACGCACGATGTATATTAAGTTATCCAGTTTTACGACAAAACCTGTTTAAATCATCCTTTTTAGTCAACTCATTACCAAGAGATTGCATTACTAAGGCTTATCCAGTAATAATGTTTATACATTTATGACTTAATGCTCGGGTAAGAATGAATAATGATCATAAATTTTCGTTAAATTACTTTAAATATCTTATAACATATTTTTCTATTAAATGATCTTATAAATTCAAAGTTTTCATCTAGAGCGTAAACCGCCTAAGTTAATTTAATTATTTGACGTGTTTTGGACCAGTGAAATGGGAGTTGCCTCTGAATCGTAAATGCTTTAAATGGAGGCTGTAATAATAAAAACCGTTTTCAATTTATGCGTCCAAACGACACCTCGCAATATTAAGTTATTGAATGCGAAACTAATAAATTGTTGCTTTAAAATATAAGTAAACCAGTTTATAAATATTGCATTATCCAAAGTTTTTAATATTTTATAATAATTTGTTTGGATGTCGAAGACATACTCAGTTAACTATATTGGGCTAATCGAATCGACCGATAACTTGGCGAGGAGCGTGTCGTAAATACAGTCCACTTTATTATCTGTAGCAGATTTAACCACCGCTCTCGGATGAGACGTTACTCACCGACTTGCCAGCATATGCTTCGACACTTAATTGAAATATTCCTGGCTTTCACTCAGTAACTTGCAGCGTTTAATTTATTGGACAACAACATCCCTGGTATAGATTTAAGTTTATATTCAGATAAAATTTCAACTCTCGGCTAGGGCACTGCATACACTCATAATAATCTTCGTACTAATGTGCATATTTTTAAATTATAAACTCAACCATATTAACTGAAAATCACGATTCAAGATCGTGCAGAATCATATGCAGTCATGCTATGACAGCATGTTCGGTATGATAAAAAAGTATGTTAGTATGTGTTTTATGATTTTTATGCATTTGAGCGGCCTCTGTCAGTTGTAGCTTTAATTGAATCGCACGTCAAGCTAGTGATATATACGAGAGAGGGGCGCGCCGGCGGCGATCGATCCAAACGAACGATTAATCCCACATAAACAATTATGGAAGACCGATTTATATACGATAAATTCATTGAATTGAATGCTGGGCTCGTCAAGTTTTTCGACCATTTAAAATGGAGACAAGTCAATTATTACCTCTCAATAAAGTGCTGTTTTACGATTTGATTTAAAATACCTCGAGTTGATTGAATCTGTCTGATAAAAACGATCAATTTAAGCAAATCGAAAAACTTGCATAATAAAAACTATTCGGGTGCTTGTATCTGCGAGGTGTTGCTTTCCCAAAGGATCCGAAGTTGCCAAGCCAAGTTGAAACGAACTCCATCATCAACTTTAATGACCTGCAAAGTTTAGACATTAAGCTCTCTACTTTAACTAATATTTTGATTATCTTCTAGTTGTTCATGAATATGATAATGATCTCTTCACTATACGGAAAGTTCTGTTTTCTTTATATTACATATTTTTGCAAAATTAGAGATTCTTGTAAGAACAAAGACATAACTCGAATAAATTTGTTTATCCTTCATAATTTGCAAATTATAGAAACAACGAAAAAAGTAATAAAATTGGTATAATATTCATATTCGTCAATATGGCAAATAACATTTAGAAATTTGCAGTTGTTACCGACTTTAAACAACCATCCCACGATTTTATATGGCAGCCATAACTTATAACTATTTAATTTACGATTAATTCGTAGAATGCACGGCGTCACTTCTATAAGTGACTAAAGCAGTCAGGATCAACTTTGAACATTAAATACAGTCAAGTCATACGTTATGTTTTCTTATAATCTTAACTAAGACGACGTGTGAAATATAAGAGCGAAATAAACATAAAATGTTCTCGGTGCGTTTTTATAACTCAGCAAATAAGTCATTGTCAGATCTCCAGTTTATGCTGGATGATGTTCTGTCGTAAACGGACCTGTATGTTACCTTCCCAGGAATGTTTTATTGTGTCTACAGGTTTATTATCAACTTGATTTTATATCTCACATTTTGCTAATAATTAACTAGAATTTGCCTTACGAATTAAGAATTTGACGTTATTAAGGTATGCTTGAGTGAAATCTCCCGAGTAGAAACACAGAGATAGAGGTTTGTCTATATTACGTAACCGGAGCGATATTAAAATGTTTTATGAAGGGGAAAATACCGTCTTCAAACTCGTAAAATGCTCTTAGATATTACATAATTTCGTGTGGTATTAGATCAGTGGTTATGATAAAGGAAAAATTTGCTTACTTTCGAACAAATACAATGAGATTTATATATATCGAATATTAATTATATATTGAATGCATATTCTATTATGGTACTTTTTATTATTTTGAAACTAGTACAAGGATTACAAATCATATTTTTAATACCTACTATAAACTGTTCATCTGACAGGAGTTTTCAATAATTTACAACCTACATCAAAACGTCGCTATTTCTTTGATTTTCCGCAACACTTCAATTGAGTACGGTGCGGACGCTTTAGTCATCTGATCACTGAAAGACGCTTATGTGTCTTATAAGACGAAACATTAGTTAACGATAAAACATTAAAAGCTATGTATAAGGAACTAATTTCTGAAGAGCCTCGGTGATTTTACTACCTACTCGAACATAAGGTACAGTTGCTAACAATTGATGTAATTTCCTTACCGCCCACAATATTGCTTTAAACATTGTTTCCACAAAGCTGTAGTTAATCTAACTTTAATCTACAGCTTAATATTTTTATATTTAAAAGTAATTCAATATAAAATAAATACATTTCGTAAACATACATATTAGGTAACGTTAATAATATGATTCAGTTTCTTCTTCTAAATATAAATTTTTTTAAATAATTAATACAACTCCGCCGCAAAATAATCGAACGGTAGGGTAAGAAATATTTAAAAAAACAGTGAAACCTTTTTTTAGCTGACTGAATATATGTTTTACAAACTGAATTTTCTTAAATCTTTTTTCTTTTGCTTGTTTAAGTAACAATTAACTCATGAGGAACTCTTGCGAATACAGTTATAAGTGTATATGTAGCTAATTGAATGATTAAATGACATTTATGCCAAACTTGAGTAAAAAAATAATTAAATTTTCCCATATTGTAACCGCAATACGTTTTCCGTCATCGCAAACGACTTTGACGCTTACCACGCCCTGCAACTAATTGCCGGCTACTTGTTTGTTCACAACGCACCGTTAAACTGCCAGCGTTTCCATTAACTCTTACTGAAACGGTAGCTTTTATAATATTCTAATCAAAACCATACCCCTTGTTATATGTGTACATTGTAGATATTCGCTGACGATAGTGATTTCAATTGTTATTATACAGAAACTAAAAATACATTTCAAAGCATAAATGTGATACGATCATGCATGTTTTATTATATATCAGCATCAAACCTTTGATAGCAGCTTCTATGATATCTATATTTCGTAATGTCAGTAATACGGGCTCCACGGCTAACTTCAGCCGTGCGGGACATCCAAAGCAGTTGCTCTTCTTTTCAGTTAAAAATATAGCGAACGTTCGCACTCGAAAAGGTTGACAGTTCCAGTCTATCGAACTTTGCACTAAAATCGTAGCGTCTCTGAATCGTAGCGACGCCACTTTACCGAACCCAACCGTAACACCAATGTCATTCAGATCGCCTTTTAAAACACGTCGTATACTGACTTTATACACTCGCGTGGTATTTCCTGTGTCAACACGTTTCACTTTACCCGTAAATATGTATTTCGATATCAGACTTACACGTTTTAATAACACCCTATCATAAGTGACATTTTTGTGGCATGGAGATGCCGGGTGATGATGACGTTTGTAGGGTGGTGGCGATGCCGAAATTTGCACCGCGTTGACAGCGCTGAGCGTGAATGTCACCAGCACAAAGTTCACCGCGAACCGCATTGTATTTAGGAAAAACAAAATTTTGTATTTTTGAAATGTTTCACAGAATACAAATGTTCATATTGTTTATTGCAGACAAGATAAATTGTGAACGTGTAGAACTGGTATCGAAGCGATAGGAGCGTGCGCACGGGCGCAGAACACGCCGGAGGCTGTTGCGCGCTGGCGCACCCACTCACTCCAGATCGTTCACTTACCCCACATATTTACATACTGATTGGTGCTATTCTATAACGAAAGCAATTTTATAATAACATGATATAAGACACCTGGTAATGGGATAGTATCAATCAATATAGATACCTACGGCGAATGTTTTCCAGCTGTAACACAACATATACCTAATGACTCAAAATAAACATCATTATTATTATTTTAAACTCGGTTATTAAAAAAGCGTTATATTTGTATAACAGTGTTTGCACTGTTTGCGTTTGTTTCGCTTCAATTTGTCTACTTTTTTCCGGGAATGAATACACGACTTTCCTGAGGCATTCATATACCACTACCTCATAGCGGCTGAGATGTGAAGGATAAGATATAGTTTTGTATTATTGACAAACTTCTCAAGATTTTCATTGTTTTGAACATAATTACAACCTAAATAAAATATTAAATTATTATTAAATATTTTTATGAAAAATTGGACAGCATAATTAAGGAAATAAAGCCAGAGGTGAAATTAATAATTTAATTTATCAACGCATAATGACTTGAGTAGGCTCCTTTTACATAGCATTATTAATGTTTACCGACAAAATAAGTTTTTGTAAGTAAATGAGGCGGTAGACTGCCCAAGAAAATTATCGCGACGTAAGAGGCGACATCAAAAATCAATTTGCCTCTCTGCCTTAAGGTGTTCATACACGTTAAATAAATATTTGGTAACGAAAATAATTATGAATATGGTCAAAATTTATTAGTATAATTTAGGAAGCGTATGATTTAGGAATCTAATAGGACTCTAGAAGAAGAAAATGCCGAGTCAACGATTTTCTATATTTTTATTTAATAAAGTCACTACACTTTAACCAATAATCGTCATGTTAATATTATTAACGGCCTATCTAATTACATATATAAATAATATATACTTAGCTTTTTTCAATTTTTTTTATACTGACTAACTGACATACTTAGGGAGAACAACACCTGCTATTTTAAAACTTACCGATTTGTACGCTATTTTCAAAATGTCCTACATTATCTATATTAGTTACGCATTACTGTTGATGTTTATACTTTTTTTTTTTTTTTTTTTTTTTTTTTTTTTTTTTTTTATAATATCTGTTGGTGTGTCTATAATAAATAAATAAATTAATTTCTTTTTTTTTTTTTTTTTTTTTTTTAATTTTCTATTCTTAATTTTGAAAAGTGCTTTTTATGCGAAACCTGGTGTTAAAATATACTATCTGAAAACGTAAAATAATTAATTTTCAATAAAATATAATTCACGATCCATCAGAGCCACGTAACACATGAGGGTCATTGAATTAAAATTCATGCCTACAAAAGGCTCTCTAGTAAATTGCAATTAAAAACTGGATATATATGACACCGTCAGCAATTTCAAATTTAGTTCATATATTTGGCACATATCAAAGCCGTAGCTAATAATATTAACAGTAAATAATAATTACTTACCTTATAATTTATACACATTTAATTATCATTATTTTCAATTTAAATGGAGAATTTTAACCTTTTGCTAAAATGATGTGATAGGTCCACTACATTATAACTACACGCAACAGGAACATCTTACAGCGAATGGAGAAGCTTTTCTTTATTCAAAACATCCCTCTTTCACACAAAGGAAAAATGTATTTTACTTCATCATTCTAATTGTAATACAATTGTCAGAAAAATATTTCTTTCGCGAAATCTTTTCAATTTTAGATTAACCGGAAATATTTCCACTACTCAGCTTATTACCTCAAAACTAAGAGAAGTATATGTAAAATAGAATTCATTGCGGGCCAATTAAAGCTTTATTCCGATAATATATAAAACAAATTTGCAAAGTCGGGGTACATTATTATCCACATTTTCCTAAAGCGAGTCATTTTGAACGTAATAACAGTAGTAATAATGGCTCCCGTTTGTTATTCCCGATAACACCTTACCTGATGGCGGGTTATTTATGGGCACAAATGTCACTTTATCTGAATTTTCTCGATTTTACTCATATAACTAAACTTATATCCGAAAGTTTAATAATCCCACTATCAGCACTTCAATAGTTTATTTCCGCTTTGGGTACGTTAATTTGCGTCCTGGTTGTAACAGGAATAAAATTATCAAAGATATTTTAAGGCTTTAAAATATTTTGAAGAAATATTGAAAACAAGCTAGTGCCCGCAACTTAGTTCGTGTGGAATAAAATTAACCTCATAGAGTTTGCTCATACCTAAAGAAAATGAATCTCACTGAGAGCTTGCTTAACTATGATGCGAAAATGATGGTATAAAATATTGTTAAACTTGAAATTTATAATTTTTCCCACTGTAGCTCTACTAACTAGAAATTGAACTCGATACATACTCAGTGTGCCCTGAATTCACTGTATAACATCGGAATCAGTACCCAATCACACCAGATGCATTAGTGAATAGGATAGCCTGTGGCGACATTAGTCATCATATATGTGACACGTATCGGAGAGTTAGAGGAGTCTAAAGTCCATAATACATTCTATGTGAGCATAACAAACGAGCTCGTATAACCGCAGTAAGCCTACAACAGGATAATTTCCGACATGTTCACCGCGATTACTTTTACATTCTGCAACCAAATCCCGGCGTGTGATATACGGGTAAGCATTTTCAAATAATCCGCTCCGGAATAATAACCTGTGAATAAACATAAAGGCCCACAGAACAGCGTGTTGTAATTTCGGCTTGGTGCGCTGAAAATAATTGCCGAGGCTTTCGCGATAATTCTCCGCCGAGAGTGAAATCTATGAGATCGTAGTGCGTGAGCAGCTTACATTTGCATTTGCTCACTTTCGACATAATATTTTGAAGAACATTTATTCCAGTACCATTATTAAATACTCGGTTGAGGATGATGTTTCAGAAGGACGCCTTATTAACCCTCTCTGTGTTCCGCTAGGTTTCGTCGCAAGTATCCAAAACCGAAGGTTGTCTCGAAGAAACTGCTCTTAATCGTAAGACTGCTTCATTTCTTTTTTAATGTTTCGTTTATTTCATATAGTGTTAATTATTTTAATCTTTTGAGTTATAACATACAAAAATAAATTTAAAATTGGAGTTTTGTTATAAAACTGTTTAAAAATCGTGTCATTTTGAAACTTGTATGAAAAATTTGGAAAGTATTGTCCCTGTGTACTTTCAAAGAGCGGCATTTGCATGAATATAAATAACGGTTTGGGTGGCGTCAAGCATCCCGCTGGATGTCACAGCGGTAATTAAACATTCCACAACCTCTCTTGATATTAACCCGTTTGAAAATTCTAACAATGTCGCGTATTAGGCCCTCTCAACGAAAATGCACTAAACAACATATTATCTTTAGCTGAAAATATATCAAGCTCTCAAACCAGCACACCCTCAATATTGACATACAATGAAACACATTCTTTTTTTACATTACGCATTAAAGTTCTAGCATTTACTGGCTCAGTATAAAAGGACATTTTGTGCGTTCTAAAACCGACATATTTTATTCTGCATAATGTCAATTTCAGAAGGCTTCTTGAAATCTGAGAATAGAATAAGGGGCTGGAGCTTATTATATCCCAGTAAAATATGTTTATCAAACTGCACCGAGGCGTTAAAATGTGAAATAAGCCATTGTATAATATATTGAGAGTTTCAAAAGCAGTGAGTAATGTCGTGATAAAATTACGCTCTGATAAAATACATCAAGATGACACATTAAAAAAGTGGTAGGGTAAAGATATGAATGGGGCTTTTAGCTGTATTAAACCTTGGAAGAGCGAGCGAGTAGAGCGATTGTTATGACAAAATTAATGCTTCCCGCTTGAGTGGTGTACATTTGGTACCTGCCAGTAATGTTAAGTGGCACTTGAGCTCACCAAATATGAGAACTTTCACTAGTCGTAAAATATTCATATTGGTCGTAAAAATTGATGGTAGCAATAAGATGACGTTTTTTAAGAGGCACAGTGAACCCAGCCGAAATGCATTTGAAACTCGATACCCTTTATGTATACTTGTAATAAGAAAACTCTTTTTAAGATGCTTTTGTAACAAAAAATACTTTGCTTTAAGTAACCATTCTATGTAAATTAATTAACCTTTAAAATTTAACGTTTAGCAGATTATATTAAACCTATAAATAATAAAAATTTTGACAAATTCACCATAAACTCTTATCAAAAATGTATACAATAGATATATCTATAATGTACCGATTTAATTTATTGAGAGAGCATTTTATCTGTTTGTTCAGTATTTTACGATGAACGTAATTTAAGTATGGACAATAGAATTTTTGTAAATAGCAGTTTTTACGATTTGCTTCACGTTGTCCGCTGGACAATAAAATAGATTTAAATTTTGAAGGCCCGGCTTTTATGAAGGAGATAGCGATAAGAGGGTTTATAAAGGGAATAAGAGGAGAAATTCAGATAAGAAAATAATGGACTAGCGTCGAAATAAGTAAAAGGGATTTGGCATTTTCAGTCCAATTGAAATAAAAGAACATGTAATTATAAACTTTAATAGTTGAAAACATTATTTTACAAAATGTTCCATACATGGTAAGATTTTGAAAATAGTTACTTTAAGGATTCCTTCTAACTTTTGTAGGATATGTTCAAATTTATAATAATGATTAAAATAATCTGTTAAAATTTTCACAATATTATTTTACTTAATTAATTAGTCATTCTACAATATATTTTATTTATCACACAAAATACGTTCTAATAATACATCCACTTTTTTAAAGTAACATCGTAGGTCTCTAGTACTCGTTAGGTCAATAAGTTCTAATTAAATTTATTTTTACGTTCATCATTCATAATAATAGGAAAGACTTAATAGTAGCGGAGCGTAGAGCATTTGTTGCACGTACTAGTGTTATAATATGAACCAGTATGTTTTACATTAAAATCAGATATTACTATTCAACGTTTTTTGCACTGTTTGAAATTTAAAGAGCATTCTTTATGAAAATGCATCAGGGACATGCCAACTCGGCTAGATTCTGCGGTGTGCACGCGCGTAGGCCGTGTGAAGTGATAGACATTCCCGGAGAAGGCGGTATTACGTCACGCCCATTCACCCTCAGCCGGTGTACGCATCCCACAAACCCAGGAAAACCAATGTTGGATAACCTGTTTTAATTAAGATCAAGTTTAGGTCATGTCTTAAGAGCACGTATGTATAACGCCAAAAACCTTGGGTCTATAAAAGCGCAATTAACCATAGCAATACCACCACCACTTGTAAACTTCTCTCAAATTAAATAATATCATTCTATTCATAAGACTAATAGGCTGCCGGGCTTCGTCCTATTCACTTCTATATTCGTAGGGGAGGTCCTACCCTGCTCTATTGATCCAAATAAAATGGCTCTTAAATGGGAAAGGCTTCATTTACTTAAATGGTATATAAAAACCTAACCTTGTATGACAAATTGGAGGCTATACAGAAAGGTATTAATAAATAATTCTACAAATAATTTCTTAATAAGTCAAAGCTATTATAGCGTATATATAATGTACCGATATATAAATATAACCTTCACACTCACAATGTTTCATTCATCGGTGGCAGCCCAATATGAATGTAAGGATCTACATCGAGCGAACTCATCCTTCCTTGTGTAGTTCCCCTCGCAGTAATACTCCCTACATTCAACATAGCATCTTTCTTGTACCTCCGCGCTAATAATTTAGACTTGTTTTCAATATTCACTTTCCCGGAACGGAGCTCCAAAGGCCCGCTCCCAGCATCGAATCGCATTTCGACCTTGCCATCTATAACACCCAGCCATAAATAATCCCTCACGCCTGAGGCGCTCATTAAAGTGCCTTTGCTGCAGACGGCAGACACCTCGGCCCATATATCGAATCGTTTAGCCGGTAATAACATCCCTGCTGTCATTCGAGCACGCCCATCGAACAATGGGGCCGAATACAAACTGTTTTCGTGTTCGTAGAAATCCTCGTCATATATTACAGGATACACGTCCTCCACGTCGTTCGTCTCAAACTGCTCGTCCTCGTACTCTAAATAATTCTTTGCCTTTTTACTGCAACTACTCGTTATATCGTTTTTTATCTGCACAGTGTGAATTGTGCGTATGTTTTCTGCGAATGTAACAAAAAAAATCATATTTCTATGAACGCCAACATTTTACAACTAGCCACAAATTCTAGCGATACTCGATTGGTGGGAGCAAATCAACGCAGTGTTGGGATTCCGGACTGTTGGGTTTGCCGCTATCGCTGGTGTCTACTGAAGCATCTGCGAATTTCTTCTGAATAGGACTCGAGCGGCTATTGTTAACAATGGATCGACTACCTCGCCGCACGCTGGGTGTGTCTGCACAAGGGCCGAATGCTTGGACCACAGTGTCTGACTGGGTCCTACAAGCGTGAGCCCTTAAATGGCAAGTTGAGAGGTAAGTGCGTCCATCGCTACCACATACAGCAGGCTGGTCTTTTTTGCACTCCATGCTTGGACATTCGCATGTAGCCAGGCCGCTCCGCACTACGCAATAAGCACCAAAATAGCACGTCATGCGCTCGCAGCTAGTGGCAGGCAGCTGTGTTGACTCCGCTGTTAAAAATTATTAAGGTTTAAATATTATAAAATATTGAAATTGTTTACATACAAATTTATTTCCTTATAACACATTTGACTTAATTTCCAAGTACAATTTATTTCATTATATAAACAAAAATTAATACGGAAAGATTTTAATATATATTATTTCTCTTTCTTAAATATACGGTTAAATATTTTTAACCGTATATTTAAGAAACAGATAATTAAATAGCCTTGAGAAGTTAAGATTACTTACGATCAAAGCACCCCCTTGGTCCCAGAATGTGCTCGTGGTTAGAACAAACCGTACATTTCTGTCCTTGAATACCAGGCTTACACACGCATCTTCCTGTCATTTGTTCACAATCTTCTCGCACCGACCCAAATGCTGAACAGCCACAAGCTAAAAATAAATATTATATATAACCCAAATTAATAACCATATTTAGTTGGGTTCTTTCGTAACGTTCAATACTGTTTGTTACATGAAGCTGAGTCACTGCTATATATTAAATTGAAAAGAAATTATTCGAACTAAATATGATCAGAATTTAATACAGGATATAACTAAAACTATAAACAAAATAAACAACTTGCTATATTTTTCAGTTTTTATTTTGTACAGCATTAGTTACTGAAAGCGAATATACGCTATTGCGTTCAACGCCACCTCTGTTACAGCACACGAACTTTTAAATCAAATAGTAAATAGAGAAAAATAGATAGAAGAATTGTTTATTGCCCTTATTAACATACTGATTAACTTATACTTATTTAATCTTAAAACTAGACTTAATCAACAATCATAAAATGGAAACTACATAATAATGAAAAAAAAAAAAAAAAAAAAAAAAAAAAAAAAAAAAATAAATATCATTAAAATAGGGGAGAGAATGAATATAATTGTTTCGATCTAAGGGGGCAATCAGACAGATCAGCTAAAGCTGTTTGAATTCTCAAACAGCTGTTCAGTCTGCTCCTGTTATCCGAAACAATTTACACATATATATATTTTACATAGATATAATATATAATCGGTTTGTTAATATATTAAAAATAAAACTTAAATATAATAACAGAAATTGAGATAAATATAAAAAAAAAAAAAAAAAATATTATTATTATTATTAAATTTGCTCAAATTACTAAAGGGAATATACAACATTAAAATTAAGACTTAAGAGTTAAGAGTATGCGGCAGCAAAGTCGTCACGCTGTTTCTGAAGGAGAAAATCTTAATCCTTAATTTAAACTTAAAGCAATTTTCTCCTTCAGTGGTGGCGCAGGTCATTCCACACTTTGCTAGCCCATACTGAAACACCCTGAACCTGTCTTCTTCTTGGTATTTTCAATTGACTTTGGTCTCTCTCGTTACAGAGTTCATGCGCGTCTCTTACCCATTCGACTTATCTAAAAGATACTTCGGTTTCCCTCTTTACCAGCCTATAACATTTCCTATTGCATTTGCTCTTGTCGCATTTTGAGAATATTATTGTTAAATGAGCGTATTTTTTAGGAATCCAAAACAAAACTCACACCTCGAACCCCTGTACGCACGATCAGTCTTGGATTAGAGTGGTCGTAAACAGGTCGCAATAATTAAAACACAAATGACTCTCTACTTTTTCCGAATTCTACAGTAAGGTATCGAATCCGTATAAAACTTAAGTTGTAGAATGCGTTCCTTATTAGGATATTTATGTGTTCTACGTATCTTAGCTCGCTGTCCAAAACATCCCTAAATTTTTGGCGAACTCTTTCTATTGTTTGTTGTCAAGAACAATGTTGTTTGGAGTTTTTTGTTCCCGTTGTCGCTTCGCTCCAAAGTATTACTTTCAAACAAAAGCTACTAAAATTGTTTCCCTATAATGAAGCTGAATCTTCACTGAGTGAGCTATATTACATTTAAAAAAAAAGTCATAAAAAATCTGGCATCGCGTGCGCTGTTTTTCCCGCTTCTTTATATGTGAATGTGCAATGTCTATTTCGTTTCATGCGAGTAAAATCGCAGCAAATAGCTAGTTTAAGAATAAAATAAATACTCACGTATACATCCAGTATGTCCAGTCCCAATACGAGGCAGGCCCCAATAGCCTGGCTCGCATCTATCGCACTTCTGTCCTCCAACGCCAGGTCGACAAGTACACTGGCCTTCATTATCACACGTCTCATTCTCTGAACCAAGACGATGACACCCACATTGAGAGGGACATCCTATTCCACTTGGACCCTTCGCTGGTGTGATTCCATCTGAACAGCATCCATACCACGATTCTTGACAGTCTTTCTTCTCAATTGCCCCTTTTTCTGCCACAAAAGCATTGAAAATCGAAATAGCCACGGATGCTCACAATACAGAGCGGACAGTTTTAACATCAAACCTAAGTATATTTTAAATAAGCAAATGTAAAATTTTAATAAGTTAAAGCATTTTAAGCGAGAACATTTTCTTTGAGTGTATAAAATTATACAAGACATTACATTGTCTAGTCTGGTTTTAACACATAATATAATTAAATGTACCTTTTTTACAGCACCTAGCCGCTTTCGCCGTGTGATGGCAGTAACTGCCCGCAGGACAGTCTTTACGATGTGGTCCACCCCCACAGTCCAATATTCGCCCTTCAGCATCAGTCAGTGGCTCATCATCACCGCAGGGTCGGAACTGATAAAATAATTTAATCAAGGCACACCTCTGTGAATGCGATAATTTGCCAATTATGTGTATTTTCACAATTCTTACTACTATTAGTACGTGCCACGTACTAATATCATAATTGCGGTCGTAAACCATCAAATTTTATATATATAAAATATCAAGAAAATAACATATTATTTTGTATAATTTAATGAAGGATAATTCTGTCGGTAGTTAAAATATTAAAAATAAAAAAAATATTATCCAAATTGTTCAATACATTATTTCAATTTTCAATTAATAAATAAGGGTTGATCTATAAGGGTGAAAATTTAAGATTGTATTATTTTTTATTATCATAAAAAATAGAAATAAAAATTTTGTTAAAAAATAAAATAAAATTTATGGGGATGAAAAATGTTGGCCGATTCTCAACTACTCAATACGCTCACAAAGTTCATGAGAATCGGTCAAGCGTTTCGGAGGAGTTCAAGTCGAACCCCTAAAGAATTTTATATATATTGTGAATCTAAACCATCCCCTGAACACACACAAAAAATTTCATCAAAATGGTCATTTTGAGAGAAGTTCTTGACATACACACTCACAGAAAAATTATATATATATAAAGATTTGCGATTTAATTACATAAATATTTTAACTGTGTAAATCTTAATTCATGAACAAGTATTCTTTTTAAAGATGTTTCAATGTCATCACACACCTCCAAGCCCCGACAGAGCGCCAGGGGCCGTAATCGCAAATCCTCTTGTCGCCTACACGCTTCAAGCTTCATGTGACACAGATTGGGGTAGAGCCGTAAGTCGGATGCGCAAACCGGGGCGGAGGTTGCGCTTGCGGCTGCGCAATCGAACAGGCACGCGCATCGCGGTTGCCCATTCCCATCTACTGCGCATGTAGCTTCGTATGCGCATTGCACCCTAGCGCAAACGGCGCCCGTGGCCTCTTTCGATGTGTCCGTGCCATGAACGATATCATTGCTGTCCCTCAATTTTGTTTTGTTGCCTGAAAATGTTATAGTGAAAAGATGATATAAAATTCTTCAAAAAAATAAAATTTCCTGTTTGATGAAAAACAACGATTTTGCGATAAAATTATTTCAGCTTCAATAAGCCGAAAAATTTTGATACACGTCCTAGATTTAATGTGTATATTTTCAATATAATTTTAACTTTGTTTTAGTATGAGGTATAGTAATAATATTGCATCACAAACATTCATTATTTCTTGTTTTAACATCTATCTGTCTAATTTAACATTAAATGTCAAATCGAACTTATAGGACAGTCGAAGAACTCCTGCATCCAATTATTGCCCACTAAGCTCAGGTTGTTACTTCATTAAGTATATTTCTTTTATTGTAAGTGATTATATTCTAACTTCTAATAGGTTGGTATTCCGCATATACCAGGAGAGAAAACTCTATTTCTAACCCAGTCTAAGGACTAAGGTTATGCTTTAGAAAGGCATATTCTTCAAACCCAAATCACTTGCCTATTCAAATGCTGATGCATATTATACTGAATATTATCTTAGTTTTATCAACATACCAGAACCTCCATTATCATCCAATGCTTCCGAACACTCCCCATAATACGCAACTCTTATGGCCGATTCTCCCCTCAATTTAGCTTCACAAGCGGCCTGTAGTAGGAAACATTCGTTTGGAAAGGTCCTTTTTGTATCGGAACAGACTGGCTCGTGAGCCCCACCTTCGCAGTGGCCCGAACACGCACATTTCCCTCGGGAACACCACATGCCGTTGGGGCATTTGACATTCTGGCATGATTCTGTTGGGTACATATAAGTATATTCATAATTTTACTAGTAAAAAAAGTAGATGGATTTACGTAAACATTGCAAAATGCTTACAATTGTTTCTTCGTTTAAGACGTTTTGTGTCTATATGTAAGTTAACCACTACTAAACCACTTGTTTCAAAAAAAAAAAAAATATAATTTACCACAAGACCCCATATGCTTCACATAAATTCGTTTCTTTTCACGGCAAGCTTTATTTCGGAGGGAACACATGCTGCTGTATGTTTGATTGTCGTTTCCACATACCTCCTCCGTTTCCTTTAAACATATAAAAATATTCAAAATAAATCGGGAATATTTTTTTAGCTGTAGAAGGAAAAACGTTCAACAATTTTCAGTATCACTTACAGTGCCTTCTTCGCAGTGCTTAGGGCATACACAACTGGCTTCTGAGACTCCATCGCTTTCACACACAGCATAAAAGTCACACTTCTTGTTCTCGCAACCGTCTGGAAATAAATAATGTATTTTCACAATTCTTACTCAAGAAGTATACAAATAAAAAGTATGTCGCAGAATTTAATTCATCGATCATATAAAAATGAGAAACTTTTTTTACAAGGATTGCATTCTTTCAGTATATGACTACTCCTTTACTCTTAAAAAAACAAAAAAAATAGATAACAGACTCCAAAAGTGAAGTAAAATCCTGAAATGAACAACTGTTAAACCTAGAATTTTTCAAGTACGATGCACTGTTCGTTATTCATGTAAGCTACAAATGTTACACTATTATATTTACTAATATCATTGGATGTATACATACTACAGGGGCCGTCATATAGCACTTCGACGTCTCGTCGATGTCTACAGGCTTCCAGTTGCAATTTGCATCTATTTCCATATGAAATTCCGTCTGATCCGCAAACGGGCGCAAATTCATTGGAACAGCGAGGACATCTACAAACACCGCGACCGCCAGACGATACACATTCTCCACCATAAGGACAGATACGGTCAGCGCAGACGCCGTTTGATCCTTAAAAATAAAACAAAATAAACAATAGGATTCCAACTCTGAATATACCTCATAGATCAGCATCTAGGGCTGTATTCATTTACGTATTTTAAGAAATTTTATTTCTTTGCACCGAATGTTTCAACTATAAACAATGCTACAGTGTAAACAGTATATTGTAATAAAAGATTTAGCTTGAGATATTGTATGACACACTACGTCCTTGAGAGAAAAAAAAACAGATGAATACACACCACAAGCACCAGCGTGCAGCACGTTCAGTTCCCTACCAAGTAGACATCCAGTTCGACGCAATTCGCATTCGCTGTCGTGTGTGCGTGCATCCGAACCACACACAGGCCTTAGTACGGGTTCGCAGGGTGGAGGACACGCACACACTGCACCACTGCCTTCAACTCGACATTCCGCGCCGTGACGACATTCCACTTCCGCACAGGGATTTACACCTACCAGACAGAATTTCATTCCTTTGTAAGTCTTTTCTTTTTTTTACGTTTCCCCCCTCCTAATTATAAACAAACTAAGAACTACTAAATACGTAAACATACTATAAGATGTTACCTGTACTACATTGCCCTTTAAAAATAATGTTCAACTGTTTCCGAGCTCGACAAGATTCTCTATGCATCTGACACTCGTTAGAGTAAGTTTTGCCGTCAGAAGCACAAACGGGAGAAAATTCTAAGGGACAAGGCTCTGCACATCGACAGGAAGGGGATCTCTTCCCGTCTAACTGGCAGACCTCTGGATCTGGACAGGTAACTCCTGCACAAGGATCTAAAAAAATATAAATTTACAATAATTACACCATATAATAATTATTTCAATATTTTTTCATATAATTTACAGGTTATAATTAACTGGACTCTATCCCAACATCCTTTAAAACAACAATTTTTGACAGAGGTGAAACCAGAGTAATATCCAGCTATTATTAACACAAGAAATAACTCACCACACTTTCCATAATATTTAAAAGTTATATTAGTGTTTGCTTCGCATGCAGCTCGCCGCATCTCGCATTCACCATTGTAATCTCTCGCATCGCTACCGCAAAGAGGTTGTGCTCCGTCGTGGTCTCCATAGCTCGGACACGAGGGTGGACACTCGCAAATGTAGCTCCGTCCATCAGATGTGGGTCGGCACAACTCTCCAGGACCGCAAGTTACACCACGGCATGGATCCGGCACGTCTGCCACAACACATCAATAAACTGTAACAAATAATGTCATCTGCGACGTTTTAACAGCTTTCCGTCGGTATAATATAATTGTATGGAAGATAACAGCTCAATAAATACACTCCAATATGAAAGATATAGTTAGTCCTTTAAAAATAATAAGGTAATATAGACTTACCGTTAGGAAATAAATAGCATCCGAATGTTGTTGATATGAATATTGTTAAAGTAAACTGCTTCACCCACATGGTATAGTTGTATGTTTAGAATTTATAACGTAAGCAGTATTCTACTCGCACATCTGCTTATTTGGAATGTACACTGTATAACTACCGTAATGTTTGGTGTTCATTTATGTTCTGATTAAATAGTTAATAATAGTTATACACAAATACTTTACTTCATTTCATCAAGTGGATGTCATTTCGATTATTTTGCCTACGTACAGCAGGTACTATAATCGATAAAATAACACTCGACTCTTATTCGTCAGTTATAATCTAATTAAACGTACATGCCTCTTTCGTGAAACTTATACAACCTTGTACACCACCTTGCTCAACTATTATTATCAGAAACTACGAATCAGATGAAGAACACGTGTCCATTTCTTTAGCCCTAGGACACAGACACTGATTTAAAAGTTGAAACTGCAAGCATGGCATGGTGGCTTGAGGCATGCGCGAAAATCATTGATAAATATGTACCAGTGGGCGAATCGTCGTATTGCACGGTCCATATGCTCATAGCTAATGTGACTAAACCTACATTGTGAATAAAATAAAAGCTTGAACCCGAGTTAGGTATTTAAACATAAAGTGATGCAAAGTTTAAAAGTACGAACAATACTAATATTTGAGAAAGTTCAACAATGGATTTGATTTTAATTTGTTTGTGGTGCCATCTTTTGTTCAATTATGTAACTAAATCATATAGTAATGTAATATTTTAGTTTTCAAGACAACGTTAGGGCCCCATTGAATATTACGAAAATGAAATTATAACATTTGGGAAAATCCTACATGGTCCAATCGTGCATATTTAGCAATATACTCTAATAGTATTAAAAATAATGATTTTGCATTTAATAAATATTTACGAATGTTGGAAACTACATTTTACGAAATTTTTAAATGACGACATGAATGATTCAAAATGGCATTTATTAAATTATTATTAGGAAAACAAACAGACGTATCAATATGTAAAGAAATAGTTAGGTCTCCCTTTCACAAAATTCACATTGACACTATTGAGTCTTTACAAAAGCGGTTTTTAAGAATTTTGTGTGGCCGTCTCCATTTTAAGAAATATACAGAATTGCTTGCTAGAATCCCAATTCACTGTAGCACACTACTGTAAAGATTGAGGTATCCTTTTTACACGTCTTCTGCGCGATTATGCATTTCGTTTGATGGTCATGTTAACAGATTGTAAATGATTGGAGATGTTGACTGTATAATAAATTATTAATAGAAAAAAATATATTTATTGTTTTGCCATAAATGTGATTTCTAGCAATCATTTTTTTAGTTCAATAAAAATAATTATCAGCTTTTTAAAAAATAAAAGTATACTTTATTTAGGTTAATAAATTAATCTATTATGACACGTTTGTCGGTTTACCATAGCAGTGCCATCTATTGATTACTTACTCAATCCAGTCGAAAAGTATCACATCTGTCTTTTGGACAGATAATTGTGACTGTCAATTAATTATAGACAAATAATTTGCAATAAATTAAAATTGCGACTATAATTTGAGATTTAAACTATCCTATCTCTCAAGTTGGATCGACGGTGTGCGAATTTTATTATAATCGGTTAAGTGGTTTAGGAGTCCATTGAGGACAAACATTGTGAAACGAGATTTATATATATTAAGATTAGACATTTTCGGAGATTTCATGGAGGTCTACCGCCGAGGAGTTTTAGAAGTGATATTTTCTGATCCTTGAATATTTTGTGTTATCGTGTACCTTGCAACTCTTTATTATATTTTTTATTAGTTTGTATAATTGCTGCGCTCGGCGGATCCGTAATAGGTACCTTGTTTCGATATGTGAGGTCTTTGTGGTTGTGGCTCACTCTCCCCAAGGCCCAACAACTTATAAGTTGTCATGTAATTGTTACATTGTTTACTTTAGTCTTACTGTAACTTATACGTTGTTTCTAACGTATGTAATGTTTGAGAACATAATTATAAAATAAGAAAAATAGGTAAAAATAAAGTAAATAATTAAAACATTTGATATTTCAATTAGTTTCACAAAACAAGTGATATATAGTTAATAGTGGTATACAATACAATACAGTAGTTAGATAAACACAAAATCTACTATTTAGTGGTTTGGACACTAATCTGTTTCAGTGGCTCCAGAAGATTGTACTTGTTAAGAAACGCAACATTAACGGTTACCATTAGACTCCGTCTATGTTGACTACGTTAATAGAACTTCTAACTTCTATTAACTTTTCTTTGTTCGTGTTATAACATAAAGCGTGAACAAATTGAATAGCCGTGAAGGAAAGAAAATAAATCACACTAACAATTTTAATAAGTTTATTATCATGGTTTACACCACATTAAGATGTTTTCACTTATTACATTCAATTTATGTAACAGAGAAAGACTTTACATATTTGTATAAAAATAGGACCATACGAGCCCTATTGGACTCGGAAATGCATGTATGAGAAATGAAATAACTCTTTCCTGTGCACTGCTAAAATGCAATGACAAAATTTTGTGATTGTCGTTTTCGTTATAATAATTATACATATCATATCGAGTTGCACATGATTTTTTTTAATATTTGGAAACAAGCTATCATATTTCTAAACTATACACTCGACTCTGAACTATTTATATCACTTGTCAAGAATATATAAAACTGAATCATCAAATAAATACACCAGATAAAAAAATATTAATTTGATAGATTGGCAACACAAATGAAACAATATAAAATTAATGGTATCCATCCATCTAATCTGTACACGTTATCAACAGACATGGTAATAAATAAATTTACTATACAGTCTTACTAACAAAGTCATCATTACCACAATCCTTGGCTCAAGACAAATTCCTTGCTTAGTTATCACTTAGATAAAAACACAGCACTTTTGTCACTTACACTTTACGGTTAAACCAGTGTCCGTGGAAAGAGATCTCTAACAGCTACTCTATTTACAGATACGTATTTACAAGCGTCCAAGATCGCTAAGTTGTGAGTTATGTAGGTGGGGCGCGTCTGTCGTAGTCCCTTCGATAGACCTCTCGTTCATATTCTCTGTCCTCGTAGGGATACTCTGGCTGAGCATATCCCCCCCGCCAATCTTCCGGATATGGCCTCACGGGCGGAAAGCCCATACTGCCCGGCATCGCCGCCCCGTCGTAGTACCCACTGTAGGGACCTCCCATGGGAGGATAGCCCCCAAACCTGCTATTAGTTAAATTAAATAGATTTTATTGTTGGACCCAACAATATATTTTTAGCGCCAAAAAGCATTATGCAGAAAACATATGTTATTAATATCTGCAGAAAAGTAGCCAATACCTTCTCTTATCTTGTGTTCTCGGATTCCGATCGCCCCGGTACTGTCTGGGGCCTGGGTAGGCAGGAGGCGTCCAGCCCGGGTGCGCGGGATGCGTGGAGTGAGGCGGATGGCCGTGCGCGGGGTGATCGGAATGGGGATGCGGATACGGCTGACGCGCTCGAGGCCCGCCGCCTCCGCTGTCCCGCCTGGTTCTTGACCGGTCCCGATCACGATCCCGTTCTCGGTCTCGGTCCCTGTCTCGGTCACGATCCCGCTCCCGATCACGATCCCTTTCCCGCTCTCGCTCGCTTCGACTGCGATCTCTGTGGGACAAATCATCTCGCTTCAGGCTTCCTTCCCTAAACGTACGATCCTTATGCTTGTGCTTATGTCTGTGGCGAAGCGAGATGATGAGCGGGAAGTGTTAGTGATGCCGAGGTAGGATTATAAAAATTATGCATAAATAGAAATGAAGCTCGAGTTGTCTATTACAAGTATCAAGGAAGCAGATGGCATGAAAATATTGCATAATGTATGTTCATATAGAATATACAAAAAAAAATTAAATTATTTTTAGATAACATAAATATGTTAAAAATGGCTTTCTTTATTATATACCTTTCGTGTCTTTTATTTTCATTTGGTTCAGGGTCACATTCTCCCTCTTCCAATTTTCTCTTTACACCCGAAGCATGTGGGATTTTATCATTATTTTTATCAAATTTCTCAAGCCGCTGGCGTTTTTCCTTCCGCTCTAAATTTTCATCGTTCTTGATGTCTTTTTTTGAAGACTTAACGTGATTGTTAGAAATGAGATTGTTTCTTGCATTACCCTGAGATATATATATATATTATTATATATTATAATTTAATAAATCTGATTAGAAAAAAATTACGTGACATTTGAAGTTATTTATTTATATAGTATACCTTAAAATTTTCCTTGTGTTTCCCATCCTTATGTTTTGTATCACTTTTTTTGAGACCATATTTATATAACCTATATAATTGTTTTGCGTCAAAGTTCGTAAATTTGGAGACAAAATACCAGAGATTACTTCTCCACTCAACCTTCTTTTCAGGGTCAGGATAAGCTTCTAAACAGATATCTATTTGATTTCCGATTTGCGAGAGACACGCTCGTGTTCTCGATACTTGTTCGGTTTCTGATAAGGTTTGATCTGGATTGTCGAGGGCCCTCAAGGCTTTCTTAACTGGCCTCATTTTTTCTTTGCACTAAAATATTAATAATAAAAACATAACACTTCAACTTCAAACAAAGATATAATAAGTAGTTCCTTTTTGATATTTTCACATAAGAAAATAAGTAACTATTAAACGATACTTAAGTTTCCACCAAACATCTGTCTGTTTAAAGAAATATATATTTACCTCTTCGAAGACCGATGGATCCAAATCACCCAATACTTCTAGAGCCCGTGGTTCATTATTAGCAGTAAAATGCATTGGCCCTGCTGGTTTTTTATTTTTTTTAACTTTGTCATTTTTGGTCCTATCTTTACCCTCTTTCTTTGACCTTTTCTTATCTTTCTCCTTTCTTTCACACGAGGTTTCGTCATGTGTTAACACTTCTTCAATTTTCAGTTTACCCTAAAGAAGAAATAAAAATAATATTAGTCATACAATATGTATTATCTTCATACTATGATTATAAAATATCAACCCTTATTTAGTTAAATTAGTAATACTTAGTATTATAAAATTAGTTTACCCTTTCCTTTGCAGCCCTGTTCTTTTTATGATCATCACCAGAACTGACGTCATCTTCAACAATATCTTTGGTGACTGGCTCTTTAATCCCCCGCTTCATACGAGGCTTTCTTTGCTTCTGTTTACCATTCTTCTGGTCAAGCAACTTTTTAATCAGTTTAAGTAAATAATCTGCTCTCGATTGTAAATGCTTGGCTTGCGGCTTTTTATCTTCATTGGTTAATATTTTATCTCCAATACCAAAAGATGAATCCATTTTAATAGCCTCCCACGAGCCCATACCATATTGGTAAATGCCTGCAAGTAGTTTAGAGTCATCCTCTACGCCCCAGTCGACATCAAAATTAGCCGGTCGCGTTCTGAATAAAAACATTTTATTAAAAGAAAATCACGTATAATATATATTTACTTAACTCAGACAAACGTACTTAAAATCTAAATGCCACTTAAGTCTCTCCTCTTTTGTTTGGGGAAGAAATTCATCTAACGGCGCGAGTTCATCTTGGCATGCCGCCATAGTCTTGGCATTTACAGACACACCGCCTAATTTAAAGGATTTTCGAGCATTTTTCCGGCCGTCGCTATGATCATCTAAAATAAAAAAGCCAATGTCAAGTTGAAAGTAAAAATAAATCATTGGTTTTGTACTCCATATTGAAATACACTTAATACTTTATACAACTTACTTGAGGTATCAGCGGTATCATTGAGAACAGATTTACACCTGTCTTGAAGAATTTCTCCTAACTTCTTTAATTCTGCCAAAGGTTTTTCCTGTAACTCTGCATCACAAGCTATACTATCTAAATGTTTCAATGGCGCAGAGAACTTCTTGTAACTCTTCACAAATCTTCTTATCTATAAGAAAAAAATAGTTGTGAGTTTCTGCTTGCTTTTATAAAAATGCTTTTATAAAAAAAAATAGGAAACAGAAGGCTCACCACATATTATACGCAAACTCAATCTTTATGCTATTTGTATATTCAAATTACACCGTAGAATAAAAACTATGAATTCACCTCCTGATCCGTAAAGCCCTTGATCTTCTCTCTGTGGCTGGCCGGAGGCCGACCACGTTTCCTAGGTCGGTCATCATCTGCGCTAACATCAGCATCGGAAACATCCGTTTCATCAGCGTCAGCATCTCCGTCTGCCCCATCAGCACCATCACCGTCCCCACCCCGGCCACGTCTCTTGCGACCACCTTCTGAGCCAAAAATAAAACTAAGGTAAATATGGGCAAAGGTCTAGGCGGATTGTTTATTGTAAGAGTAAGATAACTTCATAAGCGCGTATTTAATACATTCTTTGCATTACTCAATACAAGTTTAATGTCGCAAGAACTCAAAAATGGCAGGGAATATCGACTTTGTGTAATTAATGGAGAAAAATGAAAATAGTACGAAATATACATAGAGGTAAATATTTGTTGTCATTTGGGAATTAAGAGATGTAATTAATTTCGATTACATCGTCCGCCATCTTAAATTTATTGAAACACGACCACAAAAAACAAACGCATGTCGCCATTTTGATTTCTGCGATATACAAAATGGCGTTTATGTTGGATGTTACAAACATGACCATGTAAATGTAAAGAATAAAGACGTTTTTGTATGATATGCTCTTAACACTTTAATAAAATAAGGTGTCATCATCAGATTTAATATCTTACTGTTCAAATTGTTTTGTTGCGTTTTTCGACGAGGTGGTAGATACAGATCCTCCATTTCCTTCGTTTTCTCTTGCTCCGCAAGGGTGTTTCGGACATTTTCTGGTATGATATCATCCTAAGGTAAAAAGAGATTTTAGCCACTAATGTAAAAACTATCGATTAAATTTTAATACAAGATCAAATAGTGTGCATACCCAATCTTTGCTTTCGTCTTCAGCACCATCTTTTTTTACTCCCATAACAGCCTTTTCTTCATCAAATGCAAAACTAGCGACTTTGAAGGCCGAAAGCAATTCGTCTCCCGCCATAGTGGGACCTTCATCCCGGGTTTCGGCTCGTTGTAAGATTTCATCAATATCACACTAGAAAAAAAAACGCTTTAAATGTTTAGGCACTTATTAATAATAAAAAAAATATTTAGTTGTCTACATACAACTGGGTCTTCATCATTTTCGTCATCATCTTTAAACAATTCTTCAGCTCCAAACTTTAATATAGCGTTTAGGTCTTCTTTATTAAATGGATTATTTGCACTTGTTCCGGACGCGTCGCGTTTATTAAGAACTGTTCTACCAGTAGTGTCCATACGTTGAATCACGAGATGATCTAGCACCATTTTTCGTTTGGCTCTCTCTACAATATCTTCTTCCACAGACCTGGCTGTTACCAACCGATAAATGTTGACCTATGAATATCGTTATAAAGGAAAATTAAAATCACGATCTATTTATTTATATCCTTATACTTTTTTCATATTCAATAATTTACCTGATTTTTTTGACCTATTCGATGAGCTCTTGCTTGAGCTTGTAAATCGTTCTGAGGATTCCAATCTGAATCAAATATTATCACAGTATCGGCTGTCGCCAAATTGATTCCGAGGCCTCCCGCCCGTGTAGACAGCAAGAAACAAAAGTCCTGGGATCCTTCAGCATTAAAATGGTCAAGAGCTTGTTTTCGTAACTCCCCCTTTATACTGCCATCTAGTCTTTGAAAAGGAAAGTGTCTCCTTTGCAAGTATTCTGCCAGTATATCCAACATTCTAACCATTTGTGAAAAAATAAGTACCCTATGACCAGTCTCTTTGAGCCTACATAAAAGTTTATCTAAAAGAAGTAATTTCCCAGATCCCCTCAAAAGTTTCTGAAAATATATAATACAAACAAAAATGTAAAAATTGTTTCTTAAATTACATAACTTCATACATTTGTTCAAATCATACCTCAACTGCGTCAGTTGTCGCAAGAGAAGCCCGTGATTCGAAATCTTCGGGTTTCGTTAAAAGAGCATGATTGCAACACTTTTTCAGCTCTATCACAATATTGATGAATGTGTTTGTAGAACCCTTAACACCCTTTCGTAATTCACTGTAGTTTTTTGTAAGAATCCACTTGTAATATTGTTTTTGAATTGACGTCATTTCCACCCTTAATATTTGTTCTACTTTAGCTGGTAGGGATTTTTCGACATCTTTCTTTTGTCTTCTCAATATAAATGGCTCAAGTTGTTTGTGAAGTTTCTCATAGCCCTTTGTTGCTGCATCTTCGTGATCTTTTTCAAATTCTTCCCAAGATTCAAATCTAAAATTATTGTGATACATTAAATTATATCACTGATCAAAGATACAATAAATTATGAAACAGTAGGTCTTACTTGTAAGGCATGATAAAATGCAGTAGTGCCCATAACTCTTTCAGTGAATTCTGCAAAGGTGTTCCAGTGACTAGTAACCTATGATTAGTGTCAAATTCTTTAAGTGCCTTGTACAATAGAGAATCATCATTTTTTAACCTATGAGCTTCATCTACAAGTAGGCAAGCCCAACTGAATGTTTTTAAAAATTGTCTATCTTTAAGTAAAATTTCATATGTTGTTAATATTGCATTGAACTTTAGCCTCTTTGAACTTGCAAAACTCCATTCAAATTGTCTGATCTGAAAAACATTTCAATTTATATATTGTTCTTTTTATGATAAAGACAACATAATTACTAAATATTACTTACAATATCTCTACTAGAAACATCTCCAATATAGGTTACAACATTTACATCAGGTGCCCACTGTGTAAATTCCCTCTGCCATGCAGTCATTGTACTCAGTGGTACTACACAAAGGAATGGTCCATATAATTGTTGAGTTTTGAACAAATAATAGAGAAAACAAATTGTCTAAAACAATAAATTTAAAGGTAAAATTGCATCCCATAGTAAATAAGCAATGATAAAAATGAATTTTTAAAATTTACCTGAATAGTTTTACCTAAACCCATTTCATCGGCAAGAATTACAGAATTATCTTTACACCAGGAATGTATTAACCAGTTTAAGCCATCCATTTGATAATCCCTTAATACAAATGTCTGAAAACAACATGTATAAAGTCACAATGAAATGTAGTAGATCTATTTATTATTTTAAATAAGTAATATAATTAGTACCTGGTCTTTACCCATATATTCTGGCTGTTCTTTAACTTGATGGAATTTTGGCCTTCTCCTCAGAACAGGACAATGTCTAGATGGCGTTGTTGTTGCTGCTTCTCTAGCCTTAAAATGTTGAACTTTTTCAGGCCATTTTTTTTCTATAAGTGCAGAATCTTCCCATGTTGAATCAGCATATGGAAGGGATTCCCATTTACAGAAATATTCGTGTGCAGTCCCACCCCCTTCTAGCTCTCGATTTTGTTCAGCTAAAATAATAATATTTGTGTAGTGCAAAGTTTTATGTGGATTCTAAATGAATTGAAATTTCTTTAAAAGCATACTTACCAAATATTCTCTCTACAAAATTATAGGACTTCACTAATTCTTGTTGCAGTTCTGATTGACATTCAAAGTAATCAATATCCTCTGGACCTGCTTGCTTTCTCCACCATGCTAACTCAGATTCCTTTTTCTTATAGTTCTCTAATTTTTTCAGGCCTTTAACCTTTTGTTCCATAAGTGACTTCTCAGATTCCCATGTATTATGGATGTGGGACCACCCTTTCCACTTAATGAGGTACTGTGGTTCTGTAGTCTCTTCATCTTCAGGATTGCAACCCGCATTTGGATCACCATTTTCTTCTATATAGTATACTGTAGTCACATTTCCCGTGACTGCACAATGATAAGAAGCAATTAGCTAAAATTTTATACTTGACTGCAAATATTATTTTAAAAAGAGAAGAGAGTGATATTATAGGCCAATCCTATTATTCAAAAATCCATAGAAACTTTTGATAATTGACGTCCATAATAAAATACGTACCTCCTATTTTGCCGCGTCGTATACCGAGTATCTTCTCTATGGTTTCACTATGTTCTTCTGGTTCAGGCTCAGCTTCCATCTCTCCCTCCATATTATCCACTTCCAGCAAATCTGAGGAATCTGTTTGTTCATCACTGGCTTCTTTATAACTAACGGCAGCCCCCGTGCGGCGTGTAGCGGTTCGACTAAACAAATAATATGAGGTTTAATTGCAAAGAGAAAATAAAGTTATTACCTGTGTTGAACAATAAACACTTCAAATTTACCTTTTGCCGTCGTCATCTGATAGTTCACTACTTTCATCTTCATCACTAGTAAATCTTCTTCTAGTTGGTTTCTTTTTTCTTAATGGTACTCCTCTTTGGCCTGGTCTTTTGGAAGGCGGTGGTGGTGACCCCTTTATATCACTATCACTGTCTGAGGTATCAGAATTCCAAGAATCACTAAAATCAAACTTGTAACTACATATATAATTTTGGAAGAAAACGATCAAAAACGAACTATCCTAACCCAGTTACTTATAAAACTGTTAAGAGAGCTATGCATGGGGATGAATATATACTATATTGATAAATTCTATTGTTGAAATAAAAAACTACAAGAGACTATAATATAAAAATACACATTAGCTATTTAAATAGTTTATTTCATAATTACCTCTTTCTTCTATTTCTTCTCCCATTGCTTCTACCTTTGTCGCTAGAATCACTATCAGCCAATTTCAACCTATCAGGCTCTTTACGAGACCTTGCTGATCTTCTTACTCCATAAATATCAGGATTATCTTCCCAAAGATCTGAGTTTATTTTATCATGATTATTTCTGGACTTATGTCTTATACTGTCATCCGATGATTCTTTATCAGTGTGGTGATCAGATTTAGAAGAATTTGCATGACTATCTTTTGGGGATGACTTTACACCATCACTGAATTGTGATCGCCCAGCATTTGAAGACTTTTCCGATCCAGAGTTGCCACCAGAAGCAGAGCCGGAAGAACTGGAGCCACTATCACTAACAAAAACCATGAGAAAAAGGAAATTCTTAGCAAATTAATGAAAAATAATCATGATATATACCTTTCACTTCCTGATCCAGATCCACTGGAGTCTGTCTTCTCACCCTTATCACTTGTAGACTCACTTTCGGATTCATTCATAAAGCCCTTCTAAAACAAATACATTTCAAAATGATTGATGGTATCGTTTGTAAAAATGAACCATCACATGTTACATTTCATAGAATCTATGTCACAAAGAACTTAAATATGTGGATAAAACAAGACTTCTTAATTAAAATACACTTACTAAAACTAAACTACACTAAAAAATATTAAAAAAATATTTTAGTAACATAGACATTTGCATTGTAATTTTTTATTTTTGGACCATAAACTATTAACAATGACTGTAAAATTATTAAAAATTGTGTATAATAAGTTTATTTGGATAATTTTAATTTAGCAGCATCACTTCTATGACATATTAACTTTGTATCTTCATTCATCAACTGAATCGAACCTCAAACTTAAACAAATATACACCTCAAAACCAAAAAAAATGAATCAATAGTTTTAAATTCTGACCACAAAGTTCCTGAATGAGAATAACATATATTTTTCATATAAAGAAGCCTAATTCACAAATAATTTGTTACACACTTGCCCTATAATTTAAGGCTTGTCTGTGTACCTTTGCTCCTCACATCAAGACTAATTTTCAAAGTGAAATTGCTAAAATGGGTCCATCAAGAAATCAGCTTTAATTGCACTCCTATGAAAGATTACGTAACAAAGTATGGAAGAAAACTGTTCCTAGGGTGGAACAATAACATTTTAATACATAAAATCTCAAAAATATAATGTAAACAACCATAGAAAACGATATTTTCGCTTCTACGTATCAAAAATTCATTTAATTTTAGTGCCACACCCATAGCTTCGAGAACATTCCCAAATAATTAAAAGCTCAAAAACAACAAAATTAACGAAAATATCACCACAACAATAACAAATAATGCTTAAAAACACTTACCAGGAGCATTTTGCAGAAAATTCAAGGAATACGTTGAAACATGAATACGTGCGAATTAATATTAGGTAAAACGATTGAATCACTTAATTGAAATCATAATGAACACGAAAAAATATTAAATTTTGCATAATTTTACTCATAATTATGAACATTGAAAATTAAAATTTCAGAGAAAAACCTGTCAAGCGACGCCATTTTGTCGTGGCTCGGATAATGGTGACGACGGAAGTGAAGTTCAGTAAATTTGCTTTCAAAAATTGATACAACAAAAGTAAATAATGATCGTAATTGTGAAAAATCAAAAATGAAACTGTACAAGTCGTTAGAATTGCACTGCTCTCTACAAAATCGGACTCAATACCGCGCACTACCACCGACACTCGAAAGCTACAGCCATATTGCCATTTCATATTTGTTCGCAATGCAACGCTGGTGAAATGTTAAAAAAAAAGAAATTATTGCCATTTGTAAAAAAGAAACTGCGTAGTTTCCGTTATAATATACAATGTTTGGAATAACGAAATCATAGTTTATACAAAAGTCGACGTTTATTGATATTATAAAACCAGCAAAACATGGTGTTTTGGCGTAATGTCCTCATAAAATTTTCGTACAATGCCTCTTTATCTCTTTTTATAATATTGACAAAATTAGGGGTTTCATTTCATTAAATTTCCACTATTTTAGTAGCGTAATTATACTAAGTAAAAGTATTGTATGTATTTACGAGTTTATAGGAATACTTATCTATGTAAGTTTACAGCTTCAAATACTAATTTGAAAATATATATCTTCTTATAATACTTATTATAAGATATATATTTTTAAAGTAGAAAAGTTATATATGTATTGCAAATCACTTTACAAACTACATATCTAAGTAAATAAAGGCTTTTTTGATGTATTAATTTCAAGATTGTATAGTTGAAAATAAGTCAATTAGCCAAACAGTTTGTGCAAAATGTAAAAACAAAAGCGATGTTCAGTCAGGTACTTCTGGAATTTGGCATGCAGTCCATAGATAAACGAAATCTAGTGTTTCTTAAAAAATACTGTAACTTATTTTCATTTGAATTAAAATTGAATTGAGATGAATTAAACTAAACATTCATAACGCAAGTTTTTTCAGTAAAAAAATTGCGTTGTGTGTATAAAATGTATTTATATAACATTGTTTTTATATAACACATTACGTAGTTGAGAATTTACGCATTTTTGTAATTAATTTTCTACTTTATTTTTCTAAAATAAAATATACATAACTAGCTGACCCGGCAAACGTTGTTTTGCCATACATGTGCTTTATATGGCCACGGCGCTATGGCGGTTTTATTTATTGTTTGAATTTTTTAATATCTCTCGAATGGAAAGTCCAATTTAAATAATTTAAAAACTATTTTATAGGTAGTTAAATGGTCTTGACCATAAAATAATTTATTTGGATAAGGATTAATATAAACACATAAATAGCATGGTTTGAATTTGTTAGCATTTTCATTAATGTTTAAAATGAAAAAAGTTGTAGTGACAACTACAATAGTTGGACATAATATGCTACCGCGGAGTTTTTTGTAGACATTATGATGTTCTTCAATATTGTTGTACATTATATTTTCTGCGCAGCGTGGCAGCATTCGACGAAAGACATTTTAAGATATTTTTCTACACCTTTGGTTACATTGTTCAAACTTTACCAAGGCTTATAATTAGCCTATGTCAAATTGGAAGAATGTAGCATTCTATTGGTGAAAGAATTTTTTAAATCGGCCCAGTACTTTTTGAGCCTATTCATTACAAACATACAAAAATAGGTACAAATCTTTCCTCTTTTTAATATTAGTGTACATTAATACCCAATATTATGAGTTGTCAACAATATATTCATATTTGAAATGGCAGACATAACAGACAAATATAGATAGACAGGGGCAGAATTGAAGAGAGCGAAACATTACATAATGCTTTTAAATTTATCCATAATTTAATTATTCATATTGGGTATTTAAATAAATATTTTTTTCATTTAAAGAAAAACATTTTGTTAACGGATTAAGTTATATATTTCACAAAATTTAAGTATATTACATTATTTTTAAATTTTTCCGACGTTTCGCATGCTTTACAGCGTGCGTGGTCACGGTAGACTGAAGACAAAAGGTGTTAATTGTCAAAGCAAGTGTCGCAGCTGCAGAGAAATGTATGTGTCATCTGTATTTATCGCCCCGGAGTTGATATCAACTAAAACCGGAAGGATTTTTGCAAAACTGGCTCACGGTGTCCTCCATTTTCCCGGATTGTTTTTCATTGATTGAATTGATTGAAAAACAATACGGAAAAATGGAGGAAACCGTGAGCACATATAATAAAAGTTCAGGTTAGGGAAACATTAATTATATTTCTGATAAGTCAAAATTGTATTTGGGCATTTTTAACCTAAGAAACAAATTCAGATACGTTAATGTACGTAACGTTAGTTACGTTATTACGACTCTGTAAGTGTCGTGTTATTTTCAAATGAGTAAAGTTTTATTTTTTATGATATTGTTAGGCGAGAAACTTAAAACAAAGTTGTAAAAGCTGACGATAGTTGGTCATGACCGTTACCGAAAACAGGGTGTCCGCTGTACTGTCGTACCAGGAAACGTATGGTGAAACATTTCTGATTTTAATTTTATTATTAGGTCTCATCTAAGTATACAACGCATTGTTTTTATACGGTGCGATTTATTCGTATTTTATCCAAATATCTTGGATGACATGTGGTAAATGGGGATGTCGTGACGTTCAATAAATAGTTTGCGTCAGGATTGACATCGCCTGTAATTCAAACCAATAATTAATATCCTGTGCGATGTTGTGATGCTTTCCTGTAAAATTTATGACTTCTTTCAGAGCTGCCCGTAATATAGGAATTCTTGTTACAATTTTCTCTGACACACCTGCAAATAATCTAATAAAATGATAGTATGTTTAACTTTATATAGCTTATGTACTATGTTTTAATTTCAGTTTCAGTAATGTGTTTAATTGTTCAATTCAAATGTCGCAAAAAAACCTATTGTCAAAAAAATGAATATATTATGTCATAAAAGTCCCATCAAAACAGCAAAACATTATTACATAGCAACTCTAAAAAGTACCTGTTATATGTAAGGACTCTTATGATGTTTTTTTTAATGTAGAATATTCATATAAAATAATTTAATGAACATGTTATTATTTTTAAGTAGATAAATAAATCCTACTTTTATACAAAATTTTTATATTGGTCGAACTCGATGAAAATTTAGAAAAAATCGTTTCACATAGTAATATCATATATTTATTATATAACTGCTATATCTTTACAAAGATCAAATAATTGTCATTTTAAAAACACCAAAGTGGCACTAGTTTCATCAATATGCCAAGTTATCTAATAGCAACATTGAACCGAAACAAGTACGAAATTGATTAACATGAGTCTTATTAGCTTAATTCAGATAAATAAAAATATTCAATAATTTTTTCGTGCATCACTAGTTCATATTATTCGTTCGTTTGCATTTCTATAGTTTATAGCTTACGAACCAAAATAATATGAGATGTTACTACGTTGACTTTTTACGTCTACTTGATCTGTGTTTTTGGATTCTAATTTCTAAACTAGGTAACCATATTTGTTTACCGTTTTTGCCAAGTATAGAGAAACGGATGCGAAGGGATTTTTTATTGAACTCAGTATACTAATTTGTGTTTATTTTAGAGTGATTAAAATTAACATAATCAACAATGGCTAAAAGAACAGCTACGGTGGCTTTCGAAGAACCAAAAACAATGGTTATCGATGGAAAAAAACATTCACTTGATTCTGATGAAGAGGATAGTGGAGCCGAAGAAGAAAAACAAAATGTCCTCAATGCCGACGATATTGAGGGTGAAGAAGAAGGTGTTGCTGGAATGGAAGGTGAAGTAAGTCATAAGGCGATTTAATTTTAGGACCTTGATAGATCATAGAGTAATAAGACAAAATATAGTATATTTACAGTATTTAAATTGTCAAAATTCTGTTACTTACTTCGGTGTACAATCTTGCATCCATAACTGAAAATAATGAGCTTGAATCTTTCACCAAAATAAGTTCCTAAATTAAGAAAACCCTTCATGTACCAACCTGAGTCCAACTATTACAACATCAGTTTTTTATGCAATTTCTCTTTGAAAGTTTTAAATAATTAAGAAATATTGGAAAAGTTGAAAGTTTAAAAATTTTCAGTTTTTGTTCTTTAATTTTCATTCATATGAATTGCCTCCTAATCAAAACCTCCTCTCAATTCACTGTATTATTAAATCAGAATGAATTATTCAACAACCAACATTTGTAAATGGTTTCTTTTTTAATAATTACAGATTACAATTACACCATTTAACATGAAAGAAGAATTGGAAGAAGGACATTTTGATACTCAAGGACACTACCATTGGAAAAAGGAGAAAGAGATAAGGGATGGTTGGCTTGATAATATAGATTGGGTAAAAGTAAAAGGGCGGCCTGAAGATAAGTACAAAATACATAAAGATGATGATATGAAAGGTATCCTTGATGACAGTGATAGTGATGATGAAGAACCGGAAGAGAAATTTGATCTTATTTCTAATTATAAAGAAATACTACAGTATATGAAGCCTAAAGAGACCATAGCAAAATCTATACAAAGATTAGGTGTATATATTTTATGATTACTTTACACTAAGACATCCTTTTCGTAAAAAACTGAATCAGTTTAATTTAAAAAAGTTAAAGGAGTGCACTTCTTTAACTAAAGTAAATGGCTTTGTCTTTTTCTGTCAAATTGTGCTTATTTGTTTTATAAGAGATATATGAGCACTTTTGTTAATGTAATTCAACCTATATATTTTTATGCTCATGTCCACAACTTTGAAAAAGAGATAGTAGATAGAGGGTGTTTTTACTGGTACTGGTGACTTATTGGTAGTGTAGAATGTGATATGCTTACCCATAGTTCCTAAAATATTTGCTTATTTAATTTTATTACTATAATAATATCTAATTTTTTGCTCAACTTGAAACCCAGCCAAATGGTAGGATAAGATTTTCACATTTTTTAAACGGTAACTTTAGTATGAATGAACATATGTATATGTTTGTTTCTTTTTTATGATGTCTTGGAACACTGCACTAAAATTAATATCTTCTTTTCTCTCCTTCACACATTTTGCCTAAGGTCAATATGACATGCAGCACATATGGAATTTTATAATACACATTAATATAAGGCATCAGTATATCAAATTTTGTGCATAAATTATTATAGTTTTTTAATTATCTCTAGCATGAAAAGTATGTAAAATATTGACTGGGGATTTATATCCCCATTGCCATTATTGTGTGGTGGCCATAATTTCACTTATATTTGTTCTACAGTTTCAGAGATCATTATTATCTTTACTTTAAAAAAACTGTATAAACTTTTTTTAATTTTTAAACTACTGTTATATTATTAGAAAGATTAAGGGTTTCAATAAAATAGGATTTATACATGCTTACATGCTACATATATGATTATTTGATTCTTTAAATCTCAGTAAAGTATTGTGTTTAGTTTTTTAGTTACTGCTCCTTCTCTCTCTCTCTCTCTGGAAATCCAAAATAATTACTCATACAAAACAGAGCCATATGGAATTGATGAAGAATTTTTTGGTATTATTGATAATTTTTTTATTTAACGAAATAAATTTTTCAGGTGCTGCTTCAAAAATTTCCAGTGCAGAACGGTGGAAAAGAAAAAAGCAAGGAATTGTTGATGAAGGCAGTAAAGTTGTAACAAGAGTAACTGAGTTGGCAAATCAAATACTTACTAAAACTGGTAATATGGATATTTACCAAGAGACACATGAAAACATTACAAATACTATTGCAAAAGCTGAAAAGAAAAATCAAGATGCAGAATTAGATATGTATGCAGATGACTTTGACCAGAAAGAAAAGCAGACTTTGGTTCAAGAGAATGATACTAAAGCTGAGAGTGAGGTTGAAGATTCTAAAGAAGTGAAATGGGAATTTAAATGGAGCCAAGATGATAATGCTGAAATATCGGGACCACATTCTACAGGTCAAATGAATAAATGGGCAAATGAGGGTCACTTTAAAACAGGTGTTTGGGTTAGAAAGCATGGAGAAGACTCTCAATTCTATAGCTCTAGTAGAATTGATTTTGAAATATATATGTAAAAATGCTGTGCATTAGCTCAGATGAGGTAGACTTTCATTTATGTAAGACTATTATATCTGTTCAACTTAAAGTAAATCAAATGTTTTATTACTTAATGTAAAATGTTTCATATTAAAATTAATATAGTTTAAATCATTATCATACAAATAACATCAAATCAATAAAATAACATTTTTAACTTGACAAACACCAGAGAATATATTGTGGAAAAAAATCTTTAACATTTAATTTTTACAAACTCATGACACTTTTCGTGAAGGCAACTTTTCTCATTATACATTTACCTGTCATCAACATTTAATATGTTGATGCCAGGTTGATAGTTAACCCAAAAAGTAATAAGTTAATATTCACATCAATTTAGAAAACACAAGTTATTTTGAAGTAGAATAACTTTTAGGTATGATTTTTTTTGTCTTTTCTTAGAGCCGTTAAACCTAAGGATAAGATTCCCAAAACAGCGCTTCCACCGCAGGCGTAAGTTAAAACACCCCTGTAGTATTGAGGGCAGGCCAATGCATTGTCACATTTGCTGAAATAACAAAAAAAATAACCATATTAAAAGTTACATGTAATATATAAAATTCTCGTGTCACGGGGTTCGAACTTGAACTCCTCCGAAACGGCTTGACCGTTTCTCATGAAACTTTGTGAGCGTATTGAGTAGGTCTGAGAATCGGACATCTATTTTTCATCCCCCTTGAAAATTGAAATCACGTGTATGGCAAAACAACGTTTGCGGATCAGCTAGTAAGTACGTCTATATAAACCGGGTGCCGCAAAAGATGGGATATGGTGTCTTTTTGATATCTCTCCTTTATGTTGAACGTAATGTACACTGTTGAATATATGTAAAATAAAATAAAAATTTGCCAAATAAATATGGAACATAGTAAGCTAAACATTAAACTAAGTGATAAGTGAGGAAAGATTAAAAGAAATTCTATAATAACTTAGCAATCAGAATAGATTCATTTGTGTTATATTAAATATCCCGTACATTACAAGAACAAAAAAGATGGAGGAGGCTATTAGTTCACGGTAGAAAGAATGGACAGTTTTAAGTCGGTAGACAACCTTTGGTTTGGCTCTGATAGCTGAAAGGAAATCTAACATTCTATTTTTTTTTTTTTTTTTTTTTTTTTTTTTTTTGATTCGGTGAATAAAGGCTTTATTTATATAATATTGAGATAGACATGTGCACGAAGACCCCTCCCGTTAGTTTTACTTTATTTTTAAGTCTATCTCTCTTGCATAGTCAAAGATTTTCAAGTGGTCGTCTGTCGAGCAACAGTGCACTTTATTCTAAGAATGTAAAGATTACTTAATACTACTTGAATTAGACATAATTTAGCTTGTTGAACCAAGTTGTTGGTTAAATGAGCTTATTGTGCGATCTACTCCGAAATAATAATATTTCATAGGAAATTAAAAACTTAAAGTTTTGAGTGACTTACTAGTTTTCAATAGCTACAACTGCAATGCCAGTAACCAGTTTATCGGCAAATGTGACAATTGAGTAAATTGACGCTCCCTGGTGAGAGTGGGGGCCGATGAGATCAGCTGTTACACAGAGGCTGGATACGAGAGTAAATGCACTACCGGCGCCTGAAACATAGTCATTAGCATTAAAATTATATGCTTTGCTTTCATGTAGGTAAGAATGAGATAAACATAGAATACACATCGCGCATTCTCTAAGGCGCTATAAAAATAATTTTAGTTTAAAAACTTGTCTCCGTTAATGTAACCTGACGAGAAGAAAAGAAGCTATGAGTTTAAAAATATACATTAATAAAATATACTACAAAGGAAAACTTAAAACGTTGTAACTGGCCATTGTTTATTTTGTGTTTTGTGATTATTAAAATTAAGTGACACCGGCTAAAGATTACGTCATAGGTACATAAAATTATCTTCTAATAACTTGATAGACTCATAGACCGCCTAATTAACATACATTCCCACGGTAAACTATTTAAGTATTTGTTTTTTCCGTCAACAACATTAAAATTATCACCGGTGTAAAGGTTTATTAATGTATTTATGTTTTTTATGTTTAAGAACTTCAACGTTTCGTCAATTTTAATGATGGGCTGTTTAAACATGTCAGGTATCAAGAAAACCATTATCATGACATTTGAACTCTCGTATTAACGATGTCAGGCACCGTTATTAATAATGAGTACAAATATAAATTTTGTAATTTTTATCTCGCCTAAAACTTACCAATCAGTGTTGCCACTAGATAAATTTGGGTAACATTAGCCTCTGGATCAATGGTGATTGCTATCCAGATGCAACTTATCAGACTGAAGGAACTTCCTATTAAATACGCAATCTGAAAATAAATGCATTAATGAAATGAATAAAAATAGACCAAAATCGACGAAGAAATATTATACCGGAGCTTTTTTAAAAATCTTAAACTATGGTCAAAGTTTTTTGCCTTCGAAAAAATCGTGACGACCCCTCGAAATGTTCTTAGTACTTTGGGGTTTTTTTCTCGAGAAGATAAGAAAATGTCTAAGTGTAATGAAAAGTTCTCATTACATAAAAAGGGAAAAATTAGAGATATTTAAGAAATCTATTAAAATTTTAGTAACTGAACAGAGATCCAGTTATGAAAAAACTAAATATAAATGACATCTTAGTCCATAATATCTTAATAGAATACTTAATAGAAGTTACAAACCTGATTGCCAATTTTATCAATATTGCTTTTTAAGAGAAATGAGAAAAATAGGGAGGAGATGTACAGCACGAGTGGTACACTGGCTACCAGCTCTGAACCTTCAGTGGGATTCACAGATAGCCGTTCTTCCAAGAACAAGGGAACATAGACTAGACTTAACGCCCAATATAAACGTGAGAAAACGTATCTGAAATAATTAATAACACCTTAGTTGTTTATCATGTTATTTCTATTAGGGACTTAGTTACCCTAATTAAAATTTATGATGATTCAATATTTATTAGTTCCGCTACGCTCTTACGATGTGGAGTTTTCTTATGTCTTCTACATAAATCTGTCATTTCTTGAAAATATTATTTACATTGTTTGTTTAAAAATATATTATTGTTTAAAGGTTTAATTAATAATGAATTTTGTTGGTGAATTGGCAGAATGGTGGTATATTATGTCCTTGGGCGACTTTTAAGATATTTTCATAAAGAAAATTAAACAGTTCCCGTGGGATAATTTTAAAAATACTAACTTATATAGTATAGTACATAACACCTTATGCACATAACTCAATAAAATTTAGCGTGCCGATACTTTATTTTACCCCACATTCAATGTATCAACTGTGGTCTCCTGCGAGGAATTACAACATTAGGTACATTATGACTGTCTAGCATAGCGCCTTTCATACTAAATCGTGTATAGTGTATACATTCGGTTCTCTAAAAAATTAGAGTTGGCACTGTTAACCTTTAACAACAGTATTATACGATATAAATCATTTAGTATTTATCATACATATTTATATGTAACCGTCATGGATCTGTAAGTGAAAGAGTACTTACAACAAACTCGTTTGATACAACAGCGGCATTTTCAGGAAATACCAAAATTTCCATTTCGTGTTTTTCAGAAGATTGTCTTCTCCAATATCCAAGTCCATTTTATCAGTCTTATTTGTAGTTCGAAGTTTAAAACATATGTGGAAGAGAGTAGTACACATTATTCCAATTCCGGAAATAATTAGTGAAACATTCTAAAAAAAATATAAAGGTTTAAAAAGGATGTTTTTTGACTTAACTACTTTTTTGTAAATTTACCAGACTCTGTTTTCATTACACATATTTACCCGAAATTTATAATCATCTGTTGGTCCAATGGAAGTACTATATTTTGTGGCTCTCAAAACCACCCACGTTATAAAATATACAGTCAAACTCGATATCACAGAAGCCATATAACTGAAAACCAATACAATATATTTGGTTAATAATGTAGGGCATATTAGATGTCCCGAATAGTTATTCTCATATTACCTAATCTGACTAGTTGTTACTTACTTTTATTTTTATTTTAACTATGCTTGCAATAAATTATGTAAGTTTTCATAACTTTCCTCATACAAAATTTATTAATTTCTGAAGTGCTAAAAATTGTATTAATCTCAACTTGAATTTTTTCAAAATAGTTAATATTATAGGTATTCACGGCTTAAAAAACTTATTTTATTTAGGGTGTATTAAGAATTATGACAAGAGGCCACCTCTTGTTATAATTCTGAGATCGCCACTACTATGGCAAACGAAAGAATCATTTTAACGATTTTAGCTATTTTATTAAAATGACTAAACCTGATGACTAATTGTGATACCAATAACAAGTTTTAATTACAATTAGAATCAGATAAAAATTGGTTAACGGTATTGTCTCAATGGTTTTACTCCTCGTATTGTCTAATTATTTTAACTCCCGGTAACATAGCATATAAATACTTTTATTTTATTATTATTGCTTCTATGTTTACAGTTACTTTCAGTTTTTAATAAAAATAAAATAGAAAAACTAGCCTATAAAAGTGATCAGGCTTAAAGAAGCAACTTTAAAACTAAGCAAATAGTCTGAGTGTATAACATATGAAGATAACGATAGTACATACCGTATGGAAGTCAGTTCGGAGCGTATTTGTAAACTATCAGATATAGCAGGTATCATCGAAAGGTGAGATATCTGGACCACAGCCCAGCCGATTTGAAACATTGTAATAAGAACTGAATAATACACTGGCATCCATATTGATATATAATTAAATTCAGTTTCAGGCCAACACCCCCAACATCGCACAAACAATAAGGGAAACGAACATATCACTAACACAGATCCTGAAATATATAAAATTTACTTTTTTTAAATTTTATGATGTAAATTATTGTTGCTTGTATTACCTATTAAAACTTAAAGATCACGATGTCTGGTAATCAGCTAAGGTCACATGCTATAGTCATGCCTTTATATTTATATCAATGTGAATAAAGAAAAAATATATTTAAACGAATATGATGTTGTGCTTGTTACTTCTACCAAACAACCTCCGTTGTTCGGTTGTATGGATTATCATGGTTTTAGTGCCAAGGCTTGGATGTCTGAGAAAAGCACCAACATTTTGGAGGAAAACGCTACTCAGAAATAAACCTTCTTGTTAGCGGGGATGAGTTAAGTGACCAGGAAAATCTGCTTACCAATTAAATGCCACCTCTTTTTCGTATTAAACTGGTCAGCTAATACCCCCACAACAGGTGTGGCTAATGCATCTATGACTTGACCTGAAAACATAAAAATCCCACAATCCGGCTCATGTTCCATTCTAAACGTTAAAGGCGTTGCACACGTTTTTTTTTCTTTTCCGTATTATTACTTTAAAATAAAAATTACACCTAGATTTATATGCACAGCTAGTTCATGTGCAAAAAATTAAAAGTACTCTTATTCTATTTCTTCGCGTGTTTTGTGAGAACAAAATAATAGTTTATAAAAAAAAGTGTTTTAGTCAATAGAGTATCATAATGGAATCACTTATGTGAACGTCTACCTCTCTAACTTCTGTCAAGTAATATGCAACCTTTTTAAGGTATATACAAACTAACCCAAAAGTAACATAGTTCCAGCAAACACAGCCTGCATTTCCATAACCGCTTGCAAGAACAGCATCATGTATGAGAACCACATCGCCGCACAAAGGTCGTTATAAACATGCCCCAAACCAAATAGGAATTTTTGACTTACAACCCACCATTTTCGCCTTATTGGTATACTGAAATATTATTTTTATTACTTATTCCAATAGGTAATTCAAAATTTCATTGGTAGATTCAAGATTTTGCGTTTTTTATAGGATGAATTAAATAAATATACGACTGTCGGCTATTACTGTAGTCGTGGTCAATCATACAGGTAACTTAGTAAAAGTTATCCATTAACATATTAAGGGATATGTGTTTTACGTATGTTATGTACAGGAGAATCCTATTGACATTAGCTTAAGTTAAAAAATATTTTTATAATTTGTAAATTGTATTTAATTATATTACAAATCAGTTTTTAATTAAATTTTCGGTTTGTTAATGTTTTGAATTACTCAGCAAGCCAATATATGTTTTAGTAAAAATTCAACAAACGAAGTACTTCTCAGTCTTGATACTTCAAAAAAAGTGTAGCTGTCTTTCTTTATTCCAACCGAAAAAGCAATCCAAGATTCATGCAAGAATAAATATAAAGAAATATTTTCAGACCTCTATGAAGGAAGCGCCAATGCGTATATTAGGATCTCGTTTTGTGTCCTATTTATCCGTTGAGTATCGCAAATTGGCTGAATTGAAAATTGCTTATATTTTGTGAGAAAGAAGTATCTAATCATTACCTTATATAATCTTCTGTAATTTCTTTTGCACTCAGCACCCCATTATCATTTTCATCTGTAGCTCCGTAATTTATAGGCATTATAACTATATTATTATTTTATTTTAAACACTATAGCATCACTTTAGCTTGGCTCTTTAGTTTTTATTTTTCATCGTATAAAATAGGTAACTCAAACTTATTCACAAAATTTCTATGTAAAAATAGGCGCGTGTATCGTGAAGGGCTACCTACAACATTGTGACTTCGTTTCTCGTTTGATAGGACCTAATGATACAATGTGATACAATTTAAGAATTGAAGCGTTCTGCAATTCTCGAACAAGCATTTGCGAATTTCATTCTTGCTCTTATAAACCAACGTTAAAAAAGAAATTACTTCCTCATACACGAATATATATTATTTACATTTTTATAATTTCTTCTGTTTATCCATAAATCCTTATTAAGACTATCGTTTAAAATTAAAATGGTACCTATGTCATTACATAAATTTATATATATAATTAAATGTGCGCTGGATATATGTAGCATACATACTGTGAGTATCTAGAAACGTCGCTAAAGGAAAAGTTCTGATTGTTCCTCATTTATAATGAGGTTCTGATGAACCATATCTTATATAGACATTTTTTAAAATATGAAATAGGGGGCAAACAGGCAGGAGGCTTACCTTACCTTTAGATATTATAGTTTCGACATTGTAAACTATAAATTAAATTAAATTAAATTTATAGTTTGCTTTCCAAATTAGAAAAAACTTTAAGTACATATACAAATATGCTCAAAACAGAGAAGACAAGGCATACACACCTTTATATATATTTTATAACATATTTAGTCACGATATTGCTAACCGCAAAATTGTTCTCTGATACAATATGCTTTCAAGAATATTGTTTTTGACCTAAATGCTAATATCATCAGCTAACAATACTTTTACTATGAACATATTTATTAATTAACAATTACGCTATTTTACCATAAGTTTAACATCGCTTTACAAATGTTAATAACGTATTTTAAATACTTTATCCTGTATGTCTTATTGGTGGAATTAGAAACATAAAGATAAATAGGTCGTTTAACTTATCGTTGGCTTCCGTCTTCACTTTTTGGGTTTCTTTTCACATACCTGAAGTTTCATGATGGTGTTTCAATGTGATAAATAATAATAAAAAGTTATCAAAAGAACATATTATTTCTGCTATAAAATAAAAATAAAATAAATATTTTCCTAGTATAAAAGTTATGTAGGTTAAATAGGATTAACATACTTCGACAAGCCGACCTTGTAAGGGCCTTGATCAATTGCTATATAATTTGTATCAACACCATCTATGTACGCATACACGAACTTATTGTAAAAGTAAAAACATAAACTGTATCCACGGTGCATTGTATCATACCGTAGTTTGATGTTAGGATTATAGAGAGCGCCACTTTTCGTATTTGAGCTATGATTGCCATGTTTCTAAAACAAAACCGATTAGAAACAACAATACAAAGAGGATTAGTGTATAAAATCTAAATATATTTTCTAACATTCGTTACATGAAATTATCAATACATTCATTCCGAATGTACTAGATCAATTTCCTTATTGCACACGATCTAACTAAATATGCGCTCTAGGAATAGTACTCGGCAATGTGTGCGGTTATTTTTGATACCATAATTGAAAGCATGAGTGATGTTAGTATTTAGCAACCAATCCTGCACCCTGCACCCCTAATTTATGAGCCAGCCGCTGACTGCAACCTGCGTAGACATTCGTGGTTTGCAGCACTCACAAATTAAATCAACTATTAAATTAATATATCTATCCACTGATGTGTTTATTCAAGTATAATAATAATTTGCGTACAACGAAACGTTGACCCCTTTTTAAATAACGAACCGTCAGATGTTTCGCCTTTTTAAATGATTTTTTTAAATTTGTAATATACATTTAACTTTTAAAATAACTCTGTATTTCACAATTTTTGTTTCGAAGCGGCGCTTTTTCTAAAATATTTTATGATTTAAACGTAAATTTACATAGACGTCGACATACGTAATATAAATTTCAAAACTAGTTCTGCAATCTGCATATTTTGTCTCCCACAACTTGTATACTTATTCTTCACAAGTTCACAGCGCATGCCACATATTATTTTACACAATATTATGATGTAGTTAATATTACGCTATTTAGTTATGAATTGTCAAGCGTATAACGTGGGTAGAAACTTAATCTTAGCTTTTGCCAATTTCATGTATTTAGGTCTATTGTATGAATTATTTATTGTCTTAAGCGATATAAATTATGCTGACGTCCGGGGTACAGGATTCTATTCTGAGGGTCGATACTCAGCCAACTCGGTATTGGATAATTATTGGAAGATATTTAGGTTTGTATTACGTTTGCAGTCCCACTAAATCTATTTTAAATTCATGTCTTAACCAAAATATAAGAATATGGGAACAATATGCAAACATATTTTCGTATAATAAACACGAACCTTGAATTAGGAATTTGGAATAGTAGATAGCTTTAGCATTGAAAAGTAGATATTTGTTACGGCAAGATTTATTGATAAACGCATTGGCAGGTGCAAAGTAGACCACATTCCAAGACGCTAGAAAAACTGGATTGCACAGGAGCATTCAACCGCCGGTATAAATGTTCAGATTAAATGATAGGGTGTATACACTCCATATTATTTTAATTACGATTCGTGAATGACCCTTTTACCGCCTTCGCTTAGTAGGAATATAAACTGTTTCGAGTTGGAAGGAGCAAAAAACTGATTGATATGTCTCACACGTAACCCACGTGACACTGAAAACCTCACAATTTAATATTAATATTTTTTTAAACTCCAATTGTAACAAAACTTACTTGTACAAAAATATTTCTCGGAACTGGCAATATCTCTTGTGACAAAAGTTTGTAACGTCTACGTACCAAAAATTGTTAAATTTGTATGTAGTTCAGTGTGTTCAAATTGAAGTCATATAAAATTCAATAAAATTTTCATACATTAACGGTCGGTATGTCTTTGAAGTAGTACGTATTTGAAATGATTAATTTTCATTCCAAAGGTAAATCTATGTGTCAACAGACTTAAGTAATGTTAACTAGAGGCTAGATTAATTATTTGAAGAATAAAAACGGTTGTTACGTTCTTGTGCAATTCGCAACGGGATAAGTGTTAATACGAGTACCAAGAACCGTTAGTAAAAACGACGCATATAATAATATGTTCTTAGTATTTAGTCCGTTACGTTGCTTTCTATGGATTTTACTTATTATACGTTTATCACTAATCAATGGGTTATGTGCTCTTATTATCAAGCATTACTTATTCTGTCGTATACTTATTATAACGTCAGTAACGGTACCTGAATTGTAGTTAGTAGCAACTCGGATTAAGTTTTTCTAGTAGAAATTGAGTAAATCCCAAAAGTCTATCAATATGTGTAGATTAGAAATAGTAAAAATACATTTGATAGTATCATGCTCATAGTGTTTATATAATATGCAAAATAACTTGAATGAATTATAGAAATATAATAGTCGAAAGCTTATCGAAAGATTTTTAGCATTTTGTTATTATATCAGTAAAATATATTATTAATTGCTTCATGCAAATAATTAAGATAAAGCACATAAAGTATATTGAAATAGTTGCTTATTTTTAAATTTTTGAACACAAATATTTACATATAAAAGTTATAATTGTTTTCCGTAATTACACAACTATTTGACAACACACATATATGGTTATAATGGCCAATTCATAGTTAAATGATTGTTTTACTGTCGTAAACGAACCAAGCATAATAAAATCAGCATCAATCCAATATGTATAGATTCGTCTCGATAATTAACATCGAAACCCACTAGAAATAAAAGTTTGTATTTTAAATATCTAGACTTAGAATCAAATCGAAATTCACGTCCAGTAGTAGAAAGCTGTAAATAACATTTGGGATTCATGTATCGGTTTATATTTATTTTCATTCTTAATTTTGTGCTGCCCTTACATTGTTATTAAAAACATTGAACTAATGTTTCCAAAAGAAACAACACATTTTAATTATTATAAAAACATTTTCCAAATTATATATTTTGCTCTATTTAATCAATATCCGATACACGATCACAATCCAACCAATTTCAACATTATAAATCTAAAAATTCTATAGCTAGGAGGGAAATATATAGCTGCAATTGTTGATATATATTTCTCTCCTTGCTATAACTACAATGATATTGTTTACACTAGTGGAAAATAAAATACTCTGAGTCGTAACCCTCAATAAACTTTTAATTGGATCCCTTATTTACTTATTTATTTGATGTTTCTAATCTGGCAAGTTTTGTTAATCTTGTAACTCATTACAAAGTCATGTTTAGATACTTACGAATACAAATAAGCGAAGATATTTGTTATATAGTTAATTTTAGTTAATCATTTTATTTACCATCATACATAAAGTTTGATCATACTATATTTGAGTTTTAATGAGTGCTATGTAATTACTATAAAATTATACCTCTTTCCAGATTCTATTCTCGAATCTATGTTAGTAAAATAGTATGAAAATGTGGAGACATTGTAAGCCAACATCCATTATGTATTTCACTGAAGATGACTTAAGTACGATGATTCATTATCAAACTACTATTGATTGTATTAAATGTTCTAATGCAGAGGTGAAGCTGTGGATCACAATGTTAAGAATACTCTACTTACTCCAAAGAATAGAGAAGAAATTACTTTATATGTCGTTAGGAAACCATCTATAACAAAATCTCTGCCAGTCTGTTTAAATGGGCCGTTAAATGTGAATCAATTAAATCCTGACGTCCCCTTTGATGGATGCATTGGCGGCTAACTAGTTTTATATTGATACGAGGAAAATACGCAATACGTGAAACACTATTTCCATCCAACGCATGAGTTACGTGCGAATAAATTTACGAGTGCGCTGACGCTACCCGAGCGGATGTCAGGGAGATGAAAAATGTTGTCGCGACAGTGGCGCCCTGCCTGCATCGTGTCGGAGCCTTCCGCCGTCAATTGCTGATCGCATCGCAAATCGATGTGCATTTTAAGTAGTCAATCGTTAAACCAGTATGATTTAATTAAAATTATTACTAGTGTCATTATCGCAAGTCTGTGCTACGTTGTATCAATAGTCTAAATATTTGTGTTAATTACCAAGTATCTTTATATTCGCAGTTTTGACATCGTTAAACTGTACTTACCGAGCCCACACTTACGTGCATATATCCGTAAAATAGCGTTGAATGAGAGTGCAGTGCAAGCTGCAATTGGTGCATTCCCATTGAGGGTTCCAGTAATCACGAGGCGGGGAGCACAAATGATCAGTCGCCGGGCGCTAGTTGCGGGTAATGAATTACGGTCCACGATGTTGCTGAATGTAGCCGACGACGATCTCCAAGTAATAAGGTTAGCTTCCCGTACACTGGCCCATTCAACCGAGATTATCTGTTTAAAATTAATTTGAAATTCTAAAAAACATCCCTATAAATACTAAAACCGTAACAGATTTATGGTTTGTTTCGGATAGCCATTTAAATCACTGAATTATTTTGTGACACCACGATAATAAAATCATTTAATACTGTATAGTGGTTCGTTTTATATAATTTGCTGAATTTAATGAGGATTGCTGAATTTTTTAGTTAACCATGTATAAATATACCTACTTATATTTCGAACCAAGCTGGGGCCTGTGCATGTGGATTTCAAATTCTTGATAAAAAACATGAACAAAACAAGAATAAATTAGTCCTTATCAAAGCGATAAAGTAATATATTTTTTTAATGTAAATGGATAGATTTTAAAAAATTTAAATTTATTTTTTTGTTTCTTAAAATTTTATTGAAATCTATTGTTTAATTCTATTTCTCTGTAATGACTTTCAGTGCAAACAGAAATAAAGAGAGAAAAACATTTAAAACATCTGGATATGTACGAATAGCACGTACACGTGTATGTATGTCTATTCCTCTTCTTACATTCCCCTGAGTATGATTTTTCCTTTTGTTTACAGTATACAGTTTCAAGTTTCACCCCTACAGTTTTATCATAACTATAAATTAATATTGATGTGTTTTAAAGTTAAGGTGAGCATAGGTTTACTTTATTCCCGGCAACGCAAAGAAATCGTGGGACTTTGAAGCTGTAAATTATTATAAGAGCATTCCGGCACAGAATCTAGAGACCATCTTAAGAGTTAGGTGATCCCTTATACATGAGCTGCAGCTACTTTAGAAATACTACTGCTTGAACTTTAATGTGTTTTATATTTGGTATGAGGATTTATTTTTAAATTTACAAAAATAAAATTAACAATGAGCATTTGAAATGACATATTATATATTGAGTTGGTACAAAATTGGTGAAAATGTATGCCAACATATTTTACATATACACCTCTATAAGACCCAAGTCTTTATGAGGGTTGTGAAAGGTGTCTTCTAGATGTGTTTTAAAGTAATTCCAATCAAGAACCGTGGTTTTCTGTCAATCGTCATTCGAGTGTGGAGCACATGATGATGGGTCTATTACACTTATATGCTCAAGGCATATAGGCTCCCAATAGCATACCCTTCAACCCTTAACAATTTTTAGACACTGCTGTGTCTAAGAATTGTTAAGGGATAATAGAAATGTGTGATTGTGTGCTCACAATCACACATTTCGAACTACAAATAGTTATCCACTTTTTCTTCTAAATTCAGCGATACAAAGCGATATAAATAATAGAATAGAAATAATGTCTTGAATGATCTTAAGAAGGAAACTAACGTAAGCGGGTAATGTACTCAATTGCAAAATATCCCTGTGGGTGGACAAATTGGTGCTGACTCAGGAACACGGGCCAAGAATAGTTAATTTAGCACTTAGTACTCCAATCTGCAAAATTATGGGTGTCTTTAGATAAATTTTTATTAAATACTAATAAAATACTATAATAATCAAAATATGGATATCTGTACTAAACAAATCGACTAAAACCGGAAGGATTTTTACAGAACTGGCTCACGGTGTCCTTCATTTTCCCAGATTATTTTTCATTTGAGATTTTAATTTAGATATTATTGGTATTTGTTAATATGTCCTAGGTATTTGTTAATTTTAGGCCGTCTTCTCCATTGAAACTAACTCCTATACCAACTCCGGGGCAATAAATACAGATAACACACACCCTCTCTGCAGCTGTAACACTTATTTTGACAATTAACACCTTTTGTCTTCAGTCCACCGTGACCACGCACGCTGCAAAGCACGCGAAACGTCGGAAAAATTTAAATATAATGTAAATATATTTAAATTTCGCAAAAATACATAACCTTAATCCGTTCATAAAGTGTTTTTCTTTAAATAAGCAGACGTTTTTCAAGAGTCTCAGTTTCAAGAGTTTCGCCGTACCATACAGACTGTGTAAACCTAAAACAGTGGTGAGTTAGATTCATCTGAGCTTCTCAGTTTTTTAAACTTCTAAACATACATAAAACATATTAATTTAACTTTAATTTAATCGTTTATTTTCTGTGTCTTGTACGTGTCCCGATTTAATTCAATTAATTCATTTAAGAATGCATCTAAATGTATATATATTTGACTTTCCTGTATGTGAGGAACAACATCAATTAGACGACATTACAGAGAAATTATTTGGGTACCCATTAAATATCACGTCGCACAAATTTAAACGTTGATCGATCTTAAATAACACTTACATCAACAACGTATTACATAATAGTTACCACAGCTACACAGCCAGTATCCAAGTCCTTTAGAATCTCGATCGGGCACGTCAAGCAGAGTGCGACCAAGATATCGGGTTAAGTTGGTAACTTTTCACATTTCCCGCGACAATCTGGGCCTTGTCACACGACGTGAATTACTTATCGTCTAAACAGCAATAACGAGTTGCATTCCCGCCTCCCATCTGTTACGACCTAGTTATTCATACGAATTTGAAAATTTCCATCTACACGAGGAAATTACTTTCATCTCTTATTTCGTATTAGTTTTAGTGTACTTCTAGATTCATATAGAGAAGATTGAATCGCTTAGCGAATGTAACTCGTGAAATTTTGTAAACTTAATAATTGAAATATAACCTTTATTTTATGATTATGAATAGCATACAATGTAATTTTTCTACGCGTTAAACAGCTGCTGGCTGAATAGACTGTTCGAAATTTAATACTGTCTTTAAATTTAATTCTGTTTTAGAAAAAAATCGATTTAAGAGTTAATTGCTTTATTGGTTGAGTTACGATTAATTCTTAAATCTATTTATAATTTATCGATTCAATATTAATATTGAACGTGTTTTTCAAGGGGCATATCCTTATATAAATTCCGCATTCATCCGAAGTCAACACAAATGTGCAGACAGAGAAAAACACTGACCTTGGTCACGTAAATTCTTATTTTTCAAACTTAATTATTAAACGCACCAGTTACAATTATTATACATGTCTATGTTTATGTATTCGCCAGGGAACGAATTAATTGCTCGGTTAAAGTTGTATGTGGACAATTTAGTTTGTTTGCGGTAAGGGGTAATAGGTAGTTGCCTACGCTTTACAATTCACATTAACAAACTCGCGCTGCCTAGGTATTGTGGTCACTTTAGTCTAAACCCCTTTTTAACTCGACTTGACATCCCCTTCTTCAGCAGTTTCCTTTTTTATATAGTTTACAAAAAACTTCTTAACTCTAAGTCAATCATACACTAACTTAGATTTTTTAATTTCATACTATTAAATATCCTGTAATAATTTAAGATTTTATGATAGTCAAGGAAATGTTACTATCACAAGAAAAAAAGATTTGGGTGGTTATGTGATATTTATGTCGAAGGGAAGTTGTGAATATTTGTAAAAAGCTCAAAAGTAAGGAATAATTGACAGACGAAATATTTCATAAATTAGAATGTGATACAGTAGTTTCGTCCTTTTATTGTAGGAATAAAATAAGTAATTCATCTATCCAAAATATATTATCATGATACATCGAAAAATTTCACGACGTTCTTTGGATTTTACGAGGGTTACAACCGCCCTAACGTAGAAGGGACGAAAGGGTTAGTAGCTTTTAGAGCTCGAAGCAGTTTACAGATTCGATCTAAAATATCTTAAAAACAGGAAATAAAATATGTACATTTGAAACGAAGCGCGTCTCTCCGTCTATTTGTTGGGTTTTGTGATTTCAAAATCCAATTAATTCAAAATAAATAAGTTGTTGATTTTAATTACACTCGAATTTTAATAGAGGCACTAATCTATATTGATAGAGTGAAATGATTGCGACTTTACTATATTTATTTCAGTCACGTATCTAGCACGAAAAGATTTTACCATAAAAAGACTTCGAGGAAAAGGGAAAAAGGAGACGAAGAATTCAGACGATTGTATTAACTTGTATCACTGGAATAAAAATAGTTCTGTCTGCTATAAAACGATAATTTTCGAATACTTTGAATGGTTTAAAGGTTTCAAATTATCTGATGTTTGACGAATTCATTCATATGTTTAAAATTTTATAGGTAAAGTCAGGTTGCATGGTTGCACGGTTCAAACTATTATAAATTAATCTGTTCATAGAAACTAATCGATTGTTAACGAGAAGCTTGCTTACATTAAGTACTTTACACACGCTAAATGGGCATCAGAATGTTTGGCAGGCTCATACTGCTACTTTATCGAGTTGAGTACATTAAAAATGCATAAGGTTAGCAATTTCATAGTATCGTTTCATAGCTTTGTATGACAAAAAATATATAGTTAGTTCACCGTGTTTCGAGCTGCGTTTATGTAAAACCCGTCCATTCATAAAAATATTGTTCCCTGTTTTAGCCTTTTAGGGGTACAGTTTTGTAAAACCAAGGCGAAAAAGTAGCCTTTATATTCAAAATTTTCATGCCAATTTCATCTAATTCGGTGCTGAGGATTAGCCGTGAAAGCATAACCTTTGATACGTGATACAGGCTTATGAATTGTTAATATAACCAAGTTAAAACTGACTCACGGGTGACTATTTATATTATAATTTTAAAAATTATAGTATACATTTATTTCATATATCATCGTACAAGATAAATAAATCTAATGCAATAATAATTTAAACGGGACGTCATACAGTTAATGAACCGCTGTGAAAAACCGTACGATCAGCCATTTACTGTGCATAGATATAAACAAAAACTTCTACATTTAACTAAATGAGTTTATAATGAATGGAAGATAAGAGTTTTTACAAATAAATTAAATATTTTTATGAACATCATAATTAATATATATTTACAATTTTAAAAATACCTATTGTATTGAACATACAAAGAGCGTAATACTTGGCCCAGGAAGTGCCGAGTTCTCATTATGAACGTACATATAAAACAAAAGGTGTGTACCCGTAATTGGAATGTGTTGGTGTCCTTACTTCAATTAATTAATATTCATATAGTTAACGTGAAACAATCTGCGATTGACGAATTGCATATGAATTTTCTATGGATATGTTGGTCATGCATTCTATAGTGTATTGTATCTTGCATAATATGGAGCCTAAACTACTCATTGTCAAGGCACTTTTATATTGATATTTTGCGGTTGCAGACATAATGCTACTTACCGATGCCTCTATATTGTTATAAAACATGTACACAATTGAGGTTTTCATTCTATTACAAAAATGGTAGTATAAGTATAGTATAATACATTAGTATAGCATTCAATAGTAGTGGAAGTATCTAGTATCATATATCTCATCAATCCGTGGTGAAATAATAATAATGTTATCAACGCAGGCTCGGCCATGGTGCGACGAAATATCTCTATTGAGACAAGCAATTTTTTTGTGCCCTATAAAGATACCTTAAATTTCGGGGCACAAGTGCATCCCCTAACCATAACTGTGATAATCCTTGGCACGGTTTCTGACATGACAGGGTTAACACGACAGTACCAACAACGAACAAAAACAATATATATTTTAATTATATAATTTAGTCTACTCGTGAAAATATCGCTGTTAATACTGGACAAAGGTTATGATTATGATATTTCAATCATATCAGATTACGATATAGGCCATACTTTTCGTTTTTCGATGAAATCTTTTTGAGCCTACTTAAAATTGATTCCATAATATAATAGTTACATACCTATGATTAACATGGTTGAGCATTACGAATTCCATTTGCTGTCGTATATTGGTATTGCTCTTTTTGCCATTTTGTCCATTAGAAAGGAGGTCTGAATCGTTAAAGCAACATCTAATACTCTACGGTTATCATGTAATGACCTACTTGCGTTGATTTGTTCAAATTGCTATTCGCGGTGCTAATTTATATGACCTAGTTACTTGATCTTCAAGACTGATTTAGTACCTTGATAGTTCTTACCTTGGCGACTATTTACAAAAACATCAACGCTCAGTTTTGATATACCTAAAGCTATTGCTACGAAAGTTTCAGCTTGTGCCCATTGTAATTAATAGAAACAAACATCTTTTTTGACTCAACAAATACTGTTTGTAGAGGCAACATCCTGAGAATGCTCCGGGTTTGGGTTGAAACGTGTGTCGAATGTTTACATGTTTTTCCGCGGAGTATTGCTGGTAATTTGGTCTATTAGATTTTAGTGTCCATTGAAAAGTTTACAATATTATAAGTTTGAGTTTGACTAATTGAATTATTTAAATTCCGAATTGCAAATAAGTTATCTTTTGTGCAATACAAATCTATACACATACTAAAATTTTAAGGTTTTGTCGTTCTTGAAAAATGTAGTTATAAAAAAATATTACATAATTCCTATATTTAAACTATGTAATATTATATATATATATAAATATATATATATATATATATTTAATTATATTCTTATATATATATATATATATATATATATATATATATATACAACGATTGTTTGAATTTTAGTTTGACGACGTTTGACCTTTGTTAGTAACAATATTTCTTAAGTCTCTTAGGTCAAATTCTGGAATTGTCAAATTATATTTGTATTTAATAGACCAATTATCGAGAGAGGCTACACGTAATCTGACATCTAACTTCGAATTAATACGAAGCCGCCGGTCACACCTAGTATACATTAAGAGCACATGTAATTTAGAATTATTATAATGCAATTAGTTTAATGTTATCATTATATAAACCGCTTATAAGTAGACATTCCGCTTTCCAGTAATTTATGTAATATTTGTATTTAGGAAATAGTTATCTAATTACAAAGAATTCAAAATTATAATTAATTTTAGGCACAATACAGACAACCCGCATTTTGTGTGGTAAATCAAAACAGTGGCCTCGGATAAACGTTTAATGACAATAATTTTACAAAGTAACAATTAATTAAAACAAAAACACTGTCCAGACGTTTAGCGAGCCTGTAAACATTATTAAATACTAATGCGCGATTTTAATGTGGTGTTATCGTAAATTCTAAACAGAAATAGTGGACAATAAAGGTGAAAATGTAATCTGATCGTCCAGATTTAACAATGCACTTGGGAGTGGGAATGGTGGTAATTGCCAGTGTTACCGTTTTTACCCCTTTCTCTGTAACCGACCGCTCTAAATTATACAAAACGGTATAACGAATTACTAGCTGGCTTAATTAGTCCCTATGACAAAGGAAATGTAATATCCTTAAAGAGTTGTTTTCTGTCTACGTTAAGGTATTATTATTATTATGCGTATACTTAATTGAGTTTCAGCCTGAGTTTCTTACATTATTCTCAATTTATATTAGTTCGTTCATAGCTTACAACATTTATCGATAATTAATAAATTTCACCATTCCATTCATTTAAAGCAATGTGATATCTTTGGATATTGTTGTATGTAATGTACTAACGAAACATTATTGTGTATATAAAAATCATTGTTCGTATCATAACACGCAATCAGGCAATAGATACAAATAGGCCATGTGAAAACCATGAAGCCTTTTCAATGAACCGCTATTATTAGTTAATATTTTTAGATTTTGTAATGTTGATTTTTTCTTATAAAAAACCTTACAATAGTAAATACAAACAAAAAATAAAATAGCGAAATTGGATCCTTTCTCGCGTTATGCAATGAATAATGTACCAACTAAAGCTTAGTCATTATTTGTATGAATCACATTTTACCATGGATTCCCGTCGCCTTTGAATCAGCTGGTGTATCCTAGTAACGTAATATAGCAACAAGGACGGATGTCGCGACACTGACTCAAAGTGATTTTGACTGTACTTTCAACAATCCTCCGAAATGTTTTAATTCCCCGAATTTTTACCTCAAAGACGAGCTTTTAAAATAACTTTCGTTTTAACGCAACCTATAAGAATGTTCGATAAAAGGATTGTCCGCTGTTGTTATGTGGTAGCGGAAATACACTCTTTTTTTAAAGGTATGGTTTATAGAGTCCTTTAAGATCTTAATATAACAATAATGAACTTAAGTATTGAACAATTGTAATTGTACGTTGATTCAGTTGAATTGAAGATTGATAAATTTAGAATATTTTATAGAATAGGTCTGGGAAGGGATTAATTAGTTTAGAAACAAGCGACGTAATTAACTTTTTTATATCTAAGAAATAAATGTAAAGTTTAATAAGTAGAAAATAATATCTCATACAAAGTAAGTAGTTCTAGGTATTTTTACGCTTCAAATATAGAGCTGTAGCGTTAAAATACGCTTTTCCCAGTCAGACAAGAACCATACAAAAAATTTATAAACGGAAATCTCGTAACCCTCGCTACTGACCACATTTCTTCCCTTTTTATGAGAGTAGCCGCGATGCTGCATTGCAAACTTATTGAAGATACAGTTGGTTTTTACAATTATTTTTGCTTTTCAAAGGAAACCAATGAAGCAATATTATCGTTTGTTCAGCAGATTTGGATCAGATAGGAGCATTTTCAAAGAAAGAATTTCAAAAGATTACTTTTTGTCAGATATTAATTTTGACGTAGGCATTTTCAATTGGCATACGACCTTTTCTTCCGGATTTTTGTTGTACATAATTCTATTAGAAAATATAAAAAATGCCTTAAGCCTTTCATCATCCACTAGAGGTTATTTTTACCATTACCTATTACTGAGGTGTAATAGGTAATGGTAAAAATAACCTCTTCAATAACGTTCATCTTAATTACTTAAAGCTTAAACCGTGGTAAAATCTGTGTGAAATTAGAAAAGTCATTGACCAAACAGCGTTCCGTGAATTATTGTCACGACATTTTTAAACGGTTGGTCAAGCTCAGATGCCATTTTCCTCACGAATTTCATTGTAAATTCGTTTTAATTTTTCCATAGCTTTTGGGAATTGTTAATTAATAAAACGGAATATACTTCTCTTGAATAAAGTATAGTGTATAAACAATATTAGTGACTGCACCATGATCACTTTTTGGTTTGTCGACTTAGTTAATTGAAACTCAACAGAGTACAGACGTTGCTATTTTCTCTTACATATAGAAACTGTTTTCTGTTCAAACGACAATGAACTCTTATTATAAAAAAAATATGTTTGTAGTTAGTAACATATTTTTTAATTTCCTCCATTTTGATTATATCTTTTAATGTTAATTATTGGATTATTCATGTTTCTCTAACCGTAAAAAGAATTGAAAAAAAATAAAGGTATAGGGTAGACTGATACACTGTGGTAGCTTGGTATACAATAATTACTTGCGACTTTTTCCCGGCAATTACGAATGTTTCTCAATGTGATCTCATTAAACTGCATTCATTCAACTAACATTTCCTGCGTCTCGGGTGAAGGTCTTTAAGTTTATATATATGTATTATATATATATATGTATTATGATGTATTATATATGTATTATTATGTATTATATATGTATTATTATGTATTATATATGTAGACTAAACTAATTATAGCTTATTTTAGGGCTAAACGACCGTGCGACCGTTAGACAAAATCTAACGGTCTCTGCGGTAATCTTTTATATCTATTTACGAGTTTATCATATGAGTATACTTATTTATAAATATTTAATTTACTAACAACCACAAAAACCTTTTTATTTTTCTATAATGTTATATTCATGTTACTGATTTGTAGACCACGACTGTATCTAGTGTCAAGACAAACCCTTTAGGTTTAATGGCACTTAAACTTAAAAACATAGCTGTGTTATACCATACTTTGTATAAATAAAAAAATAAACTGATCTTGTTTTATTTATTTAATCATCCATATACTTCATTGTTGCTTTTTATTCAACTAAAAGATTACTTATTTTCAGAACTGTTTTTATTTTAATACTCTTGCCGGCTGTATGATGTAGATTGTAGGTAACTAGGTTAGAAAATATAAATTTATAATTCTATTAATAAAAAATTAATAATTCTATTTTGGTCAGGTATTTCAAGGATCGTGTGTATTTCTGCAACATATCGGCAGCAATTTTGAGATAATTGTATGTTATCCCTTTTGTGCAATACGATCATTTAATATCATCAGCATCAATATTTAATTTATGTAAAGATATTTCTTTGGTTAAAGTAAAACCGAACGCTGATCTCTTCTAATAAATTGTTATTTATGTAGATATGTTGTATACCTTTAAACAGTTGAGTCAATTATGCCAATTTTAAATGATTGTATTGTATAAACATGCTTTTAAAACGTAGTCGCCATGAAAGTTCCAAGCCCCAATCAGTTGCTGCAAAATCGTAGGGAATTAAAGCTTACTACATTTTGCATTTACACAGCAGCGTTTATGCAAAATTTTATTCGACTTTGAATGGAGTTGGAATATGGTATATAATCAAGTTGCACTTCACTTGTAAGGTGACAGTCTACGCGGGGCGGTGTTGCAACCTCCGCTGACACGAAACCGTCGTCCACCATAGCCTCCATTTCTATGTAAATCTTGTAAAACGTCCAACAGTATACAATTTGCATATCTCATTTGTCTCTCTTGTGTCTGATTCCAGGGGAGGTTCTGGGGAAATTGACGTATAACAGCCACATAAATGTCCAAAGAAATAAAGACAATGGTTTATCGAACAAAGTGATTTGATATTCATTGTGGGCTGCGGCGAGTGGGTAGCGGTACGGGAAGATGTGTACGCACTGTTGAATGTGGCGTGGACTGAATAATTCAGACTGACACAGATAAGTTACAATATCAATCACATTAATATTCAATGGAGTTCGTTTTATGGGCCATTAGTTAATTAATCTGTAGTTTTTTGGGTACGAAAAGGAGCCACTTATTTTGAGTCTTCGTGTGAGATGTTTATGAGCAATAGCATCAATATTTAGTAATGTAACCTCTTTGTGTTTAATTAATAATAACGTCTGTTATATTTTCCAACACATGTTTTTTAATTGATAATGGATCTGAAGACTTAGTTTGTTTCGTTCAACATGCTAATCTCAGTAACTATTACTTTATTTTTTTTCCGTTGGGTAGTCCTTTTTAATAGATATTATGAAACATCACCTGTGCGGGGAATATCAATCGTAAATACAAAACGGCACGGAATAATCCCTATTTCATTTTCCATTACGATCTTGCACTATATAAACGTTGTAGGTACGTAAGTATCTTGTCTAATGGATTCAATATAACGGATATTCAAAACACTTCAAATAATAAAATAATTTAAACATAACAAAAGTTAATTAATTAATTAACTAATTATTATTATTATTATTATTATTATTATTATTATTATTATTATTATTATTATTATTATTATTATTATTATTATTATTAGTTATTATTATTATTATTATTATTATTATAATTCCAACAAAATAATTTTATGATGCCAACGGCTTAAATCATAGATAAAATCTCGGGAAAACTTTGATATTTCATATGTCAGACACAAAATTTATCTCTAAGTTTTATACTTTTTATTTCTAGCTTGGCATGTAATTAGTTTGCTCTAGTTGGTCAAGCACTTAAACTTAATAGAGTAAAGTATTTTTCATGGTTCACATTCACTCTTTCTTTTTATGGTAGTGATCAAAACTTAAGATAATAATATTAAATTTGCTTTGCACAAATGTTGCTTTGGTTCAGTTTTTAAAAAACTTGCGGCTAGTTTTTATATAAGTGTGGGTCAGCCCTATACGAGTTCTTTCCGAACATCACGTACACCTGAGCCCTACTTTTTGATAGATTTGATCAAGCGAGCAGAAAAGGAAATTTTAACTGTACTAAATTGTTTTCCGCAAAAATGTAAATTTCCATTAGAAAAGGATATCGACATTGTAATATCAATTACAGTCCTACTTTCTTCGTTCGAACATTTAAGTCCCAAACTTCGGATCAGTGGTTAGGTTACCAGTCAGAGCTTCTTTGTTTACAGCACCAATTTTTTGTGAGATTACGCACAGAAGACTGATTACCTAAAGTTCTGTGTTTGTGTTTTCACAACTTTAACTACGCTGCGCCAAAATAGGATAAATCATATTTTAGCTCAACAAGACTTCAAACTCTCAATGAATGTTTAATACATGACTTTATATTTTACAAGAGTATAACGTACTGATTCAACTTTACAGATTTATACAGATAACATAAAGTAAACAATGAAGAATTATGAAAATCAAAATAATGTGTTTCATTAACGTTGCCCAGGCCTCAATAATACCATAACGATGTCATAAGCCAGTGTCCATAGTTTGCGTAAAATGTGCATTTCAAATTCTAAACTGGATCAGTCGCTGTCGATCCACAGATAACTGAAATAACTTTAGCAGTATTGGCCTGAATAGTGGCGACCTTGTTTACATTTCCTGAACCGAACGCAAACGATAAAGTAATTGTTTACGTGATGAGATTCATTCAAACGCTTTTAGACTCCGTTGGGTGTATTGCAATAACCGTTCAATGTTTTTAATAATATAAGAAAGTGCAGTGTCAATTCAGTGGACAAATATATATCCTTAAACTTTAGTATAACTGATATTAATTGTTATTGTAAAACCTGATTGTAACAACACACCTTTAATAAAATTTGATTAGTTTTAATATAAAAAGTAATTGGTAAATTATATGTTTTTTTTTCTTGTTAATTGTTTTTCTATTACATTTTTTACCAATCAATATATTTATTGTTATTTGAAATATTACATTAATTATAGTAGTTTATACAAGTAGTCATTACATTAATAGTAGGCAAAAAGGCTTTTAAATACCAGACATTACTATCTGCCCCACTATAAGTAGAGACGTCATCACCGCGACATTCTAAATTGCTCTAATTGTAATTTAAATTGAGAATTTATGCAGCAGGTCACACATTCACAGATTAATAGATTTTTGAATAACTGTCCAACTTTAGCACAGGCGAATTTCAAATCTCACAAAGCTCACTCAAAGACTAAATACAGCATATTATCAAGCACAACTATAACAAGTTAGATATCCATTATAAGACGTATCGTATAATAAACAAGGTCGTAACGCGTAAATCTCCCCTATTTTACAACAATTTTAATTAGGCTCCACTAATATTAATAGCAGCGAGATATTCTTTCCTCGATAAACTGTTCCTGAGCAAGCAAACAGTTCACACTCACAGGCATACACTTCAACTTAATAATATTTGTATATACGTAAAGATAACGTAAAGTTTTCTTTATTAAATTAATTCACACATGATAGCAAAATCATTATCAAAATTAGTTTTAAAATTTTCGGATTGTTGCCAACACTTTTTACATGCTATGTTACACTATAATAATTAATGTCACGCCAAAGCTAAAAATAATTTATTCTAATTTATACAAGTACTTTAACAGTAGTTGACAATATAAGTAGAATGAATCATGACGTTTTCTATCTTGCAGCGAAAATGTTATTTTATTTGAAATAGTTCGGAAGCGAGTGACTCAATTCCCTACGAAGATAAATCACTTTTTTCCACAAACACGCTGAGCGACGCAAAAAGTAATTGATACCAACAATTTATTACTGAAAGCTGTGGACGAGTAGTACTCGAAACGAAACCTTTTTAATAAATATTGTGTACGAATTCTGATTTTAATTTAAAGTTATGAAATATATCTACAAGTTAGGTACACAAATAATCCTTTCGACGTTGATTCACCCAAAAGTTCAGATTTTTCTTTGAATATCGTCAGGTAACTTTAAATTGCATCAAGTAAGAAATAAGCTTTTGCTTCCAACAGAAAGTCTCTGTAACTTGCTATGAACTTTTTACAAGGGCGGGCGGTGACAATTGCCGCCCGCCCAGTAACGTGGAAGCTACTCTCCACAACTAACGTCTGTTGAGTTTAGCTGGATTTTCCTCCGTAATCGTAACATATGTTGACTATAATTGTCAAGTGAATAAAGATGTGTGCATTAATTTACGAATGATTTTTAACTTTTCTTGCGTGGCTTTGCAATAAATGGTGTTATTGTGATTGAATATAACTTTAGTGTTTTGGTTTTTCTTTCAAGTAATTATTTTTCCCTCATCTTTAGGGGCATTAAGGCTTTGATTGGAATAACCTAAAGGTAAGTAGATTTGAAACGATTTTAGTTAAAAGATTTTTTTTTAAAATATTTCCACCATAGGTATGTACACCACAAACGTAGTAGTAGTATGTATTACGTATTTTATTCAAAAACGTTCTTTTATTCAAATGTTTATTCACTTAGTCCTACATTGATCTTAGAACACCTAGCAATTATTGGTTACGCAGCCTTATTTTCATCGTATTCAGTGGTCATACGCTCCAAACTCGGAGTGCTGAGTCCACTCTCAAGGCTCAAGAGTCGTGGGAAAACAAACAACCCTCGCTAACGAGTACTTGTCCCTGGCTGAAATGTCAACTATCAACTTACTGTAATATGTTTTATGTCACAATTTAAGATGTAACATGAAGACCAGAATGATAGTCCTTGACCTTGATTTTATGTTGTTGGTTCAAAGTACGAAAACATTGTGTGTTTATGATTATGGTCTTTAAACATCCTTTAAAAGTTCTCACGTAAATAAGTCAGCCATCAATATGACGCCTTTGTTATTTTGTAAGACTGTAAACTTTAAATATAATGTTTATTTATTCAGTAATACGTAAATATTTTCCTATTCAAAAACTTATTTTCTAGAACATTCTTTAATTATATTTAAAATATCACCCTCACGTCTCTCTCCCTATTCTAATGGTCACATCAACCGTGTCCATTTCCGTTCAGTAACAGTTTCCTTCCAAACCTATAAGCTCGGTCCCTACATGAAGTTTATTTTAAATCTTTTACAAAATAATATATTCATGGTTCTTTAAGGGCTTAAAAGTACAACTTAAACCGGTTCGACCACCGGATGAAAAGTCTTTATTTCTGTTTCTTTTCGGTTCAGTGATCTGATCAAAGGTATCACGTGTCTCATAAGAGAGAGAGAGACAAAAAGTTTCTATGACACGCACACGAGGATAGACGATGCCGTCCGACCGAGCCAGCGCGAGCGCCGCGCCGGATTGCTGTTGAACGAGTAACTGTGTATCTACTTAGTCTCAAGCCTCAGCTATAACTTATAAGCAGGCAAACATTAAACTAAATCATGACGTTGTTAATCATTGATGTTTTAAAAGGTATTGTTTTTTTTCTCAGTAGACAGTGACATGTACCATGTCATTCTGTAAAAAATACTCACTGTATAATATGTGAAAATCCCTAATCCAGAATATTTAGAATTAACTGGGCGTTGAGTCTCTCCGAGGTTGAACATATAATTTTTTAGGAGAGAAAAAAAATATTAACGCCATCAAGTTTTGAAATAACTTTCGAGGAATAGTGATCAATAGCGTGAAAAATAGTCAAGGGGGGAAATATAAAGGTTGACACGGCATACTGCATATACGACTAACATTGAACGTGCAGGGAGATGCAATTTACTTAATTTTATCGCCGCCTACAGATGTAGATTATAATTTTGATGTAGTTTCCGTAGGTGTAGTTTTTAATTAGAAAAATGTTTTCAACGTTTAAGTGATTTACCGTCTTTACGTAAGTCTATTTTACGAGTCTGTAGGTATGTCTCACCAAGCTTATAAGGTAAATTTTACTTGAAATTGAAAAAGAAATGAAAGTTAAGGTTATTTGTTGGTCATTATAACTTTAAAGTTACAACAAACGTATTCCAGTATATTCTCTCAATATAAATTCAAAACAAGGATTTCTTAGATGTTGAATTTAATTCATGACATTGCAACAGAGTCTAAGTAAGCATTAGCCAATTTTAGTTCTCTATACAAACTTATTACATCACAATGAAGGAAGTCAGACATTTAACGGCTGTCTTTTTCCATTGGTGAAACCGTGAGTAGGCCAAGAGACTACGGGAAAGATGTGCTGTGTGACCCACAAGTCAAGACCTCAAACCTTGCCATCGTGACATTTACAACATAACTTTAATTATCTCTAAATTGTACGATTGATCAATTAATTTATTTTCCGGGATTTTGTTGCATAATGCATTTATAAGATTGTGTCAATTTATACGCAACCAGTTTTCATATTGAGAAATAACACATTTTTTTCTTAATACTGTTTACGATTGTTTATTAGTTGGTGAATAAAATTTAAAACTACTTAACTTTTTCCCTTTATTCTAATTTTATTAATTCTACGCGTCCTCTATGAGATTTTATTTAACATTCAAACTTTATTCAATATATAATTCTGAATGAACAATTATTTAATATTAAACATTCACATTTGAATAAAGGCAAATTATATCAGTTATTTCTTAGAACAAAACTTGGATTTACGGCTAAGTTGAAAATGTAAGCTCCTATAATTTTATGCATACAACTTTTACTCTGACATTTAAGCACTCACTTTCCGTGAAATGCACATTTGTTCATGTTGCACTTGTAAATGTCGATGGGATTCGCGACTGAAGCAGAAACACGTACGGTTAACTGTTATTCCGTGATCGTTAATTTTCAACACAAGTATTCGCAATCAAAACAGTAACTTACTGTAGTGTTTCCTCTTGTCACTGGAACGAAATTTTTTGTGTAAGAACCATATATGGTACCGAAAATCTATGAATGTTTATCCATAGGGCTATGTACCTCTATATATAATAACATCGCATATTCTTGTGTGTGTAAAAATGGAGCGAAAATTGATTTTGCAGTTTACAACGTTCAACTATACAAATCCAAATTTGTCTTAAAGTTATGGCAAGGAGATTGATGTGAAGGATAATCAAATGCAACATTTGTTTGGTTCACATGAAATACATACATTGAAATATAAATGAATCATATCGATAATTACAATTATGGCAAGGAAAACGATTTTTGACCATCACTGAGAAGCAAGAATATAAAAGATTTGTGAACATGATGTGGTGGTATATATGCATTAACGATACGTACACGTCTATCAGAGATCTGACCTCACGGCAAGCAGCATCTTGGGACGTGACGATATAATAATGACTACATGCACAGTGTTGCAGTTTTAGAATGTAGATTTTAGATAGTTCTCAAACTCGATAAGAACATTTTAAAAGAGGACTCTGCGGGACGTTTATAATAAAATAATGCCTAATGAATCCCGAATCTTATTGTTTTGCGAAAACTTATTTAGATCTTAAGGTCACGTTAACAATTAAAAAACTTAATCTATTACTCTGAGGTTCAAAGACCAAGTAAATATCAGAAAGTGATGATTGCATTCTCGAAATACCGAGGAAAACATTATTGAATCTGTTACTTTTTATAGTTTCCTTTTTGTAGTCTGGTTTTTGATAAAAATGATTATTTATTTTTTACTAACTCGTTTTATCTTCATTTAATGGATAAGTAACTACTAATTCCTAATTAAAGGCTCTGGGAACGTGGTGATCACCACGTTTGTGTCATTAGACTTGTTTCTGAAGTTTGTCTTTGACCAAATACGAAGAAGAAAGGATAAATTACCGACCGAATACGAATAAGAAAGTTTATAAAAGCTACAATACTTATATAAACATATATAAACGATACTTGACAGTAATGGAAATAACCAGCAAGGCACAATCAATTACTTAAATATTAATTACAAAAAAACAAGTTATACTTGACTTTAAAAATACCACTTGACAGACGAGAGTTCAGCCAGAATTATTTTAACACGTTAAAAACCTTCTGGTATAGCGTTCGGCCCCTTGTAGCAATTAACGACATTAGAAGCATAGTTTAAATGTGTATATTCCATGTTACAGTATTTTATTTGAGTAAAAATATTACTTTTGGCATTAATTTTTGTATTCAAACTACGCATATACATTGTTATTGTCTCGCGTGTTGGAATCTAGGAATTTATATATTTTATTCTTCTCTGAAACAAATAAGTTTCCGAGAAGTGTTGCAATTCAAAGTTGTTTAATTAGTATTTATGATATACAGTTGTCGTGTCTCACAACTCCTAATAAAAGCAGTTGAACTTCAGCTCTACTTTTCTAATAGCAACGCTACTAGATCGGTCATTTATTGATCACTGAACTTACAGGAGTAACTTGTTTAGAAAGAAAAGAATGTTCTAACAGGGAATTTAATAAATAATATCCTTCAAATTTGATTCTCATCTCATTCACTCAATTCTACTACAGCAAACTGAAAAGCCATATAAAAAATAATTAGCCACAGAAGTGTTCATATTTTATATCTCAATCATGACAGACGAGCCTGACATAGTTCTTTATTCTATACTATTTTATTTATTTTATTCGTTTTCTTTTTTTAAATAAAATGAAATATATATTAATGAAATTTTATTTCAAATAAATATCCGTTATAATATCCTTTTTTAACTTATTTTTTTACCGTTTCAATGTTTCCAAGGTCTGGTAGATACAGTGCTCAACGTAAATTAAATTGAACAAAGAAGCCCCAAAAATGTCTCACCGAATATACAATTCGTCATAATGAACTGAATGATCTTATGGTGAATATTACTGTAATCTGGGTAAAGCTATACGAAGAATCCTGTTAGTAACAATGAAACAAATATCTATATGTATATTAATATTTTTGTTACATTTTATTAAATAGAGGCATTGCGAACAAATATTATTTCCATTGTTTTGTTTATTAAAATTTCAAAATTTATTTGTGTTTACTTTGGCTGTATAAAATAAACATACATTTATTATGTTCATATTGCCGGTTGCGACTAGTTTTTTTACATGATTTATTAAGAGTGACTCATAATATGCTATGAACATTATAAGGCATATACATGGTTAACGTATTGATACCGCACTTTTAAGCAAGGGTCGTCTATTGTGTTCTTTTCACTGCATTATACCAAAGTCCACTTGCCTTGCAGCCTTTTGTCTTTACTTTAAGTCAGGTGTACCTACATTAAACACTACAAAGGACGAGAATTATTGCCTGACTCTGTGGTTAGCAAAGAGGCACTGGTCTTTTATTATGCACAAAGTTGAAGGAAAATAGCTTTATAAACTGTCCCTTATAGTTTCTCATTTTTAAATCTTCAGCAGCTCAGGTGTGACATATTATATGTGTATAAATTGACATTTGGAAAGAGCTAACATTTTTTTGATATCTGAAGACGTTCGACATCATTATCACTCATAGCGCCACGTCTATAAATCTTGGAGTAAGAAACAAGTAAGTATGTTACAATATTAATCGGTTAGCTTTTTCATTAACATAATATTATGTTAATTAAAGACCTGCTGCTTGACCTACTTGGAACAATTCTCTTGTAATAAGCCTACGCCATGCTTGGCGTAGTAGCTTCACGCCAACACACGACAAAATATTTTCTTGTTTAGGTGTCTTGTAAGTATATATTAAGAGGCTCAATATGTATATTATGCTAATTAATTAATATCTGAATGGGTGTGTATTCCTGAGTAGAACAAACGAATGAAGAAACGAAAAATCTTTATTTTTAGGATCGAGATGAAATATTCAACTTATCTCTCCGATACTGTATGTGAAAACTTTTTATCGTGTCACGTGTATATTATATAAGACTCGTATCTAACTGACATGTCTTGATTATATTCTACGTCTTTTGCAATTTTAGATACATAAAAATTTTTAAATACGGTCTTAGAGTCGGGACGATTTTTACCGTGTGTCGGCAACTCGTCCACAACCGCAGCAGGAAGTTTGAAGCCATTAAACAGTTAAAATGAGGCTGTACACGATTGACGTCGACGTAGCTTTTATTGTGATGTATTATTTGTGCACCCAATTCTGAGGGCAAGACGTCCGAAAATTTTGAACAGGGCCATTTACGATCATATTGGATCCCACACGTTTATGTTCCGAACAGGGGGGCAGACAAAACACATGATAATATTTGTCGTATCCGACACAAAAACATTGTCGGATAAGTGCAAACGTAAATAGCTTCATATAAAATGTTCAGCCGTAAAATAAAAAATCGTCCCGACAGATGACATAGTAGGAACGAACTCTAAGATCTGTCATCCTTTTTTAAGTTCAGAGTGAAATTAGAAGTGAAGTCAAGCAGTTTTCTATATTTCCTGATCTATTTTGGTATCTCAAAATTTTTCGATAAATCGAGTGTTTCTCTCAGTTAACATTAACATAACTTATGATTACTGAACTACTGGCCAAAGTTGGAAATGGAGACGCATTACGATTTAGAGTCGATATACAATATATGTATACCATGAACGCACTTAAGGAACCGGTATGCCTTATCTCAAAGCTTTCCTGACATGACCATCAAAATCGAGAAACCGCTCATTAATTACACCTTGGAACACGTTACTTAAGATATAGTTTATGACTCGATATTACCTCATATCAGTTTACTTTACAAAAGGCTCGTGGAAATGGTTATAAATGTGTTTTGAGCTGTAATGTAAATTGAGATGGGGTCTCGTGCTGTGACAGTGACAGCCATAGTTTCGAAGTAAGGGCAATGTTTTTTAATAAATATATACCAACTAAATATAATTAATTGAATCAAGCGTTACTTTGCGGAAGTCCATAGTTCAAAAACCATCATCAGGAGATGTAACATGTACATGTACATCTCCTGATGATGCTCCGGTGTCGGAGCGAAACGTGCGTTGAGTGGTTGTGGCTTTTAGCGGAGTACTGCTTTCATACTGGTCTATTGGGTTTTTGAACTGAATATAAACAATGGTCTGACACTATCTAGTGTCCTAGATCAACATATAGCTCCCATACGCTTTTCTGGACCAGAAATGTCCTGTTCACTGTCCTCTATAATAATAATAATAGCTTTATTTAATTCCATAAATACAAACATTTTCAGAACAAAATGACAGTGATATAAAAATTATAAAAATAAACATGTCTGTATTATATGGACCCCTCTCGGGTAAAAGCCCTCCTTCAAAGAATTCCAGATCCTTTTATGTGTCGCTGCGGTCAACCACCCTCCAAACTGTACTCTTTACTCTTTATCTATAAAATTTTCCCAAAATATAAGTATATATCTTAATGACGAAGATACAAATCAGTACATAAATGTTGATTACTAATTATTCTCCAACGTAAAGACATTTTTTTATTTATACTTTAAGTACCTGTGCGTTGCAAATCTCGGGCTTTTATGAGTAACAAAGAATGTATTTGGTTTGAATAACACAATGGTTTCTTATGTTACAACGAAGATTATTTGTGCGTAGCTTGAGGCACTGACAATTTGAAAAAGGACTTTTCCTTGTGATGAGAAAATTGTAAAATCTTATATCATTGCGTGATTTTTAACTTTATTCTAATAAAATTGTTTTGTTTGAGGTCTCTGATAGGCATGTGACGAAACATATCTGTTTTTTTACACAAAACACCCTTCATATACACAGTACATTTATGCTATATATAAATAATCTGCTCTAGGTAGCACAAAATAAAAAAATAGAGTCGATTTTTTTTAAATGTTTTACGTTCTTATTTGTTCGGAAAGGTGAGCCATCTGTAGCTTCAAACCAGACACAATTGGATCACCCGGATTAAACGCAATGTGGGTTAGCCATGTAATGTTTTTCCAAAAGAATTTCTGTTCACTAAGATCCAGCGGCGGATCTTTTGGACTCCAAATAGTTTATATAAAATCAGTCAATAATAGAAATCAATTATTGTCCCTGATTATTAAAGATACATTTTGTGTCAACTAGAACAATGAGTTTGCGTGACAAAGTCTGCGCAAGAAAATAGAAACTGCCATTTACTATGATTTATCGTGCCGCTATAAACCTACCTTGGAAAACTTTGAAATTAAATATGAAAGGGCCTTCCCGTTTACTTAAGCTGATTTAATACAAAACAAATACTTTAATTAATTCTGTTCTAATATTCACTATAAAAATGCTTTAAACATTGCAAAATTTTTAAAAATTATTTTACTGGATTCTAAAATAACAATATCCTGTAATCTATATTGAAATACCAGACCTTAATTATTTACAAGTGAATTGAAAATCAGGGCAGTGAAGATGTTAATCGAAATGATTGAGTCGATTCAAAATTGGACAACAGTATCCCTTGAGAATAGTTTAGGAAATGTTGTTGGTCGATTTTACTTGTTACTCTTCACTGAAATCGATTAATCACTTTATTGAGTGGGTGAAGTCGCAAATTGTGTCATAAGGATACATTAAAAACGAAAAGTAACATTTTTATAAAATAGGTGTACCAAGTGCGGGCAAACTTTTTCAATAAATAAAGATATTAGCGATGGAAGGAAGTAAACACTATTACATTGAAATAGAAAATATAAAAGTTAAGTATCAAAGAAAAGCTTTAATTTAATTCATGGATGGGACACTGAACTGTGTAAATTTATCTTATGATGGCAAGCAACTACGAGTTGCCGTTTAGAGAAACTGCTCCCATCCAATTAAGAGCCAAGATCGACTGGATTGCTTCCAGCGTTTTGTCGTTTTTCTAATTGTCTTCTCATACCTTTTTTGTAGTATGGCATAGCTGCCGTATGCGTTTGTTGTATTGCTGACTTTAACACACGATACAAAATTAATATATATACAGTTGAACGAATGTATTTTCATTACTTAGGTCTAAGTAGTGTTTGTAGTGGGAAAAATAATTTATTACTGTTGCTATATTATTTCAGTATTTTTATAGTGTCACAAACGACATTTTTATTGGACAGGAAGTTATTAACATTGTTACAACATTGTAAAGTTTACAACTTTTGTGTTCTTCACGTGCAATGCCTTTTCACCTTGCATCTGAAGAACAAACACAATACGAGCACTGAACAGTTGTTAAGTAGGCAAATACTTGTTGTATTTGTTTGGTATGTATATCTAATTAAAAGTAACGACTATTAACAAAAAAATATAAACCTGTTCTGTCCCTAAAATTGTAATGTGTATTGTTGGATCAACAAAAATTTTAACACAGCGTCATATCTAATTTTATACAGTACATTTAGATATAATCTCAATCTCAATTCAAATATGATTTATTAAATTTGACACTCATTACAGATACCAATTTTCTTTAGGTGCTCTTGGGACTTATTAAGTTGCATGCAGGATACCACGTCAAGTACTCCACATCTTCGAATTTCAAAGTTTTGTTAGTTTTTCCTATATACACAAAAACTAATTGTATACCTAATTTCAGCATTCAGTCATCGAAAATCTAAATTAATTTGGTATGTGAGTCAGTGATTACCACTGTGCAGCCGAACCTTTTACTTGAATTTGATTAATAAAACACTCCAGATGAGTTTGGATTTTTATTATTTACCTCAATAATGTTGACTTGGTTTTCTTTAGATGCGTTATTATATCTATGTAGGTTATTTTATCTATGTTCTCCAAAGAAAAGAAACCTAAGTTTGTTCGTCTACAGATAGCGTGACAAAAGTGTAGTGTGTATTTTTAGTAGCTCTGATGGTAGCTTATAGTGCGAGTGTCATGTAAGGGCGGTATTAGGTACAAGGTAGCACTGAGTGAAATATGTAAATGAAGTAGTATTGTGATAACGTCGTACGTTCCCAGTGCACGACGGGTGACATTGTCGACGCTAGGGTTGTCACCCCCGCTTGTTCAGGGCCTCCTAAAATTGGGAGTCCCACTTGAAAAGCCAGACAAGGTTTTCTTTTTATAGTACGCGGTATTTTTGGGACTCTTTACTACAGCTATATATTACTATGCATACGTATTCGTTAAATTTCCCTGCACATAAAAAATGCCTGTGTATTTAAAGTCTATTATATAACCTTATTGGGAAGGTGTAATTTAGATATCTTTGTTCTTAAATTAAATTTAGTTTTTAATGTTCTCACAACAACTGATTAAATTTAACTATTGAATATGTAACTGTACTTTGAAGCTATGAATAGCTAGATTTATAGTTAGAAGTATAGTTCAAATAAAATCAACACTAATATTTCTTTTTTCTATGAGATACATTTACAGTTTGGCACTCATCTCTGAAAACCACAATTTATAAGCATAATAACTGTAATTCATATCTACAAATCTGATGAACGCAGTAGCCTGTATTAAAGCGTGTATTGCTGAAATGGTTATGCTTATGGAAGTCATTACAATTTGGCATAATAGCAAATAATGCTTAAGAGCTATAGTGGTATGCATCTTTGGTCTGAACCCGTTAGAGCCCGTGCCGAGTCGTGCCAAATCTCTTCATTAAACTAGTCGGTGAAGGCGCGCCGTTGGCGGTTTATCCCGTTGTTTACATTACTCTGCTCTCCGAACGCTGCTTTTGTTATCTATGGCATCCTATTGCCGTGACAGTGAACTTGCCATTCGAGCTTAATCGGCGTAAAACGATATCGACCTCGGCTCCTTTACCTACGTCGCCGCTTACAAATATTTATAAATAGAACTTAATTAGATTCTAAATGTACTGTGTAGCATATGAAAAATTTATTATGTTGATAGAAATCAACACGGTGGGTCACGTATACATTTATAAATATTTAATAGTACGCTGTGACTGCTTACAAAAGCATTTTAAGTCTTAACAGGTTAGGAGGTGAGTACATAAGTATGCACCATCGTACAACGTCATTGTTTTTAAACATATTACCATCGAGACATAAAATTAAACGCTCATCCGTATCCTAGAGGGGTGCGTAAGCTGATTTGGATGCCATGCGAGGATAGTGTGCGCCGTCACAGGGACGGCTGCGTGTGGAGAATGCCAATGCGTAATTATATTTAGCGAGTATCGCGATTACAGCTTACTGAATTAAATGAATCTGTGTCAGACTGCCAACGTAGCGTCACACTTGTCTGACAATCTGTAATTAGCTTACCTCCAGCTGAGCTAATAGTAAAATCCAGATGTTTATCCTTTTCATCATTTCAATTATTGTTGGCCTGAAAGTTTCACATTATTGGACTAGCTAAAATTATTTCACTTAAAAGAATTTTTGACTCCAATGTATCTGAAAACTGTATACAACATATCAAGCACTTAAATTGATACTATAATAATGAAAATAATTTATCAATAATTTAGAAAAAAATACCCAAAATATTTTTGTATCAGATAATTAAAGTAAACACTGAGTACAAACAATATAAAACAAAAGTAATATTGTTCAGAACGTTGCATTTGCAAGTGAAGTTGGCAGACCTCCATTTGTAACGAAGACAGACTAAAGAGCCGCCGACCAATATCGTACTCTACTAACGAACTCGAACACCTTCGGAAACTTGGACACTTAATGTTCACTATGCTTATTATTTACAAATTAAAACCCAACATTTATTTCATTCATTATATACAAAATAATTATTATTAAATGTAGCTTTTATTTATTTGACGTTAATAAGTGTATAAAGTTACCTACATCAATACAGATTTTTTGGATTGAGTTTGAATAAATCTCTAAACTAACCACTTACAGATATTACGTACCGTATTGTTTATCCCTGGACTTCCGGAGACAGCGGTGAGTGAACGTGCACCGAACGTATCATTTCTCTGTCGAACGTTTTGTAACGCCCCACTTAGTTAGCCTTTATAAGGGGGTAATCGGTTGAGTCAGCACAGGTAGATTCAGTCTCGCCCTTCAGATGAGCCCCGTCTTGAAGGTCCCCCAAGCCGAGGTCCGAGTCTCACAGGAGACGACCTTGTTCTAGGTACAAACAATCTAGGCAGACTTTAACTCGCCTCAAAACCCGTGCTGAGCTGTCAAGGGCCTCAACCCCTTAAGGCCACCAGCGAGATTCCATTTAGAAAAAAAAGTCGGCACGCTCCCAAATCGATGTCGAGTCTAAGGAGACATCCTAGTCGCGGAACAACCATTATATTCTTGGCAGAGCTGCAGTCGCCACACAGCCCGAACTAAGCTGTCAAGGCCTCAGGCCAACGGCAAGATTCCATTTCTAAAAAAAAATTCGGCACACATTTTGAATGGATGCGTTCACTGTTTTTCGACAGTCAGTACAGCCCAGTATTGGACGTGGAATGTGGTTACTGACAATTAGTAATGAACTTTTTGCAGTGGATGCGTAGAAAACTATCTCTGAAAGCCAGTACGGACCTATGTGTATAATGCTGAGAAATAGTTATTTAGTTCGGCATTTACCATTAATTAACTTTATGTGTAACTGATTGTTACATCTAAATAATATGTTTGACTAACGACATTACTAACAAGCGTCATTTTAATTAGAATCACGCAAATGTGGAAAATACATAAATGCACCCTAAATCCCTTCTGTATCTACATAGAAGAGGCGACAATAAACGCAGTATCTGCTAACAACAAACTATTCTGTAAATACGCGGGTTTAACGTCCGTGCGTGGAAGCCAGCCAAGTAATAAAACTTCATGTTTATTGTGTCCAGTGTCTGCTGCGTTGTTTATATATCGGTTCTAGTACAAGTTATAGGTAGGCGCAGCCTTCGGGGGACCGGTTACGAAAGTTGCAATTTTCGAACAATATTAAGCGAATGTCTAAATGAGATCATAAATGGAGTTCAGGACTGTCTGTCTGGGTTTCAATTTTTATTGAATAACTTTACAATAGGCGAAGGGTTTGGGGACTGGTTATTGTTACAAGTAATTAAAGTCATCAGACTTTGACAAAATGAAAGCGGGGTTTAAATGGATTGTTTTACTGTTGATGCTGTAGTTATATAACGAAAGCAATACGAGCAGTTTATTTACTATTTGGTAACTATATTTTCTTAAAAATAAGTCTTATATAAAACGATGCACAGATGGCAGCCTCACGATGGAGGTGCATTGCTATTAGCTCACCTTTAAACAATTGATTGCGAATTCTCCAAATTATGAATGTCTCAATAGTTCAGCATTATTAAGTATTGAAATTTTATTGAAATAACCTCACACCAATTCAAACCAATTCAAAAATACTATTTTGTAATAAAACCGGATGAATTTCATCTAGTATACGAAAACAATATTTCATATTTTTAATCGAATATGATTCAATGTTTAATTGAAAACAATATTTCTGTCGATGTGGTCACAGGTGCGTGCTTTTTCGATTGCATGGCGTGCGTACATAATACGAGATAATATTTTAATTACTACAAATGCGTAGTCTCATGACGAAATAACTATTATAAAATACGCTTTGAATGACTATTATGAATCAGGTCATGAAATCAAAAGTTGAAAATGAACAGTCTAAACTGTTTTGTAATTTGACATTTTATATGCTTATTAGATTTCGAAAATTCGACGTAATCCTACTTCGTAAAAAAAGTAAACAAAGAAATTATATAAAATAATATAACATTAAACAATATTTTCGCGACCGAACCCAAAGAAATCATATAATTTATATAATAATAATTGTTGGAATGTTTTGCCCTCTATACTGTAGAACGGCCGTAATAATAGCTGTCTTAAAATAAATGTAATAAGTTTAATGTTTTAATGTTCATAACATAATATTTTTTTTTGTTATTTACAGTGCCGAGCAATTATAAAGGGTCGTTTGGCACATGAGCTGCATAAAATACAAAAATAAAGTTTGTTACGGAGGTTTAAGGTAACAGACTTTTACGAGTTTCGTAGATGCTAAATACTAGATAACAAAGTAGACCTTCAAGTGTGTTTACTGAAGCGATTAGCCACTCTCGGTGGTCAATGTCCGTAATTTGTAAACTGAAAATGCAAAACATTATGTTTTCAACGTATTTGCTTAGGCAACAAAGGACCAGCTATAAATCATCCCTGTACCAAATGAGTTTTGGCTTTTGTTTATTTTTGCACATTACGGGAATTTGTTTTTTAATATGTAATCCTAGGGGAGCTATCCTTTTCAGCAAGCTGTGCTACAAATATAATTCCTTTTTTAGAACACACATTGTTCCAGTAATAACTGGAACTTTGAGTGTTCAAATAAACAAGAGATCAATTATAGGAATCACAGTGAAAACAATTTTCCTGAGCTGGTCTGTGTTTGAATTAAGCTACTAATATTTATATTAGAAATTTTAAAAAATCTAAGGATTTTTGTTATTAGTATTTATTGTATTATATTTAGTTATTTTTAAGCGTTCACTGTGATTGATACACAATTTATACAATACGTTCGATGCATACGTTCACTTGCCTTGCACCTAATTCTGACCTTGAATTGCATTGTTTCATTAATAGTAAAGTAATGAGCCAGATATTATGTGCATTTATGATATATATCCTTCACCTGAGCTACTCAGTTTTTTATACTTTTACGTTCCAGCAGCGGGTCTCTACGCTCGGGTAATAATACATAACTGTCCTCCTCTAGGACAAATATCAGGTTGCGTGCGCAATACACAGTTTTTCATAGATTTAGATATATTTTCGTACACCACAGCTTTATTTAGGTATTTTAATTTTCATTTAATCGTATTTTTCATTTTCGTTTGTATGTTTACGCCTTGTGTTCGTGTCCAATTATTCGTTAATTATTTGTGAAACGTGTTTAAGAACGCATATGTATATGTTTGACTTAATGTATATATGTAATATGATGTGTTCTATAAATAAAAAATCCCAAATATGGTTTCGGAACTTTAGACACGATTATGTATAATAGACCTCGTGTTTATTCGCGGTTTAATAGATGACGTAAATGACCACGTCCGTCACACTGTATTTAAGGACCCCTTAATGGCTCATCTAAAACTTTCACTTTGATTCAGGCAAAATAATTAAACGCAGTGATAATTAATTTAGAATAAACTATTTAGTCCGTGCAATAACGGTTGTCGCGCTAAGTGAGTATTTAAGGCATGAAATCGTGTTTAATTAAGAAATTAACATTTCAAGTTAATAAAATAATAATGTTTTAAATTTGTGAATGCGGAGTATAGAAACACTATAAATCAGTCATAATAGAAATATTTTTAGTTATATATATTCAAATTGTTATTTTAATATTGTGTAAAGCACGAAGGCACAAAACTTGTTTCCTACTAGGTCATCAGGTATCATCATTTGATATTACTAAATATTGTTTGGTATAGGTTGATTATGAAAAACATGAAGGCTAAAACTATATTATATTTATATAAAAACTAACGTAAATATTTTATTAGTAAAATTACAAAAAATAATGACAGGAAAATATCTTATAAAATATATGTGAACTTCAATGCTCTTTTTATAACTTACATTATATGAGTGTAGTTTTTTTCGTTGTTTTATATTTTGTTATTGGATTAATCATAAAAACATTTAAATAAGTGGATGAAACCACTCCAAACAGCTAGTATACAATAAAATAAAATTTAAAAATAAAGTGTCGCTCATTTATTTTCTCTTGTTGAGTTTTTCAACATTGTATCACAATAGGTTTATATTGAGAATAAGTACGCGTCAGTTAAAACGTACTTGGTAGGTAGGTATGAATATTAATAATGGTTTTTGATGTGGAATGCGATGGCTGATGCAACTGGACACCTGCGCAAACGACGCCACGCGGTCTTCTAACGGCAATTAGTTTCATATCTAGAATTCCACTAAGGAATTCAACCTAAATGCAATATTATCGATTTGTGGTTGCAATGCAAAAAATATCTGAATTCATTTTTATCTTAAGTCGACAGTAACACGACTTCCGTTCTATAACTAAGAAACAACGTGTCTTTTTATATCTATACCTGTTAAATGTTTATTACAGATTACAGTTTGTTTGTAAATCAGTACAATATAATCAGACCAAATATTGTTTCTAACCTTAAAGTTTACTTTTAGTTGTTCACATACATATCCTAAATAAATGTACTATAAAGTTATGTAGCCGATTGGCAACCATCAACGCAAGATAGATGAAGGCCTAACTTCGCTATGCCGCGCATACTTGTCGTCTCGACTTGCTCTTAGTTTATTAACAGTACAAAAGGAGCAAAATAACAATTATTAAATATTTAGTTCTAAAAAATATTGTAATAATAAGGTAAGTATTGTTTACATTATGTTAATATTAGTTATATGTTATTATTATATTTAATTCTATTACAAAAATTCAAATGTTAACTTCACTTACTTTATCAAGAACATGTCTCTACATCACTAAGAATCCATTTCGTACTGCTTTAAAAAAGTGATGCTTATGATTGTAATGTAATATTTACATTGTTCGATTTCTATTATGCACTGCTCTATTGTCGTTTATTATATAACGGTAATTGAATAACACAAAACGGTAAACTAAATAACTGGTTGCTTGAATTGTATCGGAGATTATTTTGATATTTGACTCTGCGAGTATGCCATATAATACAATGGAGTCCTAGTTAATAAGCATCACTTACAGTGATAAAAATTGTAAAGCCGCTTCCTCGAGGCCAATTAATTTAAATTTAACGAGTAACACGCTGCAAAAGAATTAATATAGGTAAATATATGGATAGTTAAGTCATCACAGGTTGTATAAAAGATTATTAATTTAAAGAAAAACACTTTTTAATTTATTAAAATAAAAAAAGGATTTATGTTATGTATTTTTGCAAAATTTAAATAATTTATTTAAAAAATTTCCGACGTTTCGCGTGCTTTTCAGCGTGCGTGGTCACGGTAGACCGTAATTTATTTAATTGTAATGATATTTAAATTTTTCAAAAGTACATAACATAAATCCGTTAAAAGTGTTTTTCTTTAAATGAGTAACAGTTATGTTAATAAAAGACAATATTATGTGCAACATAATTAATGTTTGTAATTGCGTAAACACTGCAGGTATACCTAGTCTTCTGTAAAAAGCTATTTGCTGTACATACTTATTAAGGTTAAACAATTGATGAACTTATTCAAATTGAATTAAATTGGCTGTATATCTAGAATAGAACTAATAGGATATTTTGATATTTGCTATAGATGAGAAGAGATTTTGACAGCACCGAATGTAATAATTTCCCTACAAATTGTAGATCACTTGGGTGCGTTTAACCTTATCTGATGGGTTGAAATTTAACCGCGGCGAAGTCATATCTTTTTACTGCTGATTGTGCTCTCTGAACACCTGTGCCATGTGATTCAAGTAATATGACCACGAGGAAATTGTCTACAATACCGTCGATTCAAACAATGCGTACTTTTTTTTAATGTAAAAAGATGTTCATTTCCGAGCTAACACGTATTCCAAAGGTGAAATAATTCTATGCATCGATAATTTAATATTATTTTTCAAAGGCCCGTATAAATTTTTTATGGGATTTATTCTGTTAGTTACATATATAAATACTAATAAAATCTAGCATCTAATTTTGTAGCATTTATAATTATGGCAATCCGTTTTCTTTTATACAAATCTCCAGTAATACAATTTAAGTCAAATATGTAATTTTAAAGTGTACATAGGTTTAAAAGAAGTTTAAATAACAACGAATTGAATGCATTAGCTTACCGTGTAAAGATGGCACGTAGATCCATTAGAACTTCCTTTAGCGGCAGGTGCGCATTCGAGTGTTTCGCTCTCCCATTGGCTAGTTCTCTCAGGATGCGCGGGCGCTGATTTAAAGACAGCTGCTATGCAACCCCGCTGTTAATGTCGAGGAAGGCACTATTTAGGTAACTGTCAAAATACAAGAAACGTTGCATACACCTTTCATCGGAACCAGAATGAAAATAACGTATTACATTTAATGTTAACGCTATCTATTAAATATTTATTTCTATTTATACACGCGCGGACAAGCCTTGTATGACTTTATTATCCGTATTTGATAATATTGTTATAAATGTGTTTCTGTCCGATGCTTGTTATGTTTTATAAGCGAATATTAATCTTGAGATGACGACATTTTTATTTGTACAACATGAAAAAGTAAATCTTTAAAACAAGTACTGCTTATAGAGCATTCGACCGTTGACAGGATGAGATATTAATTAGAACGAGTCGTCAAGACTTATCAGATCTCTTAACGAGCAATTAGACAAGCCAGAGCCCGATTAATTGACTGGTGAAGCGTTTAAAAAGGTATGGAGGGCGAGGCTGGCGTGACCAAAGACATGACGAGTCGAGACACAAGCGTCCTGGCACCAATAGCACCGGACTCTTTCCAGCACGCGATGTCGCATGAAAATTGGACGAAATCTGAGTTAATAGTGCAATGGCGTACGTTTAACAATAGTAATCTATAGAAACAACTCTTTCTGGTTTTAGAATCAAATTAAAAATTAATGTGTCTGATGTGATTTTAATTAATGGATCTCTCTAATATTACAGAGATAATTAATCATTATTTGCATGCATAAATGCTAAAGTGATATTGTAAAATACAGGATATTAATAATTGCCTTACATTAAGGCTGACAACAGAGTACGACTTAAGGCTTGATAACTATAATGTCAATGACCTTCCTAGTGTGGTCATAGCCAACCGGGGCTATCCCCGCGCAAACCCTTCACCCCTTTCTTTATACATTTATGTAGTAAACAGTATGATTAACATAAATATCACTGTATGTATTTAATTAAATCTTAATAAAATATATAAATATTTATATATATTTTACCATTTAAATAAGATAAGTAATAAAAATTAAAATATGTTAATGTGAGTGTACTTTTGAAACCACGAATTTGGTTTTTGTATTAACGTAACCAATATATACTGCCATTGAACATTAAGACTTCATTTTGTCACACAATATTTTCTACACTTAAAAGGCCGAATTAAAAAAATACATATGGATAAATAAAACAATCCGATTTTATAATTTCTTTTTATTAATGTGGTAGGGTCAACATGTCTTACGCCGTCTTATTTTGCTTCGCCATAGTCAGCTTAATTATTTAATGAGCAGTTTTTTTTAAAATTTCGATTTGCTCGGATTTTGACTTCAACTTTTTAGTGAGTGATTTAATCTCACACCTGTACAAAATTTTGCGTCTTCTGATAAAAGTGACGTATTATCATTATTGTGATTAACCTTTTCTAGATTACAATTGTTATAAATTAAACGATAAAATTGTTGAAATATGGATAACCTAACTCAAATAAAAATAATATATTGTATTATTTTTTTCGTTAGTAATCAAGGGTTTTTTTATAGTGAAGCTTGATAACCCTTTTGCTTCGAAATTTAATGAGCGTCATTAGTTGAATGTTATGATCACAATTAATCTGTATGACGCTTACATTTCTAGGACAAATGGTGATTACTGCTTAACTACAGTACTTTTTTGGTAATCAGAATATGCATTATGAAGATCACTTAAAGATTCTGATATATAGAAATAACAAATAAAAAAAGTTCAATATAGACCAGTAGGTACGATGATTATGAATTTATACTCTATAAAAGCTTAAATTTATCTTACATAATATAATTTGATCCAAATTTTATTTTAAAAGAATGTATTCCTGAAAACTATTTTTGTAACATTACACAAATTAGCTACATTTACTTTGCATTTTCATGTCTTGTATTCCGCTAGCGTTTCAAGACTTCATTTCATTTAATTTCATAATTAGGGTTTATCTTGGAATCATTGAGGAACGCATAACGAATCCTTTATGTTATCCACTATAATTTACTGCTTCGTACAAGTTTATGGAACTGACAGTGACAGAAATGTTATGTAAATTCGACTTACGAAACGACTAAAATTCACGAATTTTCCATGACTTTTCGTTTACAAACAATACTTTAATTTCGATTAAGCGTTATTTTTATATTTTAAAGGTCAATATAATATATATACAATATATGAGCTTAAATGAGACGAGTCTCAGTGACCAAGTGTGAACTGTCTTATCTAGGATGTGTTGTAAGATGTTGACGGGTGAGCGTGAATCCGAGCAAACGAGTAGAGTATTGTGTATTTCTCGGAATTTTAAGGCTATGGAGGTGGGCATTTATATAAAGCTGTATAATATACGGTCCTAGGGTGGAATCCCCTACCGCTTAAAGAGAACTCCGGGGGTCGCTTTCGATTGAACAAGACTTAATCTTACCGTAAAAAATCACGATATTAAATATTTCCTGTCCCTTTAAATTAAACAGAGCGGCTCAATATCACAAACAAATTTCTTACTCTTGCATAGTACAAGCTTATAAGTCAAAGGCATAAAGCCTACAACTTCGGTATTTACTTGGTAATTAAATACATATCTCATTTCAACATTAAAAAGTAAAGTAGGTGTGCAAGATTGCGAATGAAGGTTACGTAAAAGTTATCTTGGTTAATAATCGTGAGGTTACCCCAGTACGGTTCACTAGTTTGTCACAAGTCACAACTCAACAAAACTTTTTTTATTAGCTCAAATTACCGTGAAACTCGATTTACTGACCACAAAGCGCAAAATGAAAACGACAGTTGCTTCGATTTAGACTTCGCACATGCAATTTCTCTATATACCGTTTCATTTGATGAATTTAATGTATTTTTTATTTCTGAGTTTGTTTGCGCATAGTACAAATACTACATTAACGTGAGTTTAATTAATACAAAGTCATGTTTTTTTACCATTTACATTTATATTATTCCTTATTTACTTTATATATCACTTTTATGACAGAAAACTCAAAAAGTGATAGGTAGAAATTCCTTCCGATAATTTTAGTTAATAGCAACTATTTAATATAATTAAGCCTTAGTATTCCACCTTTTAAACAGACTTTAAATAAAGAAGGAGGGATTATTCAACACGTAATTTTGTGTGTTGAAGGATAGCTCGGCTTTCCGTGAACCGGTTTGAATTATCGAAGTGGTATATATTAAGTTTTATAATAAACTAAAAAGGCTGATAAATAATAAAACAGTTTGTAACTCAATTAGATTGGAACAATAGCTTTCACGTAAACGAAGACACAACAGAGAACAAAGCGTTGATTCTAGCTCAATAAGGTGCCCGTGACCTAGTTATTAGCTTGTAAATCCAAGGTTAACACATATAGGTATACTGATGACATCAAAAAATTAGCCTAGTGATAATTTATTTTTATAAATAGGGATATAACACATATCTTTAAATATTCTTGTCACACAAAACTACATAAATAATTAACACAGACTACATATATACAACAATATAAACTAAATACAAGTACTATTTTATGATTTAACGAACAAAAAGTAGCATCTGGACAACAATACGATAAAAAATTATAAATTACCTTATGCTTACATTCTAATTGAAGTAAATAATTTATAAATTCATTTATTTAAAAATAGTAATATCTCACCTGCTGCCGTATGTTAAAAGTACCTACCTTTATTAACCCAATTGACGTGTCGAAGGAATAAACACCTGCTCATTCACATTTACTCCGTATGGACCAGCCCACGCAGGCTTGAGTCCCACCAATAAAATTATAAGCATTATATCCGCCGGACATAGTAGGCGTAATGGATATATATTTCAAATTGTCAACTTAGCTTAGATCACCCACTATTCAAATAAATAAGAAAACCTGCAAAATTCTGCATTAATTATGATTAATACCAAGATATGGTCATTACATGGGATACAAACATTCCATGAATTGGATACAATTTTCACAAAGTAAACTACTACTAGATTGTAGATATAATCTTGTGGCAATATTTAAATTCGGAATCATCTATTGCGAACCAATTAGCAGAAAAAATTAAGCATTCGGGTCACTCGTGCACAAGACAACATTAATGTTAATTTGCAATACAATAATTACGTTCATAGAATATCCACGTTCAATATAACGTTTAAATTGGAATGTCTCAAGGCAAACTAACATCATGCTTTTTGTAAAATATTCCGCTAATACGTTGAGGTAAATATGAAATTTATTGCAGGGCGAGTGGTGTAGACATGTCGTCTCCACTTATATACTAATCGAATTTTGGAATATCCTATAGAAACGTTTCAACAACTTCTTTTCTTAATACGTACCATATGAAAATTTTGTAACAACAATAAAAAACAATTAAAAATTAAGACACACCTTTAAATAAAACCTCCGTTTAATTTATAAAACACCTGACATTCGGTACGCTATCTTGAACGCCTGTGTTTTCCTATAATTTGTAGTAAGTAATTGAAGAGCACTCCTGTTGGATGAGGATTTCTTTTTTTACTACAATATTTTACGAGTCTATTTGTAAATAATTGTGTGTGGCCGATATCAATACGTTCAATTCAGTCCACAGTTGTATTAATGGTCATTTTATATATATCCTAATTTAACATTCAATTAATAAATTAAATAAAATGTAAGATTGCTTAAAATATCATTAAAAAAAACTTGAAAGTTCCCCATCTTTCCCCTTAAGGAAAAAATTTTATTCAAGTCAAAGGTCAAAAAAATTAGTTTTTCCGATTTTCACAAAACGGTAAGTTTTATCATAAAAATACCTCAACAAAAATTGTAGATTATAAAATTATCTAAAAAACTAAATTTATACTTTTTTTTCTAGAGCCACCGTTTTTGAGATATAACGATTCAAAAAGCTGTAGAAGTTGTAATCGTATAATATGCACACGTTTCCTCCCACCTATGAGGTAGTGTACTTGGCGCGTTTTATTTTTACGTGGTTTCCCCATAGCCTTTCACGGTCAGTTTAATCCTGTTTTATTTGAAACTATTGAAAAATATGGATTTTACAGAGATTGAAAAAATAAAGCAATTTAAGTTAAAAAAATGTAGTAAATTTAATCGTCCAGTGTAACTTAAATTAATAAAAGTTAATTGTTTTTTTTGATTTTTGTTTTGTTGTTTTTCTTGTTTTTTGTTTTCTTATTTATCTAGTCTTAAATTTAATAGCGATTATCGATTTCCTGTTAATAAAGATCCTCTTCTTATTCAAATTAAAACACGCCTTACATTACATCGGAAAAATCACTTTTTTCAACCACATTTACACTCATCCCTTTTCAGTTCAAAAAATAGTTCAAAAGTTTTTATCAGATTGAAGTAAGTTTTTATTGTTACCAATTCCAACCCGTTTAGGGTCTCTATAACAACAACTTAATAATATATCTAAAAAGATGTTGATGAGACAACTAAGGTGAAAAATAATTGTACTTTTTCAATTACAAAAGGTATAAATTAAGGATGTTTATTTTACTGATATTCTTATAGTTATGATTATGTATATTTTATTTAGTATTAATTACTACATAGAAAAATTTTTAATATATTACAACTACAGAGATTATATATACGTGGCTATATATATTATGAATTAAACTTTTAAACTTTTTAATTTATTCTCAAAAACGGTGTCTCGTAAAAAAAAAGTATTAATTTAGTTTTTGTAGATAATTTTATAATTACAATTTTTGTCTCAGGTATTTTTATGATAAAACTTACCGTTTTCTGAAAATAAAAAAATTTTTTTGACCTTTGACTTAATAAAATTTTTTCCTTACAGGGGAAAGATGGGGAACTTTCAAGTTTTGTTTTTAATGATATTTTAAGCAATCTTACAGATTTTCAGCTTGGTGGGAATTTATGTAACTTTACTCTTATTTTTTCGTCTAATTTGACCGGACTAATAGCTGTTAATGGCAAGTCAAAACATTCAACTGTTTCAATTAAAAAGAAAGATTTGCTTTGTTTTGTACTACGATAATTAAACTATAGAAAATGCCGTCTTATCTGGCGATTAATTAAAAAATCAACTAAAAACTAGCTATACTTTCCTATAAATAGGGTATCTTTAAAAGATCTGTCATGGACTATTTATATATTTGAGTATTTCTTTATTTTTATAGTATTATCTAATAAAATTATTAAATTAACTTCTCTTTTTTGTTCCCAATATGTAAGATGGATAGGTATTTAAATAATGTGAAATTTGCGTAACAACAGCTGCCGATGCACCTGCAGTGCATATAGGGAGAAGCGACCTAGGTCCATCTGGTTTATTACTCATATTCTAAAACGGAAGGGTCCAAATAAGCAAAAAGCGATTAAGAATCTTCTTTACATAGGAAAATGTAATTAAATAAGTCTTATTAGTATTTATCATAGAGATGATACCCCTTATACGAGTATAGTGTAGTATTTTCCTATGCTATTACAATACCTTCTAAGTGACTTCATGGCCAAGAATAAATTAAAACATATGGTATTTAGTAGTAATATAAATGGTTAATTTTGATATACCTTTAATTTTAATGTCTAGTTAATAGTCTTAAAAGAATAAATGTCAATTAACTTGTCAGGTATAATATTTATTAAATTATTATATGTCGATTTTTAAATAAGTTGTTATGTTTTTTTAGTACATAGTGTATGTACTAAAAAAATACTATTGAAACAAGATTAAAGGTTTGCTTAGTTCGAAATTAAGTTAATAAATACGAAAAACCTACCTCTTAAGAAACTATTTTTTTTTTAATTTTAAATCGCATACTCATTCATCTCTTTCTGTCAAACTTTGTTTATGATGCGACCAAAAGGGACAGTGGAGTAATTTAGTCGAATGTACAGTGCAAGTATTTTAAGCAATATACAAAATTACGCTACTCGCAGCGTAAGTATTTATTTTTGTATCGAGTTTGAAAAAGTAAGTCGGTTACGAACAACTATATAGCTCCTACTATACAGCTATATAGTTTAATTTCCCTTTATACCCATAGGTAAAATATAATTTTCTGTTTATTCATTGAAATTTTGTTATATCAGACAAAGTCCTGAGTGATCCATGATAATTTTCCCAAAAGCTGACCCTACTCATACTCGTAATTCCCATAGGTCTTAGTTACGTGACCTTTTTGTAATCTGTGCACACACTGACATACTGGCCGTCTCAAGGAGAATTTCTTATTCCCGGGGTTGGTTCTGAATGTCTGTATGTAAGACTACACTCGTATTATTTAAATATAATCAATTACTAGTAATTGTGGTTCTGAATTTTGAATATCTGTGAATATTCGTTAAATTAGATTATTCTTTGAACGTTATATTTACCACCGTTCAAGTACATATATAAAAATGACTCAGTCAGTCATATTTTGATCTGAACTGCTCTAGTAAATCCTCTTGATTCCACATAAGTATACAAAAATCAGCATTTAGTTATCATCCTTGCACGAGAAATAAAATACCAAGGTTCCGACTCTTCCCAAGACATTAATAATAATAATGGAGTTAGTGACCTACTGTGTGAGAACATACAAATATTTGTAAATATATGTACTTTTTAATAAAACACTTCGATTTTTCTGATTACAAGGTAATTTATCATATTGACAAGCTTAAAAATATAATTAAGATAATATTTGGTATAAAATGCATACATTACACTTTCCTTAACCCCACAACTACACCGTTAATCAAGAGTAATTTACACAGTAAAATTCATCGATTCACAGCAGATGGAGGGTTCGCACCATTCACCAAAAAGAGATATAATCAATAATCATATATAATATTAATAATAATCTACTTTGGATTTGGTAATAAAATCCAACTTGGTTATAATCACTACAGTTCAGACAATGTTGGGAACATATTGACGTCAATAAGCTTTCGTGGAAATGCAAATTTGCGATGTTATTTCTGACTGTTTAATAGAGATCTAGGAATAGGTTCAGTTGTTTCATAGGCATAAATCACTGAAATATTACAACCATTTGTAGAAATGCAATGTGTGCTACCCAACTTATACTATTATAGTCTTAAAATTTATTTATCTATAATCCGATTACTCGAAGTTGCCTGATACCATTTGGCATATTGTTTGTATGTAAGGTTAGGTTCTTACGGAACGTGGCCAATATGTTGAAAAAACTATTGTATTAATATAAATCTAGATACGAATTTTTTAAACCTGAAGAGTTGGTTTGTTGTATATCAGTAAGAGCGGTGCATAAATAAAAAATGTTGCGTAAACGAGAGACATTGATCCCTTACGGCCGTTACGTTCTGAATATATATTTTAATTAATGCGGTTGAAATCACACAGTCTACAACAGATCTGAGATGTTTGGCTCAGAGTTCTCAAGCACATTGTTACTCTATGGTATCAATCAACCCCGCTGCCAAGAGCGTAGCCTCAAATCGTCATATCGTTAAATTGTCACTTTTTATCTTTAGAGTGTTTTAGATGATGAGGATAACATGTCAAAAAACTTTTACATATTTATGATTAATATAATATTTACTGTGATTACAGCCTGTGTATCTCATTCCATTGAACTTAATTGCAAGGTCTATATTACATACATTACATATTAAGGCATAACATATTCTTGACGTATCAAGGCTATATTCTTCGTATTATTCTTTGATGATTACAATACAAACAGCTCTATGACGACGAGCTTAAATATTCATTGCTTCTGATCATTAAGCCCTTGCGCTTTGTTGATAAAGGAAGATTCAATAATTAAGATAATTATTCTTGGAAATGTTATTTTGAATATTGATAAGTAGGTCTAGATAAGATTGGATGCGTCTGTGAAATCTCCGACAGCCAATGTAAATTATTGTGTCAAATTTTACAAGGAAAACGTTGTTCATAATTTGATATACTAAGATTTTCTACACTACATTTAGTGGTTGCCAATTGATAACCAATGACTTCTAATTCTATAAATTTTAGTATAAACGTTTCAAATACTACTGTATGATACATTTAATGTCCTTAGACTGAGATCTGAGAAATATCCATTAAGACAGGTAATGGGTGGTGACATTAAACTGTTGAGGTCGAAGTATATTTTATTATTATTGGCTTTCAGTTACCCGACTTTATTGTTTCACCGTTACAGTTATTTATCATTTAATGTTTCATGGCAAAATAATGTTTTTGACTAGTTAATATTAGATAAGTTGTTGTTCAAATTCATTTCTATTTAAGTTTTCGTCCATTATTTAATCTTTTTCTCACTTGGGAGACTATTCTCAAGCATAGTCATTTAGGTCTATCTTGTTTTAATGGGCGTTGTTAAATAGGATCCTTTCAGTTACGATTTCAACCCATCTGTAATTTTTTATCTGCTTAGATGCCCCACCGAATATTTCACCAGTCTATCATACTCCTATTTTATTTAATTCTTGGGTGTCATTTTTCGCAAACTGCTAGTCTTTTATTCGTAAAGTCTGTAAATTTCGAAAAAGATTTTTCTTTTTGTTTATATTATCATACTACCTTATTTTTCATGATATGATAATAATAAATATAACCTATTTTATTGTCTACTTTCTTTAACTACGAAAGGATTGAACCGCTACTTGTGACATCCTAAAAACGATTTAAGGAGCGTAATATAGAAAAATATAATATTTTACTAACACCTTAAATTGACTACACAATATGTAGGTAGTGTGATGGTATAAAACCACTTTGTTTGCTTATTACAATATTCGTCAATTTAAACTCGACATTTAATGAACCATAACAATACTGATAATAACTATTTCATGAAAGTATGTATTAACAAGCTAGATCTGAACATTTGAACAGTTTGCCATTAACTGTACTGCATTTATATGTGTCAGCAGTATGTGTGTATTCAATGTTATGTAATGAACTTGTCAAACTGCATTCATCATGAACAGATTTTTTAAATCGGTCTAGTAGTTATTGAGTTTATTACACAAATAATAATTTAAAAGGTACATTTAAAAAAAAATAAAGTTATGTTATTTTGTTTATTCAGACAATTAAAACATATATACCCATAAACACCTAAATTTAAGCAGACATAATTTTGGCTGAATGCACTGTTTATTATGTTTTAAGCAAAAAGTGAATCGTTTCAATGTTCCAATTTATCTTGTGAGAGAGCATTGAACGGAGCGAAAGTTTCTCATGCTATTTGCAGTTCACGTTGGAGCCGCGGGTGTTGTATTCAAAGGAACTATAAATACATTATAACTTAAGTGTCTTGAGTTTATTAATTACCAATTAAATGTAGAAAAAAATTGTGTAACTTCCAACAAGATAGATATGAATGTACCTAATGAGTTCTGTAGTCTCTTGTCGATAAGCCATCTTATGAACTACTACTCTTACAGTAGATATTTATGATCTATTCATTATAAAACTTCTACGAAATCAAAGATGTCTCCCATTTGTGATGTCGCGGTCATGCGTCTGGGCACATTTTCAATCTATTAAAAGATTGCTAATGCTCTAGTCTACCGCGGTGTCTGCCATCAACTTCCTATTTTCATTATTTATTTAAAACACGCCACACTTGGCACTAAATCAATATTTTAATATGATTTCTACTCAATGTAATTATGTTATAAACAAACAGTTGCTAGTTATTTCATATTTTACATACTTTTTATTGTTAATATGAGTATTTTGAATATTTTTTTAAATATTTTTATTCCATCAAAACCAGTGTATGTTAAACCGTACTATTTCTAGATATAACCACACGAAATATCAAAATCCTTTTATGATTTTAATTGCATTATTTTAATTTATAGCTTATTTCAATTTGTTTCGATATCATAATTTACACAAAACTTGTATTTTCAGTGTCTGAAGATACAGCTCAGGTAGTTGTCTAAGTGCCAAGCACTAGCATCCTGACCACAAACCGATTTGTGTAGCTCTTGGTCCTCAGATTAAAATATTATCTGCGGTATCTTATATAAAATGTATCTTACATAAAATAAATAATATTGTTTTAGTTAGTTTATGTGTCAGTACACACATAGTACACCATAAACACCTACATAAATTTTAGTATAAGAGGGTGTTTATTGAACTGCCCAAAATGGAACCCAATAAGATAAATACATTACTCATTCGACCATAAAGCTCTTGCTAAACGGATTTGTTATATATGTAATAGTGAATTTGGTGAATGCGTTACTGCTATTTTAAAGAAAGTGTATATAGATAGCTAACAAACTGGCGCCGTCTGGCCGCGTGACTCACTGGACTCTCCACCGAGTTCCCCTTTACAATTTACCCCATAATTAGTCTCCACACATATAAGCTACCCTCGTTAATGAAACGTTATCGATTTCGTGCTGAGATAAACAAAACTGTCGGCTAAAACAATACCTAATTGTGCAAGAGACATTGCAATTTGTCTCAAGGTAAAGGTAGTTGCGAACGTTTTAAATCTTAAAATCACGACCTATTATTATAACTAGTATGTAGTTGTAGTTGCTGTTATTTAGTATATTACACTACTGCTAAGGCTAAGTCGAAGTAGAACATACTCATTCAATAGTTTAGTTTTTGTCATTGGAAACTTTTTTGATGACGTGACAATTATCGTTGTCTGTTGCAAACATTTTTTAGGGTAACGCCGTGCCGTCTTTGTATTTCCGAAAAGTGAAATTGTTTGATTAACAGTTTTATTTTTCTTTGATTTTCATTCTTATCTATGTACCAGTATTATGTGAAATGAAAATGAGTTTTTTTTTTAAATTCAAATTTAAAAAAAACCATCTAGACACATTATTATAGTAAAAACCTAAAAAAGCTTTATGTGTATTGTGTTATGTAGTTTTTAAGTAATATGTAGCATATTTTATAATTATAGTAAATAAATACATGTATGTATGTGTTATACTAATAATACAACCTTGAGGCTAACCTGTCGTGTGTGAAGTGCGTCCTGATATTATTATTATTAAATATCGCGTGACGTAGCCCTCCGGTTTTACACGCAAGCAGATTTGAATTCTCAATTAATTACTCTGACATCTACGCTGTCTTTAATATACATTAATTTTCCCAAAATAATTATTGCTAAACTGATTTCATTATAAATGTTTCACTACATAATGCTTAATTAAAACTAGGTAAACCTGTTATGCAAAGAGTGTCCTTAAATTAGGACTTAATAATATTGTTTCTTAATTAATGCTCATAGCATGGGTGTTTAATTCGTTAATCAAAAAGTTTTATTCTCCCAACAATTATAGCCCATGTTTTTAAAACTGTAACGGAAATCTGTGTTCAAACTTTAAGAAAATTATAAAGTAAAAAGTTTGTTACATAAATATTTTTAATTTTTTGTGTATATATTCTTTCTTTGAAAAAAATTGTGATCGCTTTGATCATTCGTGATTTTGAGCTACATATATTCTAAATTCTCACGTATTCCTAAATATGAGAGAAGTGTTATATATTTAACATTACTTAACTTTTTGGCAACAATATCGTTATCTCCTTTGCATTTAAATTCACCTCAATTACTTTTGAAAACCAACTACAATATGCCTGGCGCGCGCGTGGCCGACCAACTTTTTGCAAATTTGAAATTATACACAATACATTGCATTCATATATTGTGCCCATGACGAAACCATCTGACCTTCAATTGACCCAAGTGCTTAAAGTAATTATGTGCTATTTCTCATGCTTGAAATCCAAAGTATAAGAAAATTTAATGTTTATATACAATAGCGTATTTCATGAGCCACAACTGAATGAGGAGGCCCAGTAAGGTTCTGGATGCGTAATTAAGGATTAATTCGGTTGTGGACCCAAGACTTCCTTGTGTAAATACTGGTGATGGAAATGATAATACACAATATTTCTGCTAACAAGTTTTGCTGTATACATATTAAGAGGAGAGAAACATTTTGTTTTCAATTCGAGACCACATACGCGAAAATGATTTTACCCGTTTTAGCTTCAGTATTTAACAGTTATTTGTTTGCGGCGTATAATTTCCGAACGAAAGTTTCAAATAGCGCACGCCATTCCCCGGAGTAACCACTTTTTATTATAATAACAACTTTGAGAGATTACGCTTGACCTTCAACAGCTTGACATAAATAAAACACGTGAGGGTTGTAGCTTTTCAGAAACAAACCCTTTTCGTGATACGGCTTTTATATATTCCGAAAATATACTATATTGCGAGAAAGTATATAGTATAAAAGATTAGTTCACCTGCGTTAATTATGACTCCATTACGCACCAAAAATTAAGTGTAAGAGCATTTTTTGTAATGGAATTTTTACTACAACGTTTCGTTAGGGTACAAATATTAACTTTTTCTTTCAAGTGGATACATCGTTAATAAACATCTCCTAGTAAAGGATTTTTATTTCGACTTTCATCGAATAAACTAGTTTACATCTAATAAACTAATGACATGTTACACAGTCACATATTGTTTCTACGAATTTAAGTATAAAGGTTATTTAGTAATATCTAAACTAAAAATTGGAATCCTTTTGGTTTACAGTTTGGTACTACAGGTTCAATAACAATTAATTAAGCATTTCTTGCAAAATTTAATATCGACCTAAAAAATTCTACATTACCTATAATGTAAATTGTAAATAATATAGTATAATTAACCTATAGAATAAATATTTCGCAATGGATGCGTATAATCGTGATATTTCCTTGGAGAGGCATTATTTCAAGAGTTAGCCTATATGCGAAAACTCGATAGAAAGAATTTCACTTTAGTGTATGAATCATTTATTTCCTTAAGATTACCTGACACTAAAGTTCTGTTCCTATATATAATTTTTATATTATAGGAACAGAACATATATGTATAAAATCTTTGTATATATAATTCAGAATATAGAGACGAAATATCCCATAATACTTCTTATTTATTAAGCTCATTCTCGTTCTCGATTTCTTTTGTCGTATGTGTTGGCTTATTATAGATATTTATTTATTCCAAAGTACAAAATCGTACATTTACAACGTAGCTATTGCTCCCCTTTAGATTTCATTTCGTTATAAGCGCTAACATATAAATTATATCCTAAAATCATCAGAAGAAGGCTTTATTACTTATTACTAGCAGAAGATTTACTTTACAAATTGACTGTATAATGGTTTTATTTATTCAATAAAACTTGTCAGTATTACCATATTATATGTAATGCAGTCGAAGCTAATAACAGTTTTCACATTTTCAGCTTTTTAAAGCGAGCTCGTTTTCAAGAATACAGTTCAACATTTAAATTCTACAAATGCAAGGAATATTTAAATCAAGCTTTTAGAGAACAGAGTGAGTAAAAATGTCCAGTTAGAATTGTTAGTGTGAAATATGGCTATGAAACATAATATTATTACCCATAATAAAAATGTAACCGGCTACTGTTACTTAAATGTGCATACAGTTTATATCATTAGTTAACGTCACACATATCAACTAAACATTACTTTTATTCTATATGTACTCTGTATTTCTTGGTTCAGTTAATGATTACCATTAATACTTAATACAATAATGTATATGATAATATATCGATGTTGAAATATTTATGGAATACTAGTGATTGTCTTTAAACTCTTGTGAAAGATAACCTCATCCTGAGTAAATATTTACAATAACTATGTATAATCTAAAAACCTTAAGCTTGTGAAAATCCAATAGCCGAAGTAACAACTTTTAAATTTTATAAATCATAAAAGAATATTCACACAGTGAGCTACTTTCAAACTGGTTTAAACGCAAGCAAGTTTCGTGATAGAGATTTGCATGTCGATAGAGACTTGATAGTAAAAATAGCTCACAGATAGCCAGTTATTCTGTCTGCTCCTGGGCACGGCCTGCGATTGTCATCTGTGTAGCGTTTTTAAGGTGGAAACATAGGTATGCATTTTAGAGTTTTATGAATATATACTCATAAATTTTTACTAATAAATCATTAAAAATCTTTCATATTATTAATGTATGCATATATTTTAACTATATATGAACTGAGAGACTTGAACTGAAACTGCTACTGGAAACTGGAAACCGGAAACTGCTACTTGAGTGAACTGTGACAGTACTGAGCATACAAATATTTCCTTTTTTAATAAACCCCTAAAACAAAAGCGCATCAAATCCCCGAAGCATTGTTCTATCTAACAGATAAGATCGCATTGTTTGAAGTTTGGTGGAGGACATGGCGAGCGCCTTACGCATATCGACGGAGACCAAACAACCGCAGTATTAAAGTCTGCATGAGATTAGCCGAATTAAGGGTATCACCCGCATAGCAACGTTCTATTGTAGGGTATTTCCCGAGAGAGAGCTAAATCAGGCATTGTATAACCACATCGGTAACAAACAGCCTCGAGAGTGTCACGTATAGTAGTAATCTGCACTGCACTGTCTTGACGTTATCGTGAGTGAATTGGTAATAATCTCAGCCTAAACGTACCAGGTTATACATATGTGTAGAGGACAATAAATAAATGAAAAACAAACAGTAATAGTCCCTAGTAAATTGTGAAACTATGAATGAATCCTAAAAAAAATAAATTTCTAACAAACTAAATACAATATAAGTCGAGACAAAAGGTTAACTCCACCTGGAAATATGGGTTCACTCCACACTGCTTTAGTAAGAAGAGTGGCAACAGCGCGGCGCGCTTTCACACCCCCCCAACATAAACAAATTAGATACCTAAACCTCACTATACGATCTCGTTCCGAAGTTACGTCAATCGGTTAAATTTTAAAGCGTTCCCTACATACGGACTGTCCATCGCCTTATAATTCTAATAAAATCATGTCCGTGTACTCGACGTGTTAACAGCGTCATTAGCAAGTCACTAAGTAGGCACTTAATTTTCACGTGTGTATGACTAAATTATAACCGTCCAATTTGCGAATAAATAAAACAAACGTAAGTCTATCTACATAATACATAATCCAATTTACATTCTCACAAAACAAGCGGCCCTCATAAAGGCGGCGCTTAAGGCGGCGCGAACGCAAACGAAATTTTTTGCCGTGACGCGGGATATAGTATACACAATAACGACGAGACCTTGACACACTGACACACTTTGCAAACATGAAACAGAAAAATAAACCTTCATTTCTCCCTTTCCCACATTGCTGTTGTTTAACTTAAACTATGTGCTTTTATTTTGTAAAAAGTGCATTATGCATTACAAAAAGTATTAGGTATGAATATTTGAAATGTGACTAAGATTTTTGACATGGCGAGTTGAGAAAATTTTTTAGCGGTAAATAAATAGATGTTGTAAATATTCAAATCAAAAATTCAATATAATTAGATCTCGTAATGAATATTTGTATACTGGCTAGGGAATGATGACTTATACGGTGTTTAATTTTTGTCGCATTGTCCTCCACAACTAAAAAGTCAGTTAATCTCCAGTAGTGGCTCCACAGTGGAAAAAATGCAAAATTACTTCTTGTCAAAAACTTACTAACCGTTCTTACAATACTGATAAAGCGTTTTTATCAAATTTTGTTAACTAAATATCACGACTATTTTTACGTATGTTTAGCAAGGCAGTTCAAGGGTGGATTCAATAAAATCTCTCACATATACATATAGTATACACGTCCTGCCGGCGGCGGTTGCTGGAAAGCCCCCGAAACCTTTTTTTAAAAGGGGCCTCCGCCTTCCAAAATTTTTTTTTTTGGTTTTTTTTTTGGGGTTTTTTAAATTTTTTTTTTTTTTTTTTTTTTTTTTTTTTTGTATAATGCAAAAGAGTGCAATTTTGTCAAAACACACAAATTTTTATCATTTTGTTAATAAATATATATTTTTAGTATGTTTAGAAGGTGGATTTATAATTATATAAATATAATTAATTGACAAAGCCGATTATTAAAATTAAATTACCGTGGCGTGGAACTAGGAAGATTAATGATCCCTTGAAGGCTAAGTTATGTAAAGCGCAAATGGAGTGGGGCCCAACAGGCCCCGTCTTGGCATCATTCCAAAATCACTTGTCTCCCTTTATTTTGTTTCCAAACATAAATTGTTGGTAATGTTGAAACAATGTTTCGATTTTCTATTTCAGTAATATATATATATTCAATAAAAAATTATTATTATTTGCGTATCAATGATGCAATGATAATGCGCGAAAGGTAATAAATATTATCTGAAAAGGTGAATCTTTTTTCGCCACTCTATTTTATCATAATTTTGTCTAGTCTATACTTACTCACTTTTGTGTTATTTCACTTCTTAATCATCAGTATCAACACTTTTACAAGTATCCCACTTGACGCCGAAGTAACAAACAAGAAGTTTTTATATAATTTATTGATAAAAATATTGCTTTTGATTTATAGTTTAACTATTTTACAAATATCAACGTCTACGCAGTCCAATAAATATTTATTTCTTATTGTTACAGCACATCTGGACGCCTTCTTAACACAGGTGGGTAGGATTAGCAATTCCTTAGATGTTCTGTTATTTTAAATATTTTAAATTATTGTAATACAATTTTACAACCCATGATAATTCCTGTAATGTACACTTAACTGTAAACTTAAAAAGTAAACCTCAACAAAATCTAAGTTTATCATAGTACACTACATTCATTTTTATTTAAGGAAAGTATTGACCGCTGTCAATATTTTAAAACAGAGATTGAAAGGAATTTCAATATTAACAAAGTAGTAGTCGTCAAAGAAGAGACGACGTGCAATTTACAATACACTTGTTTCGAGAGAAGTTGGTTAGTCCGCGCTTCAACTTGTATTGTTCCCAAGGGTGGAATAAATGGGAAACAAGCAAAAACAATAAAAATAGTTCACGGCACCCGTTGGCTGGGGACAAATTCCGACCAAATTACGTGAGGAAATTAGACATTCCGGGATATTGTCGGGAATAATTGAGAGTCCCCGATGCGACTCATTTGACAACGCAAGTACCGTTTAGAAAATACTGAGCTTTTAAGTACATTTTGAATAAGCATTCCAGTGATTTTGCCTTTTTAAATGTTCTTTATTCAGTTTTTTGACGATTTAAATTACAGCGAACAATTCCTGATAGCTACAAGATATTTAATAACTTTAACTACACAGTTATTAAGTATCTGTTAAGTGTTTCTATCTGTTAGAAGTTTTTTAAAATGATCCAAGGAACTACTTATACTCCTCCCATATCTCTCAACACTCCTTTCACTATCTAGGGTACAGGAAACAATAATAGATATATATTTGCCTATAAAGGTTGCTACGTTTTCAAACATTGTTTATATTTTTGCTCATGAGCTTGCGCCTCATAAGTTAACCATTTTAATAAGACACAGATTTTTTAAATAATGTTTTATTATAGCTAATGCTAATGTTTATATTTAACATATATTTAATATAATACTGTAATTATTATCATCTGTGACATTTTCTGCAGGAAATATTAACTTGAAACACGAAAATACATGGAAAAAATATCCGTAACCTGTTTCAAAATCTCGTTACCTATAAAGTGGTTATTCCTGTCTATCCATGTATGTGGTTAAGTACAAATATTAATTAAAATGTTTATGAGTTTTGATTATCCAACTTAGTTATTAAACTAAACATTCAGTTACCAGTTTGGTCAAGAAGTTTTATTGTTAACTTATAGCCATAAGTTTTATTGTCTAGTTTAATTCATCAATGTAACTTCAGAAACTTGAAAGTTGAACACATTTTATGAAATTTAAAATTACTATTTCTTAGAAATCATATCTCTAAGCTAACAAAATGTACTTAAAACATTTTCCTGAAACACGTTCCGTTTTGTAAAGATTACTTACATATTGATTTCCCAGAATATGAAATTACCTGAGTTTTCACATCTATGGTCAGTTAAGCGTGTCCTACATGCTTCACCAGGCTTAAACTATCAAGATCTATTGCGTGTTCTCAACATGCCTGGCTGTAATTTATTATAAATAATAATATTAATTCAAAGATAGTTCCGTATGTTTAAATTAATTGTCCACGTATTGTTTGTCCTCCTGTAGAACTTCCTTATAGTGAACAGAACTCCTTTGACAATAACTAATCTCAGGAAAAGCAGTCAAAATCTTTTATATATTTTTTTTCTAAATAATATCACGACTTCATAATCGTAACAAGTTTTTTAAAAGAACGAACTCTCGGAAGCTCTTTAGACGCATGCGTTCAAGTCACGACTACACTCCAAATCTAAAATTGATTACAAAAAAGGTACCTATACCGGTCCTACAAAAAGCGGGCCCACTCGCCATTAAATATAATTTATTCATCGTAATACTATTCGAGTCTAAAATAATTGCTTGTGCCTATAAAAAGCTCGAACGAGATTCGACCGAACTCGAAGAGTCGTCCTGAATAATTAACGAAATATACACCATAATAAAATTATATACTTTTTTCACGTTTATTAAGAATTTGTATAAGTGCAACGAAGTACTACCAGATCACGGTATTTCTGGTGCGCAAATTTATAAGCTACTAAAACTATCGCAGGATAATTATACAAAAAATCCGTACCAGATAACATAAGAATAATACGGTACTAAAGACTATTACTATACCGAACTATACAAGAACATTGTTCCCACAGTTCCTACCGCACATTACGTTAAAATAACTCTATTAGCACTTTGCGGTTTTTTGGAACTGCATTTTAATGTATTGTTTTTCTTTATATGATTATAGAGAGTAAATATGGCAGGTCGTTTTAGTTGTAATTGGTAGTAGCAGGTTTAAAGTTTTAAGTTTCACATGAAAAATACAACAGTAAGCACAATAATCCAAAATGTACACCATTCACGATCTTGATCCAAATAAATAACCTTGGATTTGCTCTAATCGTGTGCTAGGCAATTATCACACACACTAGTGTTTTGGCAAAGTATTACATAACGCCTTTAATGTCAATAAGTAATATAAATATATATATTTATAATTTATATACTTAATATAAAAAACCAACTTAGCTAGAGATGACTAATTACAGATCCAATCCACATAATTGTTACTGGACATTTGTACATAATATGATATATGTACATATATTTAAATTTTAAAATTGCCAGTTCTTTTCCAAAAAGACGCATTTTATAATGGAAATAAAATTCGCAAAAAAAAAGATTCCAGTATGAGCCAGTATTCATGAGGCTGAAGTTGAATCGATAATGAATGCATAATATTAATTAAGTCTTGCAGCAATCGTGATCTCGAAACAAAACACAATCTCTGTCAAATTGCTGTCCTCGACAACTCAAAACCTTGTCTGCCGCCTACCTGTCAACCGACGTCTCCTTGCCTAATGCCTAGTTAAACTATTGTTTCGTTTACCCTATTGTTAGGCGACAAAAAACAGTGCCAATGTCAATAAGCCGTCGACTAGACGATGTACTATAACACTCGGAACTGGACTCGCTCATCGCTGACAGCTAATAAACCCGTTCCCCCGCACCCCATTCCCTTCTAACCCGCACTCCCATTTATCTTTATTCGAAAGAATCTCCCTTCGACGCTCTTGATCCCTTCTCGTACTGATGCCGATTGATCCTCATATAACTCATGCAGGACTTCACAAGTGCCAGAGACATTCCCAAGTGCGGTTAAATAACGCCTATTGATATAAGTTATATTCAATTAATACAATCGTTCACATTTTTCAAGGGATAGGCTCGTAAATTATTGCAGTTGGGAATTGTGTTGAAGTTGACAGAGGATTTTTATATCTTGTTTTGTAAGGTTTTTGTTAATTTATGCTCGCTCAACTGACAATACCACAATCTTTTTTGTGAGGTATACTAAAAAACATTTAGAGTCTACATAATTGTACTTTCAATGACTCTATTTCCAATTTATTTTCGTTCATTTACATCGTTAGTTTGGTCTACAATAAAACAAGTACAAGTTACTCACTGAGCTTGAACGAGTAAGCAATCTACTTCTGATTGTCAAGGTTATTTGCTATTCTGAGAACATCTTTTAGCTGTGCCCATGAGTCAGGCTACACCATGATTCATTTACCATTTATCATCTTGATTTCATCTACAACTCTACAAGTAGACGAACATTTACACTGCTACATCATACATTTCTTGATTTCTATGTATTAGATAACAGTAGCTTGCATTCAACTTACTAGATTTGGTCATTATTTTAATATTCTTTTTTTATATCATTTTCATTTCATATGCAAATATTTAACTATTCTTTCAAGATAACCCTACAAATGTCAGAATATGAACATCAATAGTTCTGTTCTGTTGTAAAATACATAACTTAATCCGTTAACAAACTGTTTTTCATTAAATGAGTAATAGTTATGTTAATAAAAGACAATATTATCAATAATTCTGATTAATTTCATAATCATCACAATATGTGTCGAGTGTATACAATAATACATAGGCTTGAACAGGCATTTCTAAAAGAGGTCTTGGCCTCGAAGTAGAAATTCAGCATTACCGCAATAGAGCATTATGTAAAGTAGGTATGATGCAAACGGAGTGGTAAGTCGGTAACTGGTAACGTCTTCATTGGGATCGTGTCGTCATGCTATTCACGTCCGAGGCAGCCGCGGGCTCACGAGCTCAAATCCCATGTCACAGCGTTTGCGATAGACCGCCGAGATTATAAGTAAACGAAAATAGAGCTTTGACGCTTTCATTTTCATCAAAAATGCTGCTTAAGGAAAATGTTAACATCATTTTATATTATTTGTTAAGTATCCACAAAGTAAAAAAGGAATAAAATCTTAAAGCTTTTATGAAAAAAGTTAATTTAAATATATTATGTAAAATATACAGTGCCATTCTTAGGTATTCAATTATTATGAACGCTAATATTTCACAGAATTTTTACTGCCAGCTAAATGGAATTCTTTCCCTAAATAGGGCGATTCTGAAGGGTAATCTGGCGAATAATGTCGGATGAAAAAGTTACTGATAAATAATAGTCGGTTGACTGATCGCGAGATCACTGATATCCATTGAAAAAGAATCTGTACGTTGAGTAATGGCTTCCGCAGGAGGGCATTGGGCTAGTTTAGTGGCGGGCCCTAGGCGACAAGAAATTGCGGGAGCGGCGGTCAACCAAAGATTTCAAGGCTAAACCAAGCCAAACGCGGTCAAGTAACAAATAGCCATGGCTCAATTGAAACGTCCTCTTTACAGAACCCTTCCTCGACCCATCATTAATTTAAAATGCCATTACTCTCTTGGTTAAAGATGAAATGAAACTGCTAAGGTGACAATATGTAAAAGTAGATTAAGATATGTGTAATAAATATGTCATTTTAAATAAGTCAGAACAGGATAGACGTATACTCCACTACATTGCAAATAATGCTTTGAATTTGAGACGTTTTGTCTTGACAGCAGAGTCCTTTTATTTGATATGGTATTCAAATAAAGCTGTATATATGATTTGGGCCAAGAATACTTCATTCGTCAGTTAAACTCTGCACAAGCAGCATAACAAACCCAAACCAAACAAATGTCGAATAAACAATACTCGTGAACGGCAATTCTCTGAATAACATCCACTTGTGAATAACAAATAAGAGTGTATAGTTTAATGTTAGCCTTCAGTCCGTTGCCACCTTCTTAATTATTATAATTTATTCATATCACACTTACTACACAAACATTTAATATCAATTCGTAACGCATTCATATTCTCAATGATCTATTAAAGTGAACGTATATTCTTCATTTTCATAACACAACAAAATTATTTCCTAGAGAAATGTAGAATATTTTTAAGAGAAACGAAGTTTTGCTCTTTGCGGGATGTGTTTTCATTGACAATAGATCTTAGATACAATGTTTTATCGCCACGATCTGCAAACTGAATATAACATTAGAAATGCTAACTAGGATGCGCTAAATTAGATTTAAATTCTTTGTGCACACATATGTGTGAAGATCTCAAGTTTGTAAACTGTTGTTGACAATTGAAATTACTTTTTGAGAGTGAAGGCAATTTCCTCAAAAAGAATATCACTGAATAAGGATCGTTATTGTGATCGTTAGCAGCGTGAACTCACGTATCCCTAGAAAATTTGTAATCCATTTTCTGAGTACGTGCGTGAAATCAATTATTTGTACTTACTAATAATGGTTGTTTCGCAAAGGCATATCAATCGATCGTTATGATTTAAAACGAACTTTAAAAGAGATCATCAAAATATTGTTTTTTTATGAGATAAAACCCCGCGGTGACACACGTGGCTCTGTTGAACGAATTCGAGTTATTATTTCAGTTTTAAAAATGCAATTTGACATTCTTAAATTCTTCATTTCTTTGTGAGATTCAAACCGCTTCTTTCTTAAGATACCAACAGAAACAACTATAAATATGTTTAAATGTCTTATATGAAGTAATATCTAAAATGAAGTATTTCTTTCACCACAATTAAAACTAAATTCATTGTATTTAATGGAACCAAAACCACCCCTGGAGGTAGGTACATACTTCTTCGTACAGTATTAGTTTTAATCTACAAGGGTGACATTTTAGCACGTAGATATGACGTGAAGCTTAAAATTAATGAAATGCTAAAAATGCATATTTCTCAGAAAAGAATTCACAGTGTGTATTCGGTAACATTAAATTCCTTTTTTTTACATATTATTGAATATTTTACGCTGTGATATGATTGGTATGATGACGTTACGAGAACACTACTATAGTTACTACAGTAAGGCATACCGATATACTATCAGGAGATTACGAAACATATAGAGCTTTGTAACAAAAGAACATTTATTTACATTTTTATAGTAAAACTATTTTTCATATTTTTTTTATGAAAAGATATAAGAACACAAGAGTCTATATTTAGGTTTTAATATTCAAATTTTCACTACTCTCATACTTACTATATTTTTAAATGTCATAATTATAAAAGAATCGAAGTAGAATATATACAGATATAAATTACTGTAGGACAATCGCTGTGAGGAGGAAACATCACAACTCGTTTGATGCATAAGTGATCGAATGGGCTCCATTCATTGCAGGTCGATGGTCTATTGCGTAAAGAACCGTTACCTATCTGTTTAAATTGGAACCAAATTGGTTTCTTGGCCCCAACTAGGCCTTACTATATTCTAATAACTAGAGACATGACTGGTCAAGAATTAACTACATCTATTGTATAACGTAACAGCTATTATGAAAATAATGGACTATTTATCGTTTAAAAATGTACAGCAACTTTAAAGGCCATACGAATCTACCGTTGATTAATGTATTACAGAATTAATATTATATACTATATATCACAAAATATATGTATTATGAAGTTTATAATATGCAAATTCACGAACAGATATTATATTTACTTGGTTTTTCAAAAAACATCTATAAAAAAATTGACATTTCTTAAGAGGTCCGTTGATTATTTGGCCAATCCAAATGCAAACCTTACTACAAATATAAAATTCTACTTTTGAATATTAGCATAAAATAGTGCAAAAACAACATATTTTAATAAGTTGTTGAAAATACCCTTAAGTAAAATTGTATTGCTCTTATTTAAATTGTGTTCTCTCAAAATTTTCTTAAAAATATCTAATGTATCCAAAAAATAAACATTCCCTAGTATAAAAGATAATAATGCAGTAACGCTACAAAGCTTTAGCCTTATTAAAATTCCAGTACTCACTACGGCTTTGTAACTAAAGTTAATAATATTCTAAATTAACGTAGTATGAAATAATTTGAAACGTTTTCTACAGACTATCAATCTGTGCCGTTAATGAGATTCAAACGGCCGGCGCGATTACGTCCACCAATTTGTGCCTCATTGCACCAACCTAATGAAATGCCATAAACTGATGCTCACCTTTTATACAATATTATGTATTACATTGCAGTAATTACATATAAAATATCCATCAAAATTAATCGACGCTATAACCAAACTAAATATTTAAAAAAATGTTTAGGCATTTTTGCAATTAATTTCTACCAAGAAGAGCAAGTCAGACACTATAGTTACTGCTAACAACCAAGCTAGGCAGGTAAGGAAGTGCTTTTTACTAATTAAAGCTAGTGTTGTGAGTCAGAAATACTTTTGGGATATTCCGTAAACCAAATTTGAAGAAAATATATTCCTTTTAAAAACCCAAGACCCTGTCTAGACTGCGAATTCAGTCTTTTCAGTAAACAACTTAAATAAATTATATCACTACGAGAAACTATAAGCCAGCGGCAACTGATAATTTATATGATGAAGTCGTAACTTACTTATAAGCTTTCACCAAATCAACGTCATCGACCTTTACACGCGAGCAATAAACATTCACCCAATATAAAAACAAATTTTCACCACATCGAAATTGTCACTAGGTTGATCAAAAAACATTGCAATCGTTAAACTCGTTCGTATAGTTTTATAGGTACGTAAATAATGGCAATGGAAATCATATTTATTCTAGTTTAAAAACAGCAGGTTTATATCAAATATTTTTATACAACATACTAAATAAATAACGTGATAACATGGATGACTCAGTTGTCGCAATGGTCGGAATGACGGACAGCCGAAGTAAAGGGTTCGATCCCCGGTCCGGTCAACATTTGTGTGATGGTATGGGTGTTATATATTTATATTTATAAAAAAGGATATATGTTTATCTGTTGTTAGCATCTTGGATCTGACGGGCCGTGAGTGTAATGTGTCCTGATATCATTATAAAATATATTAAGAATTTTAAGCATTGCTATATAATTAATATAATATACCTTGTTACAGCGAAGCTGTTATGTATTCTTGCAATAACATCACAGTCGTAACATTGACGAATCATTTGCACACAATAGGTACACCGGAAACAATTGTACTTTCTCCAAACGATCATTTTTTTGAATTAAAGAAATCGTACATTATCTTTTATACCTACATTACAATTAGATAATATAGTGAGGTATAATTATGCTTAAATCTGAATTCATAGGCAAATTAAAGATCTTCAAATAACCTCCAATAATCATAAGTTCCAATTTAAACATATCCTGTATTTCTGACATCTCAATTGCTCTTTTACAATCATCTATTTGTGCAGGCACTCGAAGAAAAGCTTCCGTCGCACACATTCAATAACAGCGTGATTGAATTCCTCGCTATTTTTACTACCACAACGTTGATTATGAAATTCGGTTTCGTAAATCAATCTAATATGTGCAGCTGACCGAATTAAAATAAATGCACATTCGGAAAAAAAGGAAAATCCAATCGACGACGAGACGAAAATAAGAGATCTAATCAAAATGTTATTAATTCGAAATATAAAAGAATTATATTTGTATATCAAATAAACAAACTAAAAAACTTTAGAAAAGGAATAAAAACGTATTCACGTTTTAATCTTTTTTAAAGTTCATCTAAATTGCATCTGTTAAATTTCTTCGCGAACAATGGATGTTACTTTCGCATTTATAATAATTAAGCTAATTTGAAATATCAATAAAATTGTTACAAGAAGAAATTCATTTACTTTCATATAAACGTCTACATCTATTATGTGTTACAAATAAGTAATCGTTGTATGTCTAAACCGCAAGTGTATCTACTCCATTGTCTGCACGCAGCAATTTATTTGGCCATTGCAATCGCGGTAAAACGATTACGCTACTAATTTGTTACCACTCCGTAACAAACATTAAAAGTGCATTAAATTCTATTTAAGCATCAACAAAGCAAAGCTTGTTCAATAATTGAGACATGAGTATCGTGCAAAATTTCAAACTACTAGTTAGTTAGTCTGAGGAGCGTAAGTCCATAGTCGGGTAAGAATATCATGAGTACAATACATACATTTATGCGTACACTCACAGACGCAACTGTATATGCTAACCTGCTAAACCAAAAATACCAGTTTAATTGACAATCTACTCTATTGGAGTTTTCGGCAAGCGCCGCGGTTAAACATAAAACCTGATGTTGTCCAGCATCAGCATAATATCTAATGGTTCAAGCAACGTAGAACTAAGTAATAATTTTTAAATTTTAATTTTATGTGTTGCTTCGATTTCTGTATGATTTCTTATCGTAAACCCTTTGTAAGACCCTTTGAATAACAATCTTGTAACATTGTATGATTTAACAATGCATAATAATTATTCTTTTATGGAGTAATTATGAATACCACAGTTGACCCGAACAAAATGCTGATAGGTCACGCAACTCTAATAGATCGATCACGGCACACGTGCTGTGGACTCAGCTCGGACAAGTGCTTTCATAAAAGCCTTACCTTTACTTCTTGTTTTTCTATACTGCTTTTAACCCGTTTTTGAAGTAGTTTTTAGTTGTGAATAGGTTTAACAGTAAGGAACGAGAACTCATTAATGTCCAAAATCTGATAAAGAGTTAATTTTTAAGAGATGGCAACTCCAACTCCCGCTTAATAAGCGTATATGAGATTTAATATTTTATTTTAATATGCCTCATTGTTTATTTCATGTAACGATTTTTCTTTATAGTGGACACTAGTGTCACTGAACTGGGAATTGATCGTTACAGGATTTATAGGAATGTTAAGAACCGGTCCTTGTTTCCGATGGCAGAAGCTACTTGCTAGAGCAAAAATTGCTGAGAAAAAATATTACTACTTAGAAAAACAACCAACAGCCTAAATAGCATACAACTATTTACAAAAATAAATACGAAAACAATTCCCAAAACCGTGATTTAAATAATTGAAAGAACTCTCCTAAAAACAAGTCTTAAATAACAATGTTTTCAAAACATGCCCAGGCGATATTTTAAAAATATCTTCCATATACCAAAACAGCTCATAATGTGCCAAATAGAACCAATATTTACGAGACTTAAGTTGAATTTCCAGTGGCAAGCTTTTAGTGTTAGTGCAGGTATTTTGATCATGACTAGTACTGCAGTCTGTTCAATAGCGGATGCGATGGATTGTAGATTATTTTTGTCTCGGAAAGTAGATGCATGAGCTGCGAATATGTAGCCTACAAGTCTAAGTCATAAGAAATAATGTGGTTACAGCTTATTTCATGTATTCCTCAAACTTTGATAGAGGTTGTAACGTTATTTGCAGAATTAATGAATATCAATTCAAACATAAATTGAAACAGATCGTTTATGAGCGACAAGATCAGCTTCTTTTTCAACGTCATTCTGGATTGGATGTGTTCGCTGAGTATAAAATCAAATGAACCTTAACTACGTATAAAATATATCTAGATATAAACAGAATTGAATACTTATCAATATTATGTATGCGTGTTGCGTATGCGTATGCGTATGTATAGGGAAATTAATTGTTTAAATTGTTCATCCAATTCTAATTTAACATATTTCATAAAAAATATAAAATACATTTTCTGCAAAGGCATGGTAGAAATATAAAATAGAACAACATTTCATTACATTAATACAATTAATTCTCCAAAAAAATAGATTTATGGATGAATTGAAAACCCCTAAATTAACTAGCAACAACGAGACACTTGCAGATGAAATAAATAAAATGAATGTATATTTCTACCGAATATAAGAATAATTTGGCTCTCTTGACGGCAGAACAGTTTATATTAAAACACGCAATATCCGCAACCTAAACGGAAGTAGAGCACGTAATTAAAAGCAAAAGTAAATACAGTTTAACAGCTTTAACACTACCATTAAAAATACTTTCAAAATATTGCTTCGATTTTGCATATAACACTCGTTTCTCGAAATGTAATATATATATATGGGAATGATTAAACCGGGTAGAGTAACTCTATCAGTCAAAATCTATTAAAGTACTATTATATTACTACGAATAGGCCTCTTTTTTCTACAATCAAACTAAATCTCTTGTTCTTATTGCAACGATTTAAATATGCAGTTGTTGCGACGGTATGGGCTTCCGTTGTTTGTCACTCATAAAGTAATGTCGCAAAATACACAAAAGGACGATGATAGCGGATGTCCACATAGACTGTATGTACACTATATGTAGGTAATTAGAGCCGTGCGTGAGATCGTTGTGACTAGTTAACACACTTTCAATTTAATTTTGCGATTGTTGAACCTGCATCGGCGCCATTACGTGACATATAATTAGACATTACAAACGAATACATACGACTTTCACTTCCTTTTTGTATCCATGCCTACCTTTTCGTGTCATGGATTAATAAAGTATCTAAAGCCGGTTGATTCTCAAATAATCAAGCGGACAGTTCTCAATATTGAAACACTGAACATTGATAAATACTTTTGCGAAGTTCATTCATGATCGAAGTAATGATAATAATTTAAGTACAATAATAAACATTTAATAGTATGATAGAAGCCAAAGAAACGTATACGAACGAATAAATAAGTATATGAGTATTAAAAAATAGAAAAGATTAAAATACTAACATCTACGTCATGGTCCGTGGAGCTATTAAAGACAATAATAAACGGATAATGTACAAAAATCCTTCATAGGCCCAAAAAAAAACCTGAGCTTGAGCTTTATGTGGGAAAAGCTATGGTCCTCATCTCAGTCCTTGCTAATTAACTAATGTTATGTCGTTGACAATGAATTTCCAAACAAATATATACCTCTTGTGGGAAAATGCATTTTGCGAGTTACTTTTGTTGTTGCGATCTCACGGCCGTTGACTTTGGTTTTTTCTCACGCTGTTTTAAGATTGATTACACGCGCCTTGTTCCTGTGCAAACGGAAGCTAATACGTATAAATTGGTTTTAAAATTTAATAATTACATTCCCCAACGAAGGTTATATTTACTTATTTACTATAACAAGAGAAACAATTATTATTGTATGTGGTATCGTATCTCCTGTATGTAAAATATGAATGTGCCTATAAGACAGCTACATCGATGTATGAAATTAAATTTATTTGAGTACCTAGATTAATATATTAAAATTTATACGTATTTAAAATAAAACATAAAATTTATTCATTTTTAACATGTTTGGTCAACAGAATACATAGAATGAATTGTTACTAATTTAATAAATTAATTAATTTTATTTTAATTATAATGAATTGTCTCATTCTAAAACTCGCAGCAATAAAACTATGTAAATTGAATGTTACGATTTTATATAATCATTATAGCAGAACGCTTTATATATTATGAATGCAAGTAACCATTGATAGGAAAAAGAACATACAACTGCTAAACACGTATTTTCCATATTTTAATATTAATTATGTATATACAAACATTTATTTACATTGGTTTCGCTGAAATAAATTATAGGTAAATACTTTTAAGTAAGTAGTTTTATTGAACTGATGAATCATAGCTGAGATATTTTTTGTACAATTTAATTCTGAAATACCTCCTATTTAGAATGTTTGGGTATGACCCGCGTGAATTAGTAAAGAAGGCGACAAAAGGTCCCGTCAGAGAGGGTCAAAGTAATTTATCTGTTAAAAGAGTCATATTTTGTGTGGGAAGATCGAACTCAGTTACTCCATAGTAATTATTAATGGCGGTTATCTTGTATACGTTTACGGAAATATAAAATGAAATCTTTACCATTGTATTTGCTATCCACATGCGACCCTTATATATAGTTAAAATTAATATTTAGTATAGTAGTAGGTCTACTGCTCACTGTTTTTTTTTACAAAATGGGGCAAGCGGGCAGGAGGCTCACCTGATCGTGATACCGCCGGCAATGGATACTCGCAATGCCAGATGCCTCACAAGTGCGCTGCCGGCCTTTAAGATGACTATACGCTCTTTTCTGTAAGGTCCCTAAGTTGTATTAGTTCGGAAATACCTCTATTAGCAGCTGGTTCCACAAAGCGGTGGTGTGCGGCAGTGACTTCTGAAGCGTTCAATTGTCGAACGGATTAATAATTAATTGAATATAACCTACTAATATAATGAAATACAAAACACAAATACAAGTAGTTTGTATTTGTAACCAAGCAAACAGGAACATTCTATATCAATTAGATATATAAATTGTAGGTAGATGGGCTATGTCGAAAATATTTGGTTGTTAAATAGGATCTCTAGGCAATGTAAGTAGTAGTAGCCAGCGTTTAATATCACGATGATGAGCACGGGTCACAGCGATGTACAATGAGCCATTTCCTGTGGACATCAACCAGAACATGAACAAGGACGCGTGTTGATAACATTCATACCTTTTTGATTCGCACCGTATTTCATAATAATGAAATAGCTTTACAAATCGATAGATTTTTATTTCGTCCGATAGTTATAATCGGACTGAAAGACAAAGACTTAGCAGAAGTTGCATCCGAAATCCATAAATCGCGATTGCGAGTTAAAAGTATATTAGAAATCCAGGTGAGGCGTATGACCGTTTGTGACCTCGGAACAATTACCCGGCCATTAGCGAAACGAACACAATGCTCAGCCATTAAGCGGATGTCCAGCCAGCTACCCGCACCCGCTCAATTTGCATTTGTTTGGAATTAGATCGTCAGCAGCAACGGACACGAGCCGCGCTTTGTGTCACCTGTAATATCTCACCGTAATGCTTTGATCCGCTTAACTGACCTCAGATAGATCATCACAACGCTATCTCGCGTCTATTTTAGAAATTCGTGACCCATTTAGATATGTATTATATAAATTAGAAGGAATGTTGCCATTTTCGTTTAGAAGAAAGATAATTTGCGAACGGCGCAGAACGTCGTGAGATGGTAATGACAAATGGCGTACAAGGCGTCTTATCTCGCTGGGAAAAGATGTAGCCGAGGTTTCTTAGCGTGCTTGAATTACGGACGATGTCGTTAGGTAAACCCCATCTAGCTGATATCTCTCCACCCCTAGTTGACAACGCTACCTACGGCCGGAGATAACCATTTTAGCGTATCGAAGTCTACTAATACTAACATATAAACGAGTGTTACAATGGTGCCTTGAGCAATCAGCGCTTAAATATCTAAACCGCAATGGCAAATCGCCAGTATTCTGTATTTTAGTCAGTTCTATTTTGTAATAAGGGAGATAGCCTCGCCTTCTTCTGAAATATATTGTCCCCTTTAGCTGGTAGCGAGCTCTGAAACCACACCAGCCGCTAATACAGTGGTATCTATACATCTTAATTCGTACTCGTATCGAAAAGAACATGAGATGCTTTATGCGCATAAAAGTAGTAATAGTTAATTGAAGTCCAACAACCCTCTGTAAGTAGTTTATCGAGAGTAAATGATCGGCATAAGCCATGATTATTAAGCATGAAATGGAAACCTAGGACTTGCACTACCCTATGCCTCCATTACGTTGTTACTCCGCTACAAACATGAGAAATTAAGACAATACTTTATATATCATTATATTAAAATATCATATATACTGTTTATAACATTAAGCCCAAACCGCCAAAGTGCATTGATAATTATTAACCTAGGCCCTGGGCCCTTTCCTTACTTGTTGTATGTTCGAAGGTCCATCTGTATTAGCCAATTTGTATTTTAAATTACTATAAAAGCATAATGCTTAAAACATCTAGTGGGGACCTTCGCGTTAATCATTTTGTAGCTCTATTTATATATGAGACGAAAGCAAATGATCTGAATATTCAGTTCTAAACTTGTACAAAATGATCCTCGAAATACACACAATAAGATAATGTAATTTGTATCACGCCATAACCAAGCGTATGTTCATGCCCAAAACTGTAAATACCTAGGTCGAAAGTGGGATATAAAATTTTAAGTTATTATATTAAATAATTAACGATGATCTGCTAGCTCACACTATTTAAAGAAAAACACTTCATGAACGGATTTAAGTTAAGTATTTTTGCAAAATTTAAATATATTTTACATTATTTTTAAATTTTTCCGACGTTTCACGTAACGTCGAAACAAATCCGTTCATAAAGTGTTTTTCTTTAAATGAGTAACAGTTATCTTAATAAAAGACAATATTAGCTCACACTAAATAATATTTTTCTATAATAATCCTGTTAAGATAGCTACCGTTATATGCATTTGATTTGAGATAATATGTAAGTACTTGATTATGGATTTTGAAATCTGTAATTTAAATTTTCCAATTAGACTGTAACTAAACAATACATACGTTGCTAATCAAAATTCTCAGGTTTTAGAAACATCTGTCGATGTGTCATGTGAATCAAAATTTCACGTTTGTATCATAAAATCATAACGAACGTTAGCATATGAACTTTGTTTTTTAATGTCGTTGGCAGATAAGAAACCTTATCAAACCTGAGACGCTAATTGCTACTAGATACATTATTTTGTCTTAAGTATTTTGAGCGTTATCGTAATAATAAATAATTGTTCTTATAACATAAACAAAAGATAAATTAGCAAAACTGTTTAAATTTATTAGTAGTATTAGTAATTAAAATTGTTTAGTTTTGCGAATTAGATCATTAAATAAACGCAAATAACTATTGTCAAACTGTTATCACCCCACGCAGTTTGTGAAGCCGATGCATACACTTCTAATTTATAATAACTATTACATAGTAAATAATTTTAACTACATGCTTTTATAGGTTTAACATAACTGAACAATTCAATTTAAACTTTAGTTACTATCACATTACCATTCATTAATGCAAAAGAAGTATTGTATCATTTCCGACCTCCCAAGAGGGTAAACGAATATACCTTGCTACAGCAGTACCAAGAGTTCCCTTATGACATAATGTATCTAATTACCAAATAGTCGTTCATTCTACCGACAACGCTCAGCAATGGAGTGCGTTGTTATCATATGAGTTCAAACAAAAACTGGTTCTGACCCACATTCACCGAGCTGTAATCTGTGCAATAGAACCTATGTCTTGTCGACACTTTGTGTGTGTGTTCTCTCAATAAACGTTACAGACCAAGCCTTATGCTTTGTAATAGTATTGACTCGTTTTTGAACTATGTTTCTTTCAATTTCCGGTCTGACTCTCTGGATGTTAGGCCATAGTGAGTATAATTTATAAAAGTACCTATATTCATTTGTAGGTACTAGTTAGCTTACACAACGTACTAGGGAACACGCGTACGTCTATCTATTTTACTAAATATCTTGAATTTATTTTAGTTTATCATAATTTTGTAAACTCTAAACGAAAGGTTAACAGCACCTTTGTATACATTATAAAATATTTTTCATTCCGTTTAAGAAAGCAGCTTTACTCAAGCAATCGCCTATTTTTAACGTGTTCAATAAATAATCTAATTCTGGCATCTCATAAAAGTAACATTAAGATCGAGCAGATGCGTCTTATAAATGGCAGGAACACTATCTACTCTGCAATAAAATAACAATTTTATCACTAAATAAATGTATTCACGTATATTGGATTTCAGTATGTATATAAACACGATAAAATGATTAAATCGTAATATTCACATATTTTTCCTTTCATACATTGTACGTTTACTAAGCCGAGAAAAAAGGTTCATTTTAATAAATCCAATAATAATACTGAAAGGAGCAGGTATGAATCCATGTGGTAGCACCTGACACGCTCCCCAATATCGGACCTGAGATAAAGCATCCCGTCTACCTTAGATAAGGGATTCGAATATTTAATGTATTCTACGGACTTAAGTTCTTGTGTCGTGTCGTTTTTCGTAACCAAAGATTATTCAATACAAATCGTCTAAATCTAAACGGCTAAACGTTTACAAAAAGTCTTTGCAAAACTAAGAATTATGGTTAAAGAAGTAGCAGCCAGTAGGTATATTAACAGATTAACCGACACCGTTTACAGTAGAAAGTTTGAGGCAGGTCAACCGGTAGAGAATCGCGTAAACTCGAAGCTTCGCCCATAAAAGCTCTATTTGTATAAATGTCTCACACAGCTTCAAACCTAAAATACAGTTATTGACTTCCGTTAGGTTATACACAGTAATCCATCTTTTACTTTAACTCTTAAGGCTACAGCATCGCGTCTCTCTAAATTATTCGACGAAACACATTTCTATTTTATGGGCCCTCAGATAGAAGCATCAATATAAAACAAAAAATACATGAGAACTGGCAACATTACAAGCTGAAAGGTAAACGTGGCAACGGCGCACGCGCATGTTGTTAAAGTAGAAAAGAGATAGAAAACCTAGTCGGGCGAGTTGAGATTCGAAACAAAGTTTCACAGGAGAGCGGGGAGCCCGCGTCTGTTCTGCTTTCAACGAACTAAGCACTCAAAGCGCTGTATCTGAAATTATACTTACTGAAACGGTTAAAAAAGAAATATAGGCATTATTAATACAAAATAGGCGCAGCGTAAATTTCCAGAATATTCATTTTTCATTGGTAAAAATTGATAAAATAGTAGCGATACTGTTCCAATGCGTAATACTATTACGATTTAGTGTCGAAGCAATTTTATTTTATATATAATTTTCAAATTATAATAATACAATTAAAGTAGGTATCGTTGGGCATGTAATTATTTATGTAAAATTTGCTTTGTATAAACATTGACAATTTGTATACATGACACACCATTCTAACATTTTTCCAGCCCTAGCTGTAGAGTATAAACTCTACCCAAATTAAGAAAAATATTTAATCAATTATAAACTAACTATCTTTTCGTCAATGTAAAAATGTGTCTGTAAAGATACTGTAAATTGCATATTTTTGTATTATAAATATAAATAAGTAAACTGAACAATATTAAGAGTATCAGTCAATAGATTTTATTGTAATTTATAATCGTGGTGTTTACTGGTATTCAAGCGCTTGCTTAGCTAGAAGTGCTAATCACAAACGCTCGTAGAGTTGCGGGCAAGCCAGTGCCGGTTACGAGTGCGTCGTGAGTGTACGTTGGTCCGTCCGTCGCTTGAACCACGTCGACAGCGCGTTCAGTGTAAACAACACAAGCAAAGCCTACACCTACTTAAGAACCGGTTACTACTTTGTGATCTTGGAGTGGTACAAGTTGTATTAATGTGGTCGATGGACCATTTATATGAAAAGAAAACGGTGTTAATTTGTGACAGTGATAATTATACAAACGATGCGATGACCTATGAGCTAAAATCAGTGATACAGTTGCCTTTGGATTATTTACGGCGGTGAATTAACAATTCAAGCGGTAAGTCCACGTAGGTCGCCATAAATATTGTAGAGTGCAGCAAGACACGTTACAACTTACAAAAAGCCCTAGCTGTAGGGTAGCAAGGAGAGCGGGCATTGTTGACACAGGCGAGGTTAACATTGGTTCATGTATTGAATGGACACACTTTGAAAATATGCGCTACGTTTGCATTTTTCAAATTAATTCACCTGTTTTTTAATAAGAAAACAGCTCTTGGTATAGTGCTTATGCAATTGGTTATAAATTATAATGTAGAACCTCAATAACTTAAGAAATTACTTGGTATTGTAGTCTGAAAGTATTTAGCACCTAACTTTATAATAAATGGTTACACCTCTGTCCATGTCATCTCCAATTTTTATTTATGATAGCCGACTTTTTGATAAAAACTACGCTGTAACTAAATAGTTGTAATCACATTTATAAATTGAAATATTATGGTCACCCTACAAGAGCAATTGGGCCGGTTGCATAGGGACGCATCACGCAGCGAGGCACAGTCAACGCATCACGGGGTAAACCGAACCGTGTATACTTTAGAGCCCAAAAGTTTTTGTTGGACTCTATTAAAGTATACTCTTAGCCTTGGCTGCGATTAGTTTCCATTGTTTTAAAATTTTGACATTTAGCATTTGGATACATTTATGGTATGCTGTTTTTTATGAAGGCTAGTACTACTCGGTAGTATCTAGGTACTGTAAAGAACGCGAATAATATGTCTACTATTTTAAAATTAAAATGCACAAAGGTAAAGTTAATTAAAACCTTTTTAAGCTTGTAAAGCTTAGCTATATAAAGACTGATTAGAAGTATGTCTTGAATGCCGTGTCGAAATTTCGTTTTCCTTATATGTATGTTCTATGGCACAAGATAACGTAACGTAAAAAGTTACGAATTAACAAATATCACCATGTCTATTTCTTAACCCCAAATTAAAGGTATTGGCAAAAAAAATTTAGCTTTTACTGAAATGCTTCGGCTTATGCTTTAGCATTCCTTTACAGACCGACAACACATCCGCGATCCGAATGCTATCGGTCCATGTGCTTGCCGCACAATTTATAACATAATAATCAATTATAGATTCGATGACTATGTATTTTTAAATTATGAATACAAAAAATAATTGTTGGTAATTTAAAATGACCTAAAAAGTGTTTATGTGAATTGCACATGTACTTATCATTTCCGATAAGTCTTATTTAATTTAACTGATAAAAACCTTTGTTTTATTATCAGTACATTTTGTCCATTTATGACGCGACAGATGAATCAAATTATACCTGCACATGTCAAAATAAAGGATCAAAATCCGAATATTTTAATTGACCTAAATTACCATTATTAATCATAAATAGTGACTACACTTACTACCACATCACTTTTCTCAACCCTGAGTGAGATTCAGGCCATATAAAATAAACAGCTGTAATTAATTTACATTATAAGACCTCTTAGCCACATTAAGCCTCCTTCGAACTAAAACAACACAAAAATGATTTATTTAAATCAGTAATGCCGAGGTTAGCGTTCCTTACAGGGAAAATAAAATACAAATTCAATTAACGTCTACGGAGTTTATAACGTATATATCTAATCTAAGCTTAGTACTACGGAAGCCTCCATGGATAAAACCAACTGGCAATTTTTTATCATTAAAATTACTTATACCAAAATGCTTACAATCTGGTCGTCAAAACTCTTATTTATTACCTAGTCGCATCGTCACGGTATTCAAAAGATTTTTTAAAAACAATGTGATGTAACTACCTATTAATATAAAATAAATAAATAATATTATTAAATAAATAAATATGTATATGGTCAAGTAAACAATTTGACTTGTTACAGATCTTTTCAATACAACTCTCCTGTCACAAAAGTTCCTGTCAAAGAACAGCGAAAGTTCCCACTGAATAAGTCGCTAATTGTGTGGTTCTATTTCTCGCGAACCATTCAAAATATAGAAACGAAAAAATAGTGTAAAATAGGGTAGTAAGTAGTTCATGTTTGCGACCTACAATTATACACTTTACAAGCTTCATTCTAATTTTGTCAATTAACGACTTAACCTCACAGAACTTACAATAGCACTACTTTCACCTAAAACTTTTCTTAAATTGTTTTATATTACCAAGCTGGTAGATAAAAGTGTGAATATAGATAATATGATGTGATGTGTATGTGTGTGTAAACGTAACGTTTATTTTAGTACATATTACATTATTAGGTAGTAAGATTAGTATATATATAAAATAAATGGCCTACCATTTAAAAAGAAATATGGCTATATAGAACGTGTCGGCTTTTGACCACGCAAATTGTTAAGCACACGAAAGCAATTTGTAATTCCGAGCTAACCAAAAATTATTTTAAACCTACATTTTATTCCGGCTATTTTATTTTTAAACGTATTCCTATCGTTTCTTTAGAAGACTTGCTGTAGCCGTTAATATGAGAAATAAAAATAAATTGCACCTAAAACCGCAACATATCCATATAATTAAAATGCCATTATTTAAGTTATATGTTTCTTACAAATTTAATCAGATGTCTATTCACAGACAATAAATCAAACAAAGCAAGTTCCTCAGTTATAAATGGAAGTAGTAAAATCATTACGAGCTTACATCGTAATGAATGAATGACAATATTATCAGATGTCCTGCGCAGCTCATGCGTCATACGCTCACACAAACCACTAGGCACTATAGATATAACACAATATTTAATTACTTCAACTTCCTTCCGAAACGTTAAAACTGTAGACGTTATTTGTTACTACAGTTAACTTTGATTAAATTGTTAGCCCTGTTAAATAAATATATCTAACACATAAGCTTTAATTTATTAATTCATACTATAGCTTCTCTTTAATTACTTCGTGCTGCTTATTTTACTGATGATAATACTTTATGATGTATGTTTGAAGCCTAAAACATTACATTCCATATTATTCTATCAAAGAAAGAGGTTTGCCTCGACATTGACACATAAATAGAAAAAAAAGTACTTTAAATTTGTAATGCAATTACAAAACATTTTAACTAACGAGCGGCCAATTACCATACTTAACTAAAAAGTTATTACATATATCACTAATTGAATAAACGTAATTCATTTGAAAGCCAACTAACAGCGCTCTACAAAACTACATTTGTGTAATGAAGCGCGGTAATTTCTATACCTATTACCGCATTATGTATCTACGTAATTTGAACTTATGAGCGCCGCATAACTATAACAAGTTGTCTAAAATTACTCAGTATAATTAGGCTAACTATTCGACACTTTGGTCCGAATTCCAGAATCGATCTCCTTTTTGATCAATAATAGAGAGAACGAAACATTAAAATTATTGTTTATCGTGACTGTTTACTAGAACTAGAAGTTTAGTTTTGTTATTTCATTTACGTAATAATAATAACGCCGTACAATCTTTTTACAATATTTCACGGAAAATAAAAGAAAATATGAAAGTAACCGCAGCTTCCCGAGCCTCGTGGGATTTTGTCGACCACTACGAGCGTTTGCCCGAGGCTCGTATGTCAACCACATCTACATAATAACAGGCCTATCTGGAACACGCCACACGCATCCTTACAATTCCGACTAAGAAGCCTTAATGTGCAGAGCAATTATAATAAAGTTTCGGTGAGATGGTGAAGTTAAGAAAAATTTATTCTTAGAACGATCTACGCAATAAGTTTATAAATAACTACTGATCGTTTTGCGTGGTAACACTCTCAGAAATTAACATTTTGCGTAACTGGATGACGACTTGCTAAAATTTGTACAAATAAAAAAGATTAAAGCTTGGACTTGGTAAGAAATTACCGGGGATACGCAATTATTTTTGGATTATGATACTGTTAGTCTTAATAAATGAACACTAAAATACATATTGAGATTTCATATTATATTTTTTCACAGCATATTTTATTTCATAATATTAGGAATTCGATGCCAGTAAGCAACTTTATACCTAACATACATATTTTATTAGTTTTGCTATTTCACAGTTTACGCTTCATAGCAGATGTCGTTGTCTGCAGAGATCTCGTTGTAAGAATAATTAATTTCATGCAACGTCCCTACTAAAACAGTGTTATCCTTGGTGTACTATTATATTATTTGTAGAGGTTTGATACGACTTATAAAAACTGTAATACGTATATAAAGATGCATACTTTTCTCGGCTGTAGTTATGAGTAGATACTACACAACCTTTAACATTTCAATTTGTATTTTGACTGAACTGGGCAGAGTAATATTCAGCTATGCTCAAAGTACTTGTTGATCAAGTAATTTGTGCCACCAGATCAACAAACAAAATAAGTTCGCGGTCGTAATGTATTTGTAGGCGACTTACCTAAGTACTGCAGTGTTAAACTTAATTATAATCAGCTCGTTAACGCCCACTCTCTCGTTAGTTTAAGCCGAGCACAAGGTCAAAAGAATCGTGCATGTTTCATAACTCATTATATAAATGACGGTATTTTATACTAGGGATGGTAAAGGATTTACAACATAAAATTGAGAACATTGAACCCAGGGCAAAACACTTCCGCTCCGTTGTTGCCCATCTTCCTCCCTGCTTAATAATTAGCACTGCAAAATTACTTTTCTTACTAAATGCGAGTTCTTTTGCGAAATGCATACTCACCTCACTGATTTGGGAAAATATGTACACATAGTATTTGTTCCAACAACTCCACGCCAGTTGTCTTTCCACGCAAACTCGAACAAAAGATTTTTAATCCAAAAATATGCCCCCAATCTAGTGTACGGAAACAGTTTTAGATCCAAATTTTTAACTTGTACAGTTAGGGTCAGAACATATAACACGTTAAATAATTTTGTTTATAACATCTGTGCTCTATAGCCATAATGCACGCCTTCTGTTACAATTGTTTTCCTACCCTTTCTATTGAGAATAAACGTTTTAAATTACATTATTACGTTAGGGAAACCGTGACATTTACCACGGACTTTGTTGTCATTTAAAGTACATATATATGATTCAGTACTTAATTATTGCACGGAACGGCGTCATTAAGTCTGATCCGACATATATCATTTATACTCGTATGTGGCAAAATGGAAAATAAATAATATTATATGACTTCATTATCATAATATATTTCAAGGCTTGCAATCACGCTTAATTTCATCATGTTGAAACGATGACGAGTAATGACACAAAGCAGTAGCAGGTACCTAGAAATTCACATTAAATTATAAAAACCGCATCGGTTCCCACGATTATGTGAGTTGATGTAAAAAACTAGAATGCAAATCCTGACTGACGTGCATGGATGCATATTGTCTACGTCATATGGTCAGATGGCAAGTATTCAATATTTCACACGAAAACAATGATCGCATATCCTCATAAATGAAAAAAGCTTCTTTGGATGACGTAACGTGGTAATTTAATTATCTTTCCATTGTATTTACTAATTACACATTAATATAATAAATACAAGAGAAAAACTTTTAGTCTTGCAAAACAGTGCCGCACTATATGGAAAAGTGGAAATGCATCACAAATGATATCAATTCTTTAGTGCTAGATTATTCTTAAAATTGCATAATGTATTCACATACATTCTCAAATCCAAGAAATCTCAAGACACAGTGAGGCGTAATATATTCAACCCAACTCGTAGGATAACATACGCAGTATGCAGTAAATATCAGAGGCAGTCTTTGAATTATTGATAAGATAATGATTTTATTTCAAAGGATACATTTGTTACAGATTACACAAACATGTCTCAAATAAGAGTTGTTTACTAAACCAAAATGGCCGTCGCTCGCGCGGTCTTGGTTCTCCTAGCGTCCACTGCACAAGCATGGATGCCCGATGCAAACGCCCGAATCCATCTCAAATATGGTAAGTTGTTTTTATAAAAACTAGTTTTATTGGGGGGTCAAGTTTTTTTGTTGTTATTTTAGATTTTTTTGGGTCTCTTTTTTATGGGGAATAAATCGTGACCATACTATAAATCAACATTTCTTTGGCCTTATATTAACTTTAGTATTGTACGTTCAACACCCTAAAATATGGCTTCGCCTGATCAAAATACTTCGATAGGCAATAAGCTATGTTACGCATGTACTTATATAAAGTATTATATTATGCGTAGGCCAAACATATTAACTAGAATGTCTGATTGACACGTGAGAACTACACCCAATTGTTATGAAATCGAAATCTTTCATTGTTATTTTAACGCCATACAATGGCTGTATTGTTACTGCTGAGACGTGGATAAGTGGGGTTTTTAACCTATATAAAGTTATCAACTCAGTATACTTAATCATAAGAGCTTAATAAAAGTACATATCCCTATGAATATAACATATACGCTATACGCTATATACATATAGCTACGTTAACAAACTATTGTGTTCAATCGCGTTAAGTTTGGTTTGAAGATACATTCCTGATACATTTTAATAACCGTATGTATCATAAAAACGAATCAGAAAAACTACATTTAAACGTAACACTAGAACTTGTGATTTTGCAACAATTTTGGCACTATTTGGATATGAACTTCCAGAGCATTGACTGGAGGGAGGGCAATAAACTATGCGTGCCAAATCAATGAGGCGTAATATTGGCAACCCTAAGCGAAACATGCAATAATGTAACTGAATCCAAATAACATGGTTAGACTGTTGCAGGCCAACTGCACACATATGCTCTATTAAGTTGTCCATAGAGCTGAGCAAATATACACACTGTGAATTATTTTCGTATGCAATATAACTAAGGTAGACTAGGAAGAAATACGGTCTTATTAATAACTCACTGAGGCACACCTGGTAAAAAATAATGCTATGGGGGTGGTACGAAAATATTTTAACTGTATATTTCATAATCATTATGAGTAAACAACGACTAGACTTTGGTAGATTTAAGCTTTATTCTATGGAACAAAAAATAAGGAGGTTAGAATATACACATTCTATAATATAATAACAAAATATTTTCTAAATACTTAATTTACGGAGGTATTATTTAAATTAAGTTAATACATCGCATTGTTACAGGCGATGAATCTTCTGAACAGTTTGCGGGTAATACTACTGGACCAAACCACTTCCGCATTTTAGACAAAGATGACTTCTCACTATTGGTAGGAGGAAGGTGAGCTTTTCGATTATCATGAACTTAAATAACACTTCTTGCATAACGGTATAATTTTCAGTCTACCTACTAAAATTTTGTAATGCGCCGAATTAAATTGAAGGTTACGAATGATAACATGATATGTACATTTGGGTTATGGGGCACTGAGAGTCGTTTTACAACGCTGCCAATATATCCACGAATATTTCAAATACCAATGTCTATTCAAAGACCATATTATTCTTACCGAGCAGCTGCGCGAAACCACTTTTGTGCATCTGTATTGAAATGTTCTCGTTGTTCATATATGTAATTGCTTATATCGAATGCCTTTATTGGAAAGTACAGATCTTTATATGTTTTGGTGATAAATTTCTAATAATACATTTCTTTTTCAGGAATACGGTGTATAATTTAAGCTTATATGATCTCTCTGAAAATATCGATCAGGTATGTAATATTACGATAAATAACTGGTAGTATAACAGATATTAGAAGCACCAAGACCTCAGTGACATATCCAAGTACTATGACATAATATTATTATCATTAGACTTCAAAGGCTCAAAGGCTGACATTAATTTTGCTCAGTTTGCAATATAGGTGACAAGTAAAGCCGGCACTTAGCTGCTGGTTTATGTCTCTAATCTTATCCAAATACAAACAGCAACTCTGTGTATCCTGATATCAACGGAGTTTATTCTGTCTCGCAAGTCATATTTCTGTCTGCGTATGTCAAATTAATTTCCGTTGTACAACAAAACACGCAAACTAAGTATTATCGCATATTACTTTGATCGTCAGCATTTTAATCTATAACACGTTTGTAATAGTTTCACTAGTGATAATTGATAGTTTTTATTGGGATCGTTTAGGGTTCTGTACCCAAAAACTCCCTCTGTCACCAGACTGTATAGCTTGAACGTGATAGTAAGTTAGTTGATTTTTCCTAATATATAGATAAGTACGGAACCCTTTGTGCGCGAGTCCGACTCGCTCTGGCCTGTTTTTGTATTAACATCTCCTTTCATATTCAAATCGACGCAACTAGAGTCGTATGATTCTACATTCTTTAGCGTCCCACACGTCGCATCGATCAAAACGCGACGCATTGAGTATACTATATTATAATAAAACAACGTAAGCATTGTCTTATTGCGTAAAGGAGTTTTTTTTTCAATTCAATCTACAATCGAATTCTTGTAGATTGAATTGAAAAAAAAAAGAAAATATCTCCTTCAACTTTCACCGTTGTAAGCTACAAATGCTCTCACTTCGTGAAGCTTTTGTAACAATGAATAAATAAACATGACCTACATAAATTAATTTACTTATGTAATCCACACGAACACCGACTTTACTTTTACTGACCACATTTTTATATTTTTACACAGCGTTTGGAGTGGCAATCAACAGACGCGCATAGAGAAATGTGTCAGTTAAAAGGAAAATCAGCTGACGAATGCCAGAACTATTTGCGAGTTGCAGCAAGGGCCCAGGGTAGGCTGCTTGTATGTGGGACGAATGCTTTCAAGCCTATGTGTCGCAAATACGCGCGGCATCCCCCAAACCATCATTTAGAAGAGTTCGATGGAACTGGCCGCTGTCCATATAGTCCACAGCATAACTCTACTGCCATATTTACAGGTGATTGATTATAACAAATCTAATTATAATAATATTAGGACTTGCACGTAAAATCATATCACAATGTAAGCTTTCTGAGCACTAAGTAAAAATTTGTTTACATAATGTTTTCATTATGTATATATTTATTTATTTATTTTACACTTTATCACACAACATAAAAGAGACAAGACACGAAATTTACAAGCACTAACATTAAAGATATATGGAGTGTCAAGGGCGGCCTTATCGCTATTAGCGATCTCTACCCTATTTGAAAGAGAAAAAAAAAATTTAAGGAGAGGGAACACGTGCATATACATGAAATAAAGTATGATACATATAAAAAAAATTGATTACTTAATAAAAATTAGAGCTAATTAAAACATGGAACAACAACGATAGTTACGAGGACAAATTATCAGGAAATGCAATAGTCAAGAAGTGTTTGTAAAGACGAAATTTAAAAGAAGAGAGAGAGGGAGCTTGACGTATTGCATCAGGTAAAGAATTCCAGAGCTTTACTGCTGAGACATTGAAAGATTTGCCGTAAAAATTACAATTATGTGGGGGGATTTCCAAAATAGATCGGTCAACAGAGCGCAAACTATAATTATAAGGCCCTGTGAAATTAATAGTTTAGATTTGAGGTATTTTTAAGGGGTTATATAATTTCTATTACACCGACATCATGCTGTGAAACATACACTGGAATATATATTTTCAATTAAAATAACTTATAAAATAATTACAGATGGTCAACTTTACACGGCAACGGCAGCAGATTTCTCGGGAACCGATCCGCTAATTTACAGAGAGCCAGTAAGAACAGAACATTCCGATTTACGCTTATTGAATGATCCCTCCTTTGTTGGAGCTGTAGCATCGACTAGCCATGTCTATTTCTTCTACCGAGAGACAGCCGTAGAATATATGAACTGTGGCAAAGTAAGTTACTAACATTTTCCAGCATATAATTCTTTCTTATATGAACTATCCCAATAATTCGATTTAATATCTCTTCAGGCTGTATATTCAAGGGTAGCAAGAGTTTGTATCAACGACAAAGGTGGACCGCACACATTCAGCGATCGATGGACCTCATTTCTTAAAACTCGATTGAATTGTTCAATTCCTGGAGAATATCCATTCTACTTTGACGAAATACGTAAGTTAATAATAACAAAAAAGAATATTTTAACTTTATGCAGAAAACTAAATTTATTTCTTTTACAGAGGCTACCACTGAAATAATTAACGGCATCTACGGTAATGGCGGAAATAGAAATGATATCGTGTATGCAGTATTTACCACACCTCAAAATGCTATAGGAGGCTCAGCAGTATGTGCTTTTGCCATGAGAGATATATTAGATGCGTTCGATGGGTCTTTCAAAGGTCAGGAAAGCATGAATTCAAACTGGCTGCAACTTGAAAAAGAAAGAGTACCGCAACCTCAACCAGGATCATGTGTAGAAGATAGTCGAACACTTTCTGATTCGACCGTTAATTTCATAAAAACGCATCCCCTTATGGATAAAGCTGTTCAATCATTTTTGGCTCGACCTATTTTAATTAGAGTAAGCCTGCAGTACAGATTTTCTGCTATTGCCATACATCCACAAGTGCAATCTATGAACGGAAATAAATATGACGTTATGTACGTTGGTACGGACGACGGTAGAGTCATTAAAGCTGTGAACGTGGCGTCAAATGAGGGAGTGTTCGATGCAAGTGTAGAGGAATACAGCAAAAACCCAGTAAGGACCGCTGTTATATCCGAAGTGCAAGTTTTACCCCCGGGCCTTCCTATTAGACAAATGCACGTCGCTCTAACGACGGAAAAACTAATTGTCGCATCCGGAGATATTATACGTGCAGTCAGTTTATCACATTGCACAAACGTGCAGTCATGCAGGTATGATCTCAATTTGTACTAACTGGCCTAATTGAAAATTAGTGCGGTGAACTCGAGGCTAACCCGAGTATCCACTGCGAGTGTGCTGAATGAGCCCATGTAGTGTACTGTTTGTTTGTGACAATAAAATTTTCCTTCTTTCTTTCAATGTAATAAATTTCTTTATCTTTGATTATATTTCACTACAAGCTCTATGTCCGATAAAGACATACAAGTAGGTAAAACTTATATTTAATTCTTTTTTTTAATTAACTTATATTATTTTCAGGGAATGTGTGGCTTTGCAAGACCCACACTGTGCATGGGATTCAAAGCAACAACAGTGTTCATGGGTTGGAAATAGACAATTTCCTAATCCGGAGAGATTTTTACAAAATGTAGAGTACGGAAAGACTGATATCTGTAATAAATTGCCAGCTCTTCTGCCAAATGATAGACATAGTAACCGCAGTCCCGCTACTAAGAAACCGACGCAATCCGATTCAAATCTGCGGCACAAACCAGAAGATATACAAAATGAAATACTCATAGAGGTGGTCGAAACGAACGTTATGTCCGAAGAAAAGAATGTTAACAATAAACATGAAACAGGTAACAGATTTGATTGATAACTAGGTAAAGAAATATTAAAGCAAAATTTGTGGGAACAAATAAAACAGTCGGTGTACGTCAGAATGGCACTATAAACTTTAGATTATAAAAATTGTGCAAGGTCTTTCCCGTAGATTTTTTAAATGTGAGCACACACGTAAAAATTTAAGATTTGTGTGATTAGGTTTAGTCATTTTTAGATATTAGGTGATTAAAGAGTATATCATTAATTAATTTAAAATAAATTAACAGATCTACTAACGGTGGAAGCTGCTGAGGGCAACATTTACAGCGCTCAAGCCTTGCTAACGGCTGTAATTGCATCGTGTCTGGTAACGCTGATGGTCGGATTTGTCATCGGTTACTTGTTCTCTCGGCGGTTTCGCCACCCTTTTTTTACTGACACTTCGCCCTTCAATGAACAACATAATCATTTGAACAGGTAAACATGCTACAACACTAATATAAACAAATCATAAAAAGTTTTTGAGATGTTAAACCAATTTGCGGAGCACACCAAAATGTTTGAATCAAAACTATGAAGTTAAGATTAACGTTCATTACAGGTTGAATCCCTTGGAGACTCCTCTGAACGTAAACTCTGGATATATGCCTCCGCGGTCAAAAAACGTGAATATGGTGGCAAACGTGTGTCCACTCGCAAAACAAGACAATCTACACATCGAACTTGGCAAAGACCGAGCGCTAGATCTACGAAATTCTACAGAATCCCTGGATAAGGATCTTAAGTGCGGCACTTTACAAAAAGTTAAAAAGACTTACATATGAAATACCTCAGAAGACTGTGTATAGAACTATGTCAAAGTGATTGTTATGTGTGCCAAGTCTTCCGAGTAGATCGGCTAGGACTGCAAGTGATGTTGCTCGCGGAGTCTTTTGTAAATAATAAATATATTTTATATTGTTGTACAGTATTTAGAATAGCTGTTGTCGAAAGCTGAAAAACATAAATTAAATATTAATGATATTGCTTCAATAGTGACGACAGCTTGAGCATTTCAGAGGTCCATTTTAAATCATTTTAGTAATTTTTAGAACATAGTTTTATATTTCACTAAAGTTAAATAAAGTCAGATGTTCTCAGCTTTCACGCGTTAGTAAATGAGATTACCTGTGTATATAATATACAGAACATGCATGTTATCATTTGTATTATCTATAATAATCGATTGACGATATCAGTTGTACTTGGAAATTTTCTTTTCAGTATTAAAAATTTTTATAACGTTATTTTACACATTCCACATTATCATTATTGTTGTGTAGTCACAACATCTATGCGCAGCTATTTTTGTAAATATAAATATGTATATAAAGGCTAAGTTGCAGATTTTTAGAAAGATAAACTTCATAAAATATAAATTTAGTGTGAAGTAGAGGAAATACAAAACAAAAAAAGGATAGGTACTAAGCTCTGTAGTAAATTTTAAATAATACTTCCGACTAAGATGGCACAAGCTAAAAGCAATGCATATGATGAAAATTAATCTATTTGATGGAAAACAAAAATGTTATTGTCATTATAGGTAAATTGCTGTGCTAATGCATAGTGCCTTGTAGGTTGCCAATTTAGTGCCTAATATATTTTAGGAAGCATTAAATGATATATGTTTAGTCACCCGTTAATAACTTAAATGTTTGTAAAGCTTTTAAGCTATAACATTAGAGGTCCTAATGTGTTTAACCCATACTCCTTTGAATATACCTAACCAATCAGCAACTCCTTTGAACTTTTCAATAAATATTAAACTATAGACTACTTCACTCTTAGAGTGGAAATCTATATTGAATATTTTGTTAATTGTATTATACTGTAATAAAATAACAGTGCTATCCTGTAAATGTATTATAATATTTTTTTAAACTATAGTAAAGGCTTAATATACCACCTGAAAATCAGAGATCTATGAAAATGGAAGTGTTCCCACCGTGAATCTATCAAAGTTTATTTAATTGTACTGATTTTTCCGAGTTACATTTTGGATAAATTTTTCATTTTAGGTTTACTAAATAAGAAAAATTACTAGTATTGTTATTAGAAAATTTTTAAAAATTAAGAGTAAATAAATTGATTTTGAGAGCTGTTCGTATCAATATGTGGTCTTTACATTGTTAAATGAATTCATACTACCGTTTCAAGTTGATATGACTGTATACTCCAAGTATATGTATTATTTATATTCTTTTTATTAAAGAAATCAATTTAAAAAAAACATTATTTTATTCACCTTTTATCGATAAAATATCATGCGAAATTGATTGTGAACGAAAAGAAAGATCCAGCTAATTATAAAAGATGCCCAGTGAACAACTTATCAAAATAAAGTATCAACCTCAACATCCAAAATTGAAACAAAGAATTCGTTTCAGTCAAGAAAGTGTCTTTAAAACTGACAACGAAACAGTGAAAATCAGGTGCAGCCTCCCGATTAACACGCACATGGTTCAGTACAGCAACACAATTTATTTCAGTAGTGTTTTAAAATTCTAAAATATATGTCTTATATTTTGCTTTTTTTCCTATGTATATATTTTCATTAAAATCATACTTAAATTTGATATAATAAAATGGGCAGGGTGTTTGTATGGGATGCCTATTCAGACACGCTAGCCCCTTTTCCATTGAACCAACAATGTTTCTGGCGCGACTTGCGAAGCGGCTGAAAAGCGTGCAAATGCGGGGGACTAAGGCTCCGAATATGGTTTTGTCCCATTCGGTGTCGAGACCATTGGTGTATAAGGGTCCTTGCTCTATAAAGTAATAGCAAAAAGATTAGTCTAATACTAAGAACATATTATATTAGAGACCGAAGGACTGGCAGCTACCCCAGAAAAATAATTAGTCTAGCTACTCAAAGCAGGAATTGCTCGTCGCTTATTGCTAACGATACGAAGGAGGGAAAATGACCAAAAGATATAGCAACAGCACAAAAATCACAAGTCGGCAATCAAGTCAGAGAAAGTTAAGGATCACCGGCACTTTACATAATTCATAATGATATGATAATCATAAGATGGCGTGTTAAGCGTCCGGTGAGAAGCGACAAATGTTCAATTCATATAGCACCGAAAAATACAAAAGCAAATACAATAAAACTGTTTAAAGTCTCTGTATTGTTAAATAAATTGTAAGAAATGATTCTTATGAATTATTTTTAAGAAAAAACAAGTCAAAATTGTTAACTTCTCGAAAAAGATCAATATAATATTACAATAGTCATAATTAAACCATGTAACTGAAAAAATTTAGTAATAGTCGAGTATATAATAATATTGTTAAACTCGAAGTCGCCAGGGCGGTAGGCTAACTAGGCGGGGGCAAAATAAGAGGGAAAGCTGTTAGTATCTTCGTGAACTTGCCTAAAGAGATACATTATAATATTATATTCTAGTGTATAATGGTTTTAGTTTCACGTTTTTTGTTAAAATTAATAATTCTCATTTTTGTACATTTTATACGTTTTTCCATGTATATGTTAATCAAATTTTTTTCTTTCTTTCTTATCGCAAACCAAAATAAAAATATGCTACCTATAAAGAAGTCTTGTTGACACCTACAAATCAAGAAACTTACATTATTACTAGCTGATCCGGCAAAAGTTGTTTTGCCAAACATGTAATTTCCATTTTCCAAAAATAAATAAAAAAAAAAGGTTGTTCGGGGGGGGGGGGAAATTTTTGGGGGGGGGGTTTTTTGGGGGGGGGTTTCTAAAAAAAAAAAAAAAAAAAAATTTTTTTTTAAAAAAAAACCCCCCTTTTTTTGGGGGGGGAAAAAATGGGGGGGGGGGCCCCCCCCCCCCCCCCCCCCCCCCCCCTTTTTTTTGGGGGGGGGGGGGGGGGGGGGGGGGGGGGGGGGGTGGTTCCCCCCCCGGGGTTGTTTTTTTTTTTTTTTTTTTTTTTTTTTCCCCCCCCCCCCCCCCCCCCCCCTTTTTTTTTTTGGTGTGTGGGGGGTTTTTAAAAAAAAAAAAAAAAAATTACAAACCAAAAGACCCTCCTACGCCACCCAAAAATAATGTTACAAAACGAATTAAACATATAAATAAAATAACCGTTTTTTTACTAAATGCATATAAATATATACACGGTATATAGACAAAAATAACATATCTTACAATTTTTAGCTGTCTGTCTGTTTATTCCGACTTATCTGTGTAATGGCTGGACCGATAGTGATTATTTTTGAAAATTCTTTTAATTTAAATGAATGTGTTGCTAAGCACAAATTTCGAGAACAGATGTACCGATTTCGCTAAATCTTTTTTTTATATATTCCTTGAAGAGGATTATTTTTACGGAGAGAAAAATTTAAATAATCGCCTGAAAGAAGGCTAAAGCAACACTTGTTTACTCCCCACACTTAGTCATTCATCAAGTGGAGAGGTTCTGGGAAGAGACATTTTCAGAATCGAGAAAATAATTAAGGAATGGACTGTTTGGCGATACGAAAGACTTAAATACAATATGACAATTATTCCAACAAATGACGACAAACCTTAAAACCTAAGAAACTATTATACTTCATGACTATGCCATGTTACACCTTAAACAAAATAAAAATAGCCATCTGGAATGTCAATGAGCTCTCACAAGTTCTCAAAGTCAGGACTATTTTAACAGTTAACGACATAGATATACTTCTATCTGAAATACATTTCACAAATGTATCTTCAAGATACTACATTACTCTTACTAAAACCTTAACTTACTCTCAAGTACTACATATTTCTCAACTCATATTTCCTCTAAAAAGTCCCAGTTGACCATGAAATAAATTCTTGGTCTACTAATGTATTCTCAAACGTGTGGGGAGCGGCCTCCGGTTCAGCGATTCCAGGAAAAAATACACTAGGTTAACAGGTTTCATGTTAACTGGTTAAAAATTAACTAAACACCCAAATTACCCATGAAAAATGTATCTTTGAAAAACAACAACACAGTATAAATGGGTATTTTATTAAAAATTTTATAATTATGACAAAATTTATTTAATTTGGCTTAATAAACTTGGCTAGCACATTTTTTTTTTTAATTTAATAAAAAATATTTATTTGGTTATGGTTATTACCAACTCTATGCACCATCCATATAATTAATATAACTACATAGAAATTTCCGTTTTTCTGCAGCTGTCTTTACTAAATTTGGATCTATTGTAACACCATCATTATTAATTACTGCCTCTTCCTTCATGTAGGTACTGCCTTCATGTAATATCACAAAGTTATGTAAAACACATGCAGCACAAATCAATGTTTCTATTGCATCTGGCTTATTTATGTCTATAGAATTTAGTTTCTTGAATCTATCCTTCAGTATCTCAAATGCATGTCCAATGTATGTGCTAGCTTTCCAGTGAATTTCATTAAATTTTATTTCTTCATTTGTCAATGAAACATCACTTGTAAATGGAGTGATCAAATTTTTTCTTAACTTATACTCTGAATTTCCCAATATGTGGTTGTCAAAATCAATAAAATTTTTCATTTCATGAGCCAACTGACTTTCTCTGTACACCCTGTTTTTATGTGTATTTCCAATTTGTCCTATGTGGATATCAAAAAACATAAGTGTCTCATCACATACTGCTTGTAAAAGAATTATTTCTGGCTTGCCTTTTCGATTAGTTTTTGACCTGACTCGTAGGCGACAGGCATCTATGAAGCCAACACAATTGGGGAAACCAAATCTACTATTTACTTTGATCCTAGTCACATGCTGTTCTTCCAAAGAAGGCCAATTTATAAAGTGATATTTTTGTTCAGATAATAGAGTGGCAATCTCATGGAATATATAGCTTACAGTTGATTTGTGCATGCCAAATAATTCAGCAACATCACTATAAGAAGAATCAGATGTGAGCAGCCATAAAAATATGTGCACTTTCTTGTCCAATGGAATAACTGATACACAAGGTTTAATATATTCTCGAAGGTGGGTAATAAGGGCCTGAGAAGAGAAGAGCAAAAGTTGTGTCAGAAAAAACAAAATAATATGAATATATCTAAAAGTTCTAAAGTAAAATATGTTGACCGATTTTCTTGTAAAATAAAATAAAATGCATACATGTCATCTGAATTAAAAGAACTTATCCATCAAATTTTTTCTTCTACATAATTTTTCTAAAGTATATTTAATGGTTATATAGGTACCTGAATAGTTGTCTTTTTCATCTTGAATTTTTCAGCATAATCTTCATCAGTATACTTAACAACTACATCTTCATAAAAGTTTTTACTACTATAATGTAGAGATTGTCTAACAAATTGTTTGGTTTCAGTTGTTATTATTTGATTAGCATCTTCTTTCATAATCGTTTCATTGATATAAGAAATATTTTCGTAATTTTCATTTATAACATTGGCAGTGGCTACGATCAATCTGTTTATGTTTGATACGTTATCATCCAGAAACAAGTCCATCAAAAATTCTTTATCAAAATCCATAACTTTTTTGTGTAATATTTTGAATCAAAGTAGATAAATAATTACAATTTTAAATGTATAAATGAAATAGGATAAATAAATAATATGTTCAAGTGACTTAGGCACCAACCGACTTGTACATTCATATTTTTACTCCTAGCCGAGCCAAGAAGACTAAATAATTTAATATGAGCAGATATACATGTAAAATAATAACGAGCACTGCAGACTGAAAAATAATATACATAAAAAGTAATAAATGTCTAAATATTAAATATTTTATTTAAAACTTGCGATCTGCAGTCACTCACAGATTATTATCAAAATAAGCATTAAGGACAATTGACAATGTACGGACTACGGATATATCATACATGTACAATGCACGTTTCGTTTTACAATAATTGTGTGAGCTGTGTGGTCGAAAAAAATCGCATTCAATGTTTTATTATTATAAACATTAATTTTACGTAAGCCTGCAGTATTTACATGTAAAAATACATTTGTAACTATACAGTTAGATTTCGCACGAGACCGTTTGCATAGGTTTGATGTTGGACCCAACTACTAGACCCAATACACGCCAGGGCCGCAGGGGTGTGGAGTTTTCTTTGAAGATACGTATATGGTATATCATCAAAGAACAAACCATTTTAGTATTATGTATATTGTTATAAGTAATTCGTAACAATATATTGGAAAGTCAGTATAACTTTTATTAGGGATAAACCAACTGATAGCAGACCTGCCGAACGGAAGGTCCCGGGTTCATTTTAGCATAATATAGTGCTTATGTGTTATAAAAGATATTGATAGAGGAGAAGGTGTAAATACGGACCCCTATTTTGTTTTCCAAAATTTTCTTTAATATACATATAAATATACCAAGTTATCAGGAATTTATCTACATATAAATAAAATAGAACATTTTTACAACAACACAATTAAAGAAAATGTTTATTTTTAAAAAAGACAAAAGAACAATAATGCGATAAAAAGAGGGATATATGTCATATATGGCCCCAGGGGGCCATTTTAAATGTATGGCAGTAAATATACAATAATTCTTATATGATCTGCAATTTGCAGCATCTGGATTGCTGAGTCGTTCTACTCAACGGCAAAATCGCAAATATAATATTCGCCTTCGAGGCCAGCGCACTCTGTATGGTCCCAGCAAGTGCAGATTTTTCACCACGTTTGTCGGCGGAATAAGGCATATCACAAAATGGGTCACGGTTCAGGTACTCATCTGATAGGACATTATCGGAAGTTGAGTCCGAAGAAGAAACAGCATCCCTCTGATGGCTGGTGCTAGCGCCTGTGCCACCTCGGCTATTACTCGCATTCGTGCGGCCACGTCCACGTCTACTTGCATGACGTTGTCCACGGTTTCTTCCCTGTCTCTCTACCAACTGCAAAGAAACTGCTTAAGTCGTTTTTATATGGTGATGAGGTTAACACCGTCGTTTTGGAGGATTTTCTGCCCCGGTTGGACATCTTAGTTTTAGCAGGAGGAATCGGTTGAATTCGTATCGTAAAATAAGCTGACTTGAGGAATCTTCTGATGATGTTGGAGTTGAGGATTATCCAATGGCGCTCCTGGATCGCCTGAAGGTAACTGGATTGTTGCACTTGCTTGTGATGTACTAGACTGCAGTTGCACCTGCGAAGTTCTGGAATCTGCCAAAGATGGTATTGCAGTCTGCATTGTTCACACAGGTAATGGTTGCTCATCTTCGAATCTAGTGTTAAGCACTTGTTTTTCTGCTAAAAAATCAGCATCAGTGAAGATATTTGGGTTCATCGGATATATGCCTGTAGCACGAAAACCATTTACTGCAACCTCTGCAGTACAACATCTGAGACTTGCCGAAAAGTTCTAGAATGTCAGTTGGCTTGACGACTTTGTCTGAATGCAGAATAAATTTACGGATTTCTTCACTATAGTAGCATTTGAGTGCACCCATAAAAGTTTTGTCTAAGGGTTGCATTTTATGTGTTGTATGTGGTGGTAAAGATTGTTCAGTTGGATGTGTTTTTTCAATGAAGCGCTGGAATCAGTCAGTGAATAGATTGTTTGGATCCAACCAGATGGATGAACTTTTGCAATAGCCCCAGATGGCGCACCCTTCATTAGAACGTCTGTAAAATTCTTCCTAGGAAATATCATCATCGGCGGTATATGTATACCAGATGCGCTCATGCAGCACACAACTGTCATCAGCGATCCCCGTTCTGCTGCTGTAAAAGCTCCTATTTGCCGATATCCTCAGGAATTTTTGATTCGACAATAGTTAGCCCAGTTTCGTCGACGTTAAATATTCTATCTGGAGGATAGTGTCTTTTCTGGAGTTCACCGCTTCACGGTTAAACCCTTGCACCCGGGCATAAGATGTTCCCGTCGGCTTTCGGACAGATAAATCTTTATGTCGTCTCAGGAAGAGGTCAAGCCAAGCCCTACCTGCCACTTCATTTTTAAAATGATTGGGTAAGTTATTTTTTTAAGCCAATTGATAAGCCAATCGGCAGACATCCATTCTCGTAAGTCCATAGTATTTTGCTCCCATCATCAAAATGTACTCAACCAGCTTTTCCTCCAATTCAGGCGGAAGTATTGGTTTTCTACCAAGTGGCTTGTGAACAAGAGAATCTAAAGATTCTTCAGAGTCTTTCAGCAATCGTTTCAATGTGCTTCAAGGTATTTGATATTCCTTGACTGCCTTTTTGTATCCCATACTTTTACTTCTAACAGCTTCAATCGCCTTTTTCAGATGAAAAAGGCGATTGAAGCAGGGGAACTCATCACACTCGCACGAGGCATCTGAATTAAATAACAAATATTTAATAATATAACTGAGCACATATATTTAATATGGGGCCATATTAAAATTACGGCGGTTTTATTTTTGCTCTTGCACACTATTTATTTTTATAGATAATGCAAATTTATCTTCACAATGGTGTAGCTTGATCAACCCCGCCAACTTCTGATTACCAGTAAACCATGTCAAAAACAACACTTAATTTCTATTGTTTTGTTTTTTTTTTTTTTTTTTTTTTTTTTTTTTTTTTTTTTTTTTTTTTGGTTTTTTTTTTTTTTTTTTTTTTTTTTTTTTTTTTTTTTTTTTTTTTTTTTTTTTTTTTTTTTTTTTTTTTTTTTTTTTTTTTTTTTTTTTTTTTTTTTTTTTTTTTTTTTTTTTTTTTTTTTTTAAAAAAAATTTTTTTTTTTTTTTTTTTTTTTTTTTTTTTTTTTTTTCTTTCTTTTTTTTTTTTTTTTTTTTTTTTTTTTTTTTTTTTTTTTTTTTTTTTTTTTTTTTTTTTTAATTTTTTTTTTTTTTTTTTTTTTTTTTTTTTTTTTTTTTTTTTTTTTTTTTTTTTTTTTTTTTTTTTTTTTTTTTTTTTTTTTTTTTTTTTTTTTTTTTTTTTTTTTTTTTTTTTTTTTTTTTTTTTTTTTTTTTTTTTTTTTTTTTTTTTT